>JABMCL010000272.1:57500-167500 GCA_018857735.1 Alviniconcha marisindica | reverse complement strand
TGTGACTTTGTCCCTCAAAATTACTGAAACATTAAAATGGCTCTCCAGAGCCTCCGCTAGATTGTTGAGACTCAGTATCGGTACACGGTACCGGCAACAAAGAAATATTCCGGTACCAACCCTCAGTCAACCGGTACAGTCTTTCCGTTGAAAAAGTTAGTTTTATCAATGTTTTTCAGCATGTGTAGGCGCCACTGACGTTTGATCTAGATCTAGTTTCCAAGTAACGACGTGCACGTTCTTCAGTGCTGATGTGGGGAAAACAATCGATCGTGTACTAACGACTCACCCTTTACAGACTGTAACCAAACTCAGTTTTGTTGCCAATGGCAGTGAAAGTTTTCGCGTTCACTGTTTTGCTTGCTGAACATCACCGGAAGTGATCTTTTTTAGCGGGAGTTTCCACTTGCTTCAGGACCCAGGGTACAGAGTATCTCTAGCAAATCAAACAAAATGCTCAGTTTCAGCCGGTACTTGGTACCGGCGACTATATTTTTTACCGTCCGGTACTGGGGAAACACTTACCGGTAAAAACCGGCATATGCCGGTCTAGCGGAGGCTCTGGGCTCTCATTGCTGCCCATCTTAATGCAGAAGTTCTTAATGCAGAAGTCATTCTGGTGGTGACAGTGTAGCGATAGGTATATAATCTCCCTCTTCTCCCATCTCCAGACCCTTTCTCCCTAATAAGCTTTGTGGTTTCTGTGGACGTTAAGCACCATGTTTACTTACTTACTTGATGCACGTTCAGTCTCAGTACCCGTTGGCAAAATAATTTTGCAGTGTTAGAGAGAGAGAGAGAGAGAGAGAGAGAGAGAGAAGAGAGAGAGAGAGAGAGAGAGAGAGAGCCGCATCTCAACACTACCCAGGACTGAAACGACTATATCTTTTGGCAATGAGTGTACTGTTACACAGTATCCCAGTCAGTGATGCCAAGAAGCCAGACGAGCATTTCATCAGTCAGTGAAAAATGCACGAAAGATCTCGGTTTTGTCTAGATAATTAACAATAATCACGCCAACAACTCGTATAAATTCATGCTCACGACTCAGACCGGACCATGGTTCAGGAGCTGTGTGAGAGTCGAGGTGGACGTCCTGGACTGACTGTCCGTCCTAACGAGCCTTCTGGTTTCCGTGGACGTAAAGATTTATTGCACCGTGCTTCGGCATTGGTCACAACTTGTCCCTAATATGTCAACTGACATCTGAGGACATAAAGCATCACTTCATCAGACCGGACCTTGGCACCACTGACACAAAAAGTGACTGAGCTGATCGTTGGTTGAGTTGATTTACGTCCGGCACAGAAACCGGCGTATGCTAATGATTAGGACAGCCCAGGACGGCCACCTCGACTTTCACACAGCTCCTGAGCTATGAGAGAGAGTTGATAGATACGATGCACCGGTGTCAGTCCGTCATACCGCACTATCACAATTTCAAAGAAATAAAACACTGAGATCGTCGTCAAGTTCCGGCGACGTTAACGGCCTATACCTATCTGAGTATCGGTGCCGCTGCGACGTGCTGATCACTGAGACTGACTCAGCACTTACTGCCCGGGCGGCCGCGACGCTAACCAACATTATGCTTTAATAACAATAAGAAAAAGAAGAAGAAGAACGGACACCGCTTCAACTGCACCTAACTCCGGCCGCACCGTGCTGGCCCTAAGCGGCGCTTTACCGCTGAGAACTTAAAAACCGCTGCGACAGCTTTTACGTCAGTTGACAGTCAAGCGTGTCACACAGGTGTCCAGAGAAACTGCTCGAAGCTAAACCACACCGGATCGGACATAACATCTCTGACAGGGATACAGCCCTGGCATAACTTCACAAAACACCATAAGCCACGAGACTGAAACAGAATGAAAGTAGCCGACAAAGAAACACTGGCACTCACTCACATCAGTTCACACAATCTCCAAACACACAGTCATGAGATGATAAACTGACTGAAAAATGCGAAGAATGAGTAATCAGTCAGACTCACCGATTTGCAGCCAGCCTCAGCGATGGACAAACAGCAACTGTGGTTCGAACCAGCGGTGGCGGCTGGGAAAAAGCCGACAACCTCGGAAAATTACCCCCTTTGGCTGCAGACGACGCTTTCAAGGTCATTTCCGGGTTAAAGGTCGAGTGTCATTTTCCAGTGAGTGCAGTTACATCTCGGGGTGAGTGTGTCAAGGAGAGGATATTGGTATTTAACGCCCAGTCAACCATGACGTTATATCACAGAGAGAGAGAGAGAACTACATTTACCGCAGAGTTTAAAATGTTGACGTAAATGCCGTATAAGATACGCCTACTTTACCGTGGAGTTCACGGACTCATAAAATGTAAAAGTCCACCTCCGAGTAGCTCCTCGTTACTGTGGGGAAGAAAGAAAGACGGTACACAGAACACACACACACACACACACACACACACACAATATATATATATATATATATCTAATAAAAGTGTGTGTGTGTGTGGGGGGGGGGGGGGGGTGGGGAGAGAAGGGGGTAATGGAGTGGGTGAGGTAGTGGGGGGGGGGGGGGGGGGGGGGGGGGGGGGGGGGGGGACAACTCAGAAGACGAAATGAACTCATCGTGAACAGTTTGTTCAGCCTTCAGCGTTGTTTAAAAAAAAAAAAAAAAAAATATTATTCACCGAGTTTTAGTCACCTTGTATTTTAAGAATCGTTGTGTGAACTGTTTTTACCCGCGTTCAGTTGTAAGAAATAAACCCCCTGAGGAAGGCAGTCATCAAAACTTTGGAGAATTTTAAAATAATAGTTTTTTCTTTTCTTTTTTTCTTTCTTTGATTTTGTCAATTGTATATCTGTCTATCTATCTAGATATAGTACAGCTATTTGGGTTAAAGCGAGATTTTTCTGATACAACTTTATTGTGAACTCTTACGAAACCAGGAGGACGGTTTTCTCTCAGTCCTGAGTGTTTGTGATGTCGACGTTTACTGAAAAGTAGCGTGGCTGTACAACCAGACCTGAGCCAGATTGGCTGCCCTCACCTTTGTGGGCAAAAATAAATTCAAGTTCAAATATAGAGCTGGCCAAATCAGTTCTAAACGTACCCCTCCCCCCCCCCCCACCATAAAAAAAAAGCAACAAAACAACCCCCCCCCCCCCCCCATCAACAAAAATAAATAAATAAATAAATATAAAACAAAAAACACCACCACCACCAACAAAAACAGACAAAAAAGAAACATAAGTTCACATGGAATAGTTCCTTTTTATACTGTTTTATTTTTGATTTTGATTTTTTTTAACAAACACAAGATTATTTATTTTCACATCTTGTTTGAGAGCACACACACACACACACACACACACACACACACACAGAGGATAAACAAAAAGAGGAAAATGTTTCTGTTTTCTTTATTTTGCACTTTACAAAGCTGCAAGAGTGGGTATCAAAACATAAATACTTACATTTATTGTAACTTTAATTTTTTTCTCTCTCAATTCTGTCATCAACCTGTTGTCAGCATGCGTACACATTATTTTGCATGATTCACAGGTGCTATGCAATATTCAAACCTCTGCAAAGCTGAAATATTGAATAAGTAGGAAAGTTTCAAACTCATGCACATATACTTCATAAATAAATATGGCATTACACTGCATCAACGTGAACAAAGTAGAAAAGTAACACTAATGCATTGAGCTGATTTAAACAAAAGCTTTCCCTCTAAATAAACACAACTTGAAATATTTAATAATACAAGCAAAGCATGGCAAGTGGAGGCAGGTTGTGCTTAAAAATATCAGAGGTTAGAAGAAGTTCAGTGTTGCTTTACGTCCACAGAGACTATGAGGACTATTGGGGACCGGGAGCCCAGGACCGCCACCTCCACTTTCACACAGCTCCTTAGCTCTGAATTAGAAGAATGAAGAATCCCTGCCTTTAAAGGAGCTAACCTTCTAAAAGCAAGTTTAATGCAACAGATAGAAGATATCAAAATAAAAACTTAATTTCAAGGATTTTGCTTTTAAACTGTAATGATTCCCTAATTTTATATTGCTTCCAATCACATCCGAGACTGGGACAGTGCAGGGTAGCAAGAGACAGAGAGGGAGAGAGAGAGAGAGTATGTGTACATGTGCCTGTGTGTACATGCAGGGGAGAGTGAGGAATAGAGTGAGCTATGTAATGCAATATTAGTAGGCCAGACAGTCTGTTTAATTAGGCTGTGTAAAGCTTCATGTACAGCACTTTGAGCCTCACACATGTATCACAGGGAGATTCAGTGCATTAGAAATGCATTTACTATTATCATCGTGGGGCATTTATTCAGAAACATGTATCCATCCATTATAATATACCTTTTGCTCACTTTTTCACACTTCTTTGCATCATTAATGTACTTTTAATTGTTTTCACTTTGATCTCCTCCACTTGTTGATGAAAGCCTGGCCATCTTGGACATAGCGTGTGATGAGAGGGATAGTTTCTTTAATGTCAAAGAAATCCCCAACACATACAGGAACCCCCTCTTGATTCCCCTGACCCCCAAATAGCAACACCTACAGATGCTATCTGACAGACTTGAAAGACCTTTTGATTCATTACTGGGTGATGGCTCTGGTTTAAATGTCCAATAACCACACAAAGAATCATCTTGATCAGACAGAAACATTTGAAAAATTCCACTTTCAGTTTCAGCTCTGATACCATGGTGACCTTGACAGTACGCCAAAATTGTGGCTGATGTAATCTAAGTGTACAGTCACCACACAAACTAGCATCTTGATCAAAGCAAAACGTTCAAGAAACTTGACTTTCAGTTTCAGCTACCTAATGCAGCGAAGTCCTTGACAGCAAACCATACTTTGCCATGCAAGACAAATCTGTGGCTGACATAAACATTTATAAATTATAAGTGTACAATACCATGCAAAGTATAATCTAGATCAGAGAGAAACCTTTGAAAAATTCAGCTTTTAATTTCAGTGGAAAACCTTTGAGAAATTCAACTTTCAATTTCAGCGGAAACATTTGAGAAATTCAACCCTCAATTTCAGCGGAAACATTTGAGAAATTCAACCCTCAATTTCAGCGGAAACATTTGAGAAATTCAACTTTCAGTTTCACTGGGAACCCTTTGAAAAATTCAACTTTCAGTTTCACTGGGAACCTTTGAGAAATTCAACTTTCAATTTCACTGGGAACCTCCAAGAAATTCAACTTTCAATTTCAGTGGAAACATTTAGAAATTCAACTTTCAATTTCAGTGGAAACCTTTCCGAAATCCAGCTTTCAATTTCAGCTATCTGATGCTGTAATGACTTTGACAGTAAGCCATACTTTGCCATATGTGTCACAACTGTGGCTGCTACAAAGCAAACAGAAGCACAGCAAAACAAGTATTCCATCAAATATCAGTGCATCAAACATCTGTTATCATGCTTGCATCAAAATAAAAGAGAATCATACAAAAATATCTGATATAATGATCTCATCACACATTCTGATTATAAAATATAAAAAAATTGATAGTTGATAAACAACTAGATATGCTAAATACATGCATCGACAGTGAACGGAAAGTAGAATGCTACTTAAAGATTAAGTTACTTGAGAAGGAATATTTTTAGGATCCCTGATTTCCATACTGAAAATGAGATCTTTTTGCAACACAACAAAAAAAGAGAAGAAGAAAAGAGCACACAATGAAATGTTGACAAAGGGCAAATTGTGAAGACAAAAATGTATTTAAAAGTGCTGAAAAGCATTTCAGATTTTCTAGTTTACTATCACAATCTTGCTTTTCATATACAGGATTAAGTGGGCGGAACAGGTTCATTTAACAGAAGTTGTGAAGTTTGCACATTTGTGGGTTGCAGGAAAGTTGCATAAGAAAGGAGTTACCATTTCTCATCCCAATACAGTGTGGTTGACTGAAACCTGCTGCAAAAGGGACACAGTTTTGCTACACCCCCCCCCCCCCCCCCCCCCAAGCTGCCTAAATATACAAACTATTCTTTTATTAAACTCTTTCAACCAAAGCTCAGGACTTTTAGACCTGAACTGGAAAAGGGATCTTAACATGAGGTTAAAACTGGAGGTTTTTTTTACGAGACCAGTGTAGTCTTTTCTCATAAAGACCTGTTCGATTAAAAAGAGTGACATCTCTTTTAATTTCTCTGATGTTTTACTTTCTCTGATGAGATAATAAAGTAATCTTGAATTTTCAATTTATTTTGTGCTAATATAATACATGTTCTCAGTCCTGCCCAGTTGAGGAAAACCGAAAACAAACTGACCGCTAGCAGTCAGACAAAAATGGAAAGTCTTAACCACTTGCGAACTTTTGCCAGTGTTCTGTGCAATGGAAAAAAGAACAAGATCAAAACACACAGGAGCTTAAAATAAACCACCTCCATCAAACTAAACAAGTATTCTCAGATTTAAAAAAGAAAAGAAAAGAAAAAGGTACTCAGTCTTAACCGTTTGTGAATTTATTTATTTTTTTCTTCTTCTTTATTTCTCTCTTTTGGACACTGGAAATCAACTATGTTTTCAATTATTTTCTCAAAGCTCACAATATGTCAGTTCTTGGAGCCTGTCACCTGGATAGGGTCACCCAGGACAACTGAGAATATGTATTATCATAGCTGCAAACAGCACTTTTAAAGAAAAAAGTAGCAGGTTAGAGTACACCACTTTAATACATTGAATAAATCTTGCATGTAAATAGAGTAAACTGGCATTGTACCCCAAAACCACACAAAGAGTTCATGCAGTAACAAGACAAGGTGGACAGGAAGAAACAACTTCAAGAGCAGCAGCAGCAGTGGCAGTATTAAGACACCAAGATTTCAGAAATGCAAAGAAAGACATGCCCAACTTTAGAGACAGTGCAGCAAGCCTTTCGGCTGACAGGCACTGATTTGGGCACCACGGTCTGGAGCCCCTCATTGAACTCAGGCTGACAGCATCCTGGTTCGTCTGGAGCCCCTCAATGAACTCAGGCTGACAGCATCCTGGTTCGTCTGGAGCCCCTCAATGAACTCAGGCTGACAGCATCCTGGTTTGTCTGGAGCCCCTCAATGAACTCAGGCTGACAGCATCCTGGTTTGTCTGGAGCCCCTCAATGAACTCAGGCTGACAGCATCCTGGTTCGTCTGGAGCCCCTCAATGAACTCAGGCTGACAGCATCCTGGTTCGTCTGGAGCCCCTCAATGAACTCAGGCTGACAGCATCCTGGTTCCCCCGGTAGCTCACAGGATATAAATATCTACCAATCAGACTTTTATGACAGGCCGTCCAGGATGAGGCTGACAGCTGGCCTCCGGGTAGCCACTGCACCAAGGATTTAGCCTGGTCTTAAACACAGAACGCAGAAGAAGATGAAGCAGTGGGTCTGGTATATATGTAGGAAAACAGTTGCACGTGCAAAGTGCAAATGTGTAAATAAGTGTAAAGCACCATAAACTCCAGTGAGAAATGACGCTTTATAAATGTAAGTTAATATTATTATTTTTAAAAACACACACCAAGACCTAGTTGAATCTCTTTCAAGCTGGAGCAGTAAGATGAAAAACAGAACCGTACGTCAACATACAGTATTCACATTTTGGACTTTATTCACAAAATATAACACAGTTGACCTTCTTCTCTTGTGTGCCACACACCTTTCTTTCACCATGTCCAGTCACCCAGAGACAAAACCGTGCTGTCAACAAGATCAAAATCCAACTGCTAGTTACTTTTATCATCTTGAAGGTTTCTTTTTGAAATACTGAAATCTCAGAAGAAGAAAGAAAAGAAAAAGGACTTGGTAGATCTTCAGCAGTTTGAAAGTACAGACATCAACACATGTTTTAGTATGCATACAGAAAACCTCTTACCCCTTGAAAATGAGAACATGCATGATTGAAGCAACAAGCCTCTCCCCCAAAACAACAACACAAAAAAACACAATGGGGAGGCATTTGGGTGGGTGGGGGTTGGGGGTAGCTCAGTTGGCAGAGTATCAGGCTGAAAAGCCAGGCGAAATACTGACACAGGTTTGATTCACCGATGCGGCAAGGGATTTTTCTCCCAGAGCCAAGTTCCAGTGCAGACTCTTATGCTGCTCATACAGCCCCATTTTGTGCATGTTAAAAATCCCAGACAGTGGCAGCCGTACCGTTGTCTACAGAAATGAAAATACTATATACGCTGGCAGGAATGGATAGCGCTGCTCTTGTGGCTGCTTCACTCAGGTCAGCAACCCAAATTCCCTGAAAGGGATTAACGAAGATATTAAAAAATATATAAAAAAATTAGATAAAGAAAGAAAAAAGATACTTTGTTGTCTTTCTGTAAGTGCAAGGAGCTGCAGTTGACTCTCAATGAAAATGTTTGTTTCGTATTATACAAAGATGATGCAACATACCTTTCATTCACCTTTTCACACTTCTTTGCATCATTAATGTACTTTTAGTTGTTTTACATGCCACTTCGTTTCTGATGACTAAAACATGAGCAGAAACTAACTATAAACCCTGACAAACTCTACAAAGCTAACACCATGACCACCCCCTTTTCACACTTCTTTGCATCATTAATGTACTTTTAGTTGTTTTACATGCCACTTCGTTTCTGATGACTAAAACATGAGCAGAAACTAACTATAAACCCTGACAAACTCTACAAAGCTAACACCATGAACACCCCCCCCCCCCCCCCCACCCCCCCAGAAAAAATAAACACCTCAGCCATATGAGCAGAAACTAACTATAAACCCTGACAAACTCTACAAAGCTAACACCATGACACCCACCTCCACCACAACCTGATCTGCCTTGTTAGCGGAATTAGCTGAGCAAAACATGCTGGTTACATTTTTCTTAAGGTTACTCGTTGTTATCAGAGTAAAAAAGAAAAGAAAAAAAGTGTTTTTAAGTACACTGTTTTTAACAGTGACCTGACCATCTACCTGTCAACCAGATTTGAGATTTGATTTGAGATTTGATTTGCCAATCCATATGCACAGATAAGACACATTACTCTATAAGCAAGAAAGAAAAACATTCCTGTAAATCTTTCAAATACATGGGTGTCCCACACTTTTGTTGGAAATTACATCAGTAGGCGTTTTTCAGCGTAGCTTTTCCTCTGCTGATAAGTTGTAGTTTTTTCATTTTTTTTATTAGACAGTATGAAACATGTGCACGCTTTCAGTCAACCACCCTTTTCAAGCCAGAAATAGACAGATTATACACTAATAAACAATCAAATGAATAAAATCTGATCCATCCACCTTGTAACTGGTGGAGTTTCAAATTTATTTTGCAGTTGGTGCAGTGGAGAATTAAGTTTTGAACCTCTTCAGCAACTGCAAAATAAGTAGATCAGACTTCCTCCGGATCATCATGTCAACTGTGCTATCCAAAGCATCTGCCAAAAAACACTGGGTCTGTATTGAGGGTCCTGTGCACACTCTGAGCATCGCTTTCCGGCACCTTCCTCCAAATTCTGCCAGATTTGGTTACGCCACTGAAGGAGCACTCTTCATCTCCGTGCAGCGGTCCACCGATGCGGTCAGCACCCTCCGAAAGGTTTGGGTACTGATAAGATTGTGGAGGCAACCTAGTGCCCAAGCACGCATGTAGACATGAGATGCATCCACCCCGGGTAAAAAAAAAAGGTTCAGTCTCGATTCAAACAATTTTGGTTTTATTTGAGCTGGCGTAAGCAACATGGTCAGTTATAAAAGAAACGTCTGATATAATCTGAGTTGTTTGTAACAAACTTACTACTGTTTGAGCACCAAAAAACTGCTCGTTAGCCGACAGTTTTCTAGGACCTATGGTGTAACTAAATACAGCAGTGGTTGAAGGAAGGGTTGTCATAAACCAGTGCTTGGAGTTTGGGTCCTGTGACCTAAGTGGATGATGGAAAGAGAATCTACTCAGTGAAATAGAAAGAGAAAGCATCACTCTGTTTGGTGAAATAGAAAGCATCACTGTTTAGTGAAACTGAGAAAGCATCACCTCGTTAGGTGAAATAGACAAAAAGCATCACTTTATTTTTAGCGAAATAGAGAAAGCACCACTCTGTTGAACTCTATGAACTTAACTGCATCAAAAAGTTTCAATTCAGATAAAAAAATATTTAAAAAATCATACTGTGGTACATTATTTCACATCAAATTCAAGAATGTGCTTCACCCATGCAAATACATTATACATAGAAGCAATTACTAAATTAGGCATGCATGGCTTCTTTTCCTTTTTTTCTTTTTTTATAGCATCAGCCTCTCACATCATAACATTTAGCAACAAAACTCATGAAACTTTTTTTTTCAAACATGATTGACAATTTTCACATCATAAGAAGTTATGGACTGTTTTCCATGCCATTTTCATAAGAACAGAGCTCAGTTGAATAACAACAATACTCCGCTACAACTTAAAACCACAGGTATTTGGCCTCAGCCCATTTTGGTGGGAGTGTTTTATGCAGAATTATCACAATAAGAATGTTCTTATGTAACCAGGTCAAAACGTAGACCAGGCCAGCCCAGTCCAAATTAACCCATGTCAAGTGCCTGTGCTCCACTTTCCAGAAATGTTTTCCCTACACTGTGACACTGTAAACACCAACATTTAAAAATTGTCAACAGAATTCATAGTCTAGCACGTTCTCTGAAACTGAAATACACAAAGGAAAATCACGGCTATTTCAAGGAAATTCTGATTTTCAAATACTGTTGAAAAATATGATAAAGACAGTATCACTCCTAAGGTTGTATTAATTTCACCATGTGCTGATTTTGGTGGGGTGTTTTTTCTTTATATCTAATTTGGCATTTCAAAGTGTGTGTGTGTGTGTGTGTGTGTGTGTGGTAGTCAGTGTATGCTGTGATTTAACGATGACACAAGTGTGTAATGATGTAAGTCTGAAATGACATGAAGATGACCTCTAACCATATACCAGTGGGGGAGTGAGAATGTGGCTGACTGGAAATATGGCGTCCATGTGTTGTCTAACACACAGCACATCATATGCCAAATTTGAGGGAATTGTGAAGGGTGTGGAGTCAGCTGGCATTGTGGAGCCAACTGCTTTGTTGGTGGGCAACTCAAGCTCACAAGTGTACAGAAGTGTGTTTGTGTAAATCTGTGTCAGGCGGGCACAAGACCCAATGCCCTTGCAGAAATTGCATAGACACTCTTGGGAGATATTCATGAATGATTTCCATTTCATCCTTTGGACGGCAAATGAGACCTGTGAATAAAGTGTTTTAACAAGGGCTCTAACATCTATTTTGTACATCTTTTGTATAACATCGACTTCTTGTATCTGAGACTGGTGGCCAAAAAACAAACAAAACACAATCATCAGAATCCTTTCCTGACCATCGCCTCTTTGACTTTGATAGTGCAGTCGGTTAAATGTGTGTGTGTGTGTGTTTGTGACCAGAGTGGACTCCTCCAAGTGTGAGGGGCAGTGTGTGTGTCATAAACCTTCCTCCCCTCCTTAAAATTTCTGCCCAGTGTGACGGGTAGCCCCATTTGCTGACTGCTGCTAACTTCAAGGGGGAACAGGTTCTAAAAACAAGAAACAGATGACAGACTGACATGAGAGAAAAGGACTGTGACAACGGGCACAAATACTGCCATACTGTAAATCAGTTCAAAGCACACAGCACCGGAAACTTAGAAACCTGTTGTGGAAGGAAAGAAGGAAACTGGTTTTTAACACCAAGTCAACCATGATGGTTATATCAGGGCAACATTATACATCTTTTTTTATCAGAACACAATAAAGCTGCTGTGAAAAGATGTGCTCCATTTAATACACAAATCTCCAACTTACAATTTACTGTACAGAATACACCTCATCTTTCATAGATTACACACCTTACGAATTTGAGATCTTAAAAATACAGTGGCACCTCATTATATTCTATACCAGTGAATGAGTCTTTTTACCTTCACCTACAAAACAGGTCATATCTGAATTCACAACACCAGGACTCACAATCACAAAGCATGGGTCCCTTAAACCATACCGGGCGCTGTTCCTTGTTTTTATATTGGTGTACACCTGTATATCACATGCCAAATGAAAATGCTGTTTGGTCTGCAAGAACACAAATAAAGATATAAACACTGTTTAGAGCTCATTTGGGGGAGGGGGGGAGGGGGGATGATTTTTAGCCCAATAGAGAACTGTGGTCATATTTGTGGAAGACTGATAATAAATCATTGGTTTATCATTGTCAGGTTAATTATTTTCAAATTTAATACTCCAAGGTATGTTATTTGGTACACTATAATTATACAATGCCCATTATGGGGCGCCTAGGTGACTGGGTAGCCCACCTCCATTACCAAGTGAATAATTTTCAATGTTGCCTTCTCATTTTCACAGAATTAAAGCTGTAGTCATAATGTGTGTGTGTGTGTGTGTGTGTGTGCGTGCATGCTTGCACATGCATGTGTGTGTGTGTGTGTGTGTGTGTGTGTGTGTGTGTGTGCATGCCTGCATGCGTGCATGCTTGTGTAACCATGTATTAACAGACAAACAGGCACTGGATGTTTCAATCACCCCTTCATTCACAGCTTTGTTTTATTTATTTCCTTCATCACTAACCGGAAAACTTTAACAGTTTGTCTCATTCTATGTACAATACCTATTAAAAAAAAATTTCTTAAAAAAAAAGTATACCCTGTGACAAACCACGCCCAACATGCAAAAATGACAAAGCCAAGATGTGCAAGGTAATCCGAACACAAAAATCAGATGAGACGAGATCCAGCTCTCACAACATTAAAATAACTGCAGAAAGAAAAGAAAAAGAAACTAAATTTGGTTAGTTAAAGCACAACCAATGCCCATAGTGAATACATTTGTAAGCAGGAATGGTTGACAATTCACAATAGAATCTGAACCTCATCACACTGGTGCATAACAAATGGGAAAACTGTAACGTCAGGGAAAATTAAAAACGATCACAAAAATGGTATACAAGTCACACCAAAAAATGGTACCATCAATTTTGACAGAAACACAGCAGCGAAGCAAAACACAACATCAAAAAAGTCCTATTAAAAGCAAAACAAAACATCAAAATATCCTATTAAAAACAAAACATCAAAAATTCCTATTAAAAAAAAAAAAAAAATGTCAAAAATCCTATTAAAACAAACAAACATGAGAAATACAGACAACAAAATATAGCTTATAAAGAAAAGAAAACAGCAATAACAGCACACAGGAATAAATGATAAAATACAAAAACTGACACTCGTTTACAGATATATATATATGTTTCAGTTTCTAACTCGGCACACCGCTTTCACTGGATTGCCAAATGCCTGCAATTCTTGAGTCTGTCATTTTCCGTCACTTGTACACACCAGGACAATGATGGTAATAAATCTGCTGGTTCAAACTTGAGTATGTTTGCTTCAGCTACAGAAGAAGATGAAAACAAAACACACAAACAATAAACAACTTGTGAAACAATAAACAGCACTACATTTCCATTTTCGGAGAACGTTTCCCCCCACAAAACTGCTTTCCTGAATTTCAATTGTTTAAAAAAAAAAAATCAGTCTAACATTCACATCATTCATTTCACACCATGGAACAAGTTTACAGTGTCACTTAAGCAAAGCCACATATGTGAGTTTAGCTGTAATCTGCCACCTGCATTTTTGGCAGAATTACCTAGATCTTTTACATGCTACTGCAGTAACATGGGGAGAGGGGTGGGGTGGGGATGGTGGTGGGGACCGATACTGAAATAAAAGTGTTCTCAGAAGATCTGAAATGTTGAGGAGCTTGAGACACTACCTGCGGGTGCAAAGCCAAGGGCATCACAACCATCAATTGCCTGGAGGAGAGAGGCGTGGAAAGAGGAAGCACTAGATGATCTTCCTTGAAAGGATGAAAGAGGGTCACTGTCAATCAGACGAACATTAGAACTGTTTCAAAGGTGTTGTTGGGGAAACTTCTAAGAGATGGGGTGGATATGGGCTTTTCTGAGTGCATAGATACCATCTTGAACAGAACTGAAACTCAACTGAAACCTAAACTACAGCTGACTGTGACGCTGAAATTCAGGAACACACACACACGATGTCCAGTAGACAGAAACACACGTGACATCCACTAGACAGGTACATCTAGCAAAGTGACAGTTTGCAGACAACCAAGACATATACCTCTTATTGGCACAGAGCAGTATGCAAATACTTTTTGGTAAAACTGAACCTTCCCCGAAGAAATAATTGATTCTGGAGGAAATATCAGTGAAAACAATACACAGCAATTAACTTTTTAATGACAACACAGTGCCTCTGTATAACACATATATATATATGTAACACAGTTCCTCTGTTTAACACCTAAGGGTAAGACAGTGCCATTGTACAACACTTAAGGGTAAAGCAGTACAACATCTGTGCAACACTTCAGAGTAAGGTATTATTATTGATTGCTTTTATATAGCGCTATACTCTGCTCTTGAGCAGACTCACTGCATTCATGTCGCATGTGATTCTGAATGAGTGACTGTATCCTTTTATAGTGCATATTTTATTTTTCAATGTCCACTGAAGTGGCCTACTAACAATGCTATTTGCTTGTTGCATAGCTGGTGCCACGTGAAACTGCTGCCGTCTCAAATATGCACCAGCTTACAGTGTCACCACATTCAAAGCCACGTAGGTAATGTGCATGTGTGTTTAACTGTAACCTGTCACCCGCACTTTTGGCAGAATGACAGGGATCTTTTATGTACTACTGTGGTAACACAGGGGTGGAACCGATGCCATAATAAGAGTCAGCACAGAAAGTTGACCCTGGAGAAGAAAATTCTCCGGCCGCTCTTGTGGTAGTACCTCTGTATGACACTTAAGAGTGAGACAGTGATGTGTAACACTATGACACTTGACAGTGCCTCTGCATAACACTTAAAGAGTGAGGCACTGATTGTGTAACACCGTAACATTTGACAGTGTCTCTGTATCTACATATATATAACACTTAAGGGTAAGACAAATCATCTGTAGTTTTATAACCTTTATTCAACTTATTGCCTTGAATATACATATAAATTTAAGTATTTACAAATATAATGCCAGATTATTACAATTAGTAGCGAAGTGACTTTCAGTTCATTTCAAGGTGCTATGCACACACAGGGGATTGACCCTATGTGTATTTCAAAGCTGAAAAGGACAAATTTACAAATATAATGCTAGACTCTTACAATTAGCAGTGAAGCGACTTGCATAATCTCAGTTCATTTTAAGGTGCTCTGCACCCGTTGGGGATTGACAGCATGTGTATTTCAAAGCTGAAAAGGACAGATGTGCTTCTTTAAATGTGAAGGCCCCCTCCTGCGAAACGGAGGAACCAAACAGACCGCATGTATCACAGAGAAATGTCATCTCAACACCTCTAATTAATGCCATGAGAGTGCACCTTCTGCTGACTGAATGTGCCATACCAGTGATCACTGACCACCTAAACGAAATGAGGAATACACGAAGGTGTACAAGCTGCTATCCAATGCTGTCTTTTGTGTGTACAGTACTGTTTCCTGGCTTACAGGCTCACACCTTTCGCCTGGAACTATCAAAGTCAACTAAATCAACCTGTCAACACTAAAGAGCACTTAATTCATGCAAGCTACAACTTCAGTCATTGAAAACAGTATCCAAACTAGCATCAAGTTCCTGTGACATTCTTCGCTCTGAGTGTGTGCGCAGGGGTGTGTCAGTGGGGATGGGGAGGGGGGTTGCAGATCTAGTTTAGCGGAATACTTCTCAACGCCAAATATCAAACATGAAGCACACACAGACACACAAGACAGAAAGCAGTACAAACTCTCTTAAAAGGTGAATTATGCATTATATTTATTCTATCACAGTTGAATAGCTGTTTGTAATATAAACATGTGATGCAACTACTGCAAAAAGTAACATGCACTTCTTTCCTTCACTATTTTACACTGTTGGATTTTTAACTAAGTTTTGTAGTAAAAATTTCAGAAAAGAGGAGACATTTATAGCTTGCACTTTCTTCTAAAAAACAAAAAACCAACAAACAACAAGCAAAAACCAAGCAGCGTATTTTTCCAAATAGACGTTTGCACACTGAAGTAATTTTTACAACTTTGTACGTTCATCTAGACTCGAGAGAAATTCCACACTCAATCAACTACCTACCTGAGCTGCTCTCCTCTGTTAATCCTGATATAACCCTATGTGGTTGACTGGGCTCAAAGCACCAACTAACTGTGTATGTTAGCCCTGATATAACCCTATGTGGTTGACTGGGCTCAAAGCACCAACTAACTGTGTATGTTAGCCCTGATATAACCCTATGTGGTTGACTGGGCTCAAACCACCAACTAACTGAATGTGTATGTGTCTGTGTTAGCCCTGATATAACCCTAAGTGGCTGACTGGGCTCAAAGCACCAGCTAAGTAACTGTGTATGTGTCTGCGTTAGCCCTGATATAAATTATAACCCTATGTGGTTGACTGGGCTCAAAGCACCAGCTAACTGTGTATGTTAGCCCTGATATAAATTATAACCTTATGTGGTTGACTGGGCTCAAAGCACCAACTAACTAACTGTGTATGTGTTAGCCCTGAGATAACCCTGTGTGATTGACTGGGCTCAAAGCACCAACTAACTAACTGTGTATGTGTTAGCCCTGATATAACCCTATGTGATTGACTGGGCTCAATGCACCAACTAACTAACTGTGTATGTGTCTTTGTTAGCCCTGATATAACCGTGTGGTTGACTGGGCTCAAAGCACCAACTAACTAACTGTGTATGTGTCTTTGTTAGCCCTGATATAACCCTATGTGGTTGACTGGGCTCAAAGCACCAACTGTGTATGTGTATGTGTTAGCCCTGATATAACCCTATGTGGCTGACTGAGTTCAAAGCACCAACTAACTAACTGTGTATGTGTATGTGTTAGCCCTGATATAACCCTGGCTGACTGGGCTCAAAGCACCAACAAACCAACCCTGTGAGGTTGACTGAGCTCAAAGCACCAACTAACCAACTAACTGTTCTCTTCTGTGTCACCATACACATGCCCAAATACACAACACAGAAGAAAAAAAGCTGAAAAAAGCTGATTTCATCATTATCAAACCCCGAGTGTGTGCCTGATGGCAAAATCTTCCCCAGATCTATAGCTTTTTTGCACTGTCCAAAAGTTAAGTAAGGTTTTGGGCCGTTATAGTTTTTAATCAAACTTTTTCTGTGTCGCATTTTTCTTTTTCTGAAAACTCTGAAATTCTTCTACAAGTTGTAGTGAAGTTATACTACAGCACAGTAAGGCATTCTCTTGGATTATCTTTGATTTCATCTCTTGTTTTATGTCAGCCTACCTGTGTGTCTCTCCCTCTCTTAAAATGTTGCATTGCTGTCCACACAAGAAGCACAACTTCAAAGCATGCACCTTATGTAGAGCGAGTTATGCACTTTACAATAAACTATCATGCATTTAATCCCCACCCTCTCTCCAGAAAACAACAACAACAACCCTCCCTCCAGAAAAAAACGCACACAAACACACAAAAAGACCCCCAAAATATCAAAACAACAACACAAAATGCAAAAGCAACCAAACTTTGAGGGTACGCAAATGTTTAAAAATAGCAATGATTCTGCACCACAAATGTTCATTCCACTACCAAGATCAGGCATTCCATAAAAATTACATGATCAGAGCCAGACCCTCCTCAACACCACAACAAAATCATACACCAAAAAGCAACAAACAAAAAACCCAAGAAAAATGGACAAAAATAATGCTGTGGTAAAACACAAAACAGAGCTTAGTAGAACCATCCAGCCAATTATGTACTTTTTTTCAGCACAGGAAAGCTAATCCTCAAGCACAAATTACAATAAGGATTTGCTCCAAATAAGTCAGACCCCTCCCCTTCCTTTATGCATACCTACGCAAAACAATTGGCCAACTCCCATCCCAACCTTTAGCAGAACAGGGCACCACAAAAACCAGGCTTACCTGAACAGCCGGATCTGAACAGCTGGTTTTGGCCACACTAGAGCATTCCAGATGATGACAACATACCCTTTGACCACACTGGAGCACATCAAATCCACAACAATAATATCATGACCCTCCGTTTTGCTGCTGCTGGTGTCCTTTTGTTGTTGTTGCCAACTAGCTGCACAGCTGTGCGCTGTGTATTTGTCTGACATCATGCCAGAGATTACACAAATCTGTTCAACAGACTTCAAACAAAAGGAAACTGCCGGTTTTCTTCAGGCCTTGTTCGCTTCCAGTTCTCCTCATCAGCAAAGGACAGTGATGGAACAAAGACCCCCTTGCAACTGTCTTCCTTCCGTCCTTCCAGGAGACACAGTTCAACAATTCCAGCTTGCTGGTCTGTGTTCTGGACCCAAAAAGTGTTTGCTGGATTATAGCTTCCAGTTCAGCGCTTCCACAGAACAGCGCATGGCTGCACTTTCAAAACAGAGACCACCACATGCCTGCTAAACATGAATCAGGAAAAACAACAACTCACTCCCCTCCCCCCCTCCCCCTGCAAAAACAAACAAACAAAAACACCAAAATACCCACGAACAAAAAACCCAAGAAGCTGCAAATTTTGACAAGCCTAGAAAATCAAGAATTTCTGAGCTGTGGAAGACACTTTGCCTCTTTGCGATAAAGCTATTGAACGGGAGTTACTCGTCAATGCTCCCTCAAAAGTTGACCAAATCTATGACGCAAGCACACGATGTGAGATTTCTGCCGACAGAACACAAAATAGATGTGTAAATGCAAAAGGGTAATGATTTTCCCTGATCCATACCATCAGGGAAATGATGTTAATCAGAATCCCTTGGTATGACATGCTTTTTGACATCAATAAATCACTGCTTCTGTGTTTAACTGCGATGAGACTGCACATAAACAAGCTTCTGTTCTTGTAATCTTGACCGTGTTGTTTTGTTGTCAACAGAGAGCACACTGTCAGTCAATAATTTGTCAGTTTCTCTGGTCCGATAATAAAGTAGTCGTGAATCTTGAAAAGGACTTCTTACTTGTTCCTAACCCCCAACCAAATAAGGCTGAGTTAGTAAATCACATTTGATCCCAGTCTACCACATCAATTCTGTGTAACCGTTCCAATGAAATAAATCCCTTATGCAGAAAAATATACTGAAAATAAGAACTGCTAAGTGTGCCACAGTGACAGCGAGCTCTACACATGCACATGGTGAAGCCTGGTGCACAGAGACAAGGACACCAGAGCCGAAAATAAATTCCCAACTGTGCTTGCTTCTACGCACTCTGATTCATTTTTAGCAGTCCAAATGTCTACATGTGCCTGATGCAGGGCTGCCTGGCAGGCACGGTATCAGTTACCTGAGCAACTTGCCAGCCATAACGCCATGAGCATGGGGTGTAGGGATCGACAGTCACTGTCACCCTTTTCAAGACAGTAAGTCTATGGTACCGATAGCAGATTTTCAGCATGGAACATGATGGCCTTGTCTGAAAGATGGACCTCTGGTGGAGTTTATGTACTTAGTATTTACACAAATGCCAGGTGAGAGTTACCATTGGCGACTCAGGTCCTTGTTGCTGTACTTGTGTTACGTATTTTGAGTGCTAATTAACTCCCTAAGGTGTTGATTCTTGTCTGAAAGATCTGCAAGAGTGAAGGCACAAAAGCCAGTGTGTGGAAATGGACCTGGTCAGAGTCATCCACCCCCCCGCTAGACAAACAGCCTCTGCTGGCAATTCTAACCCAGTCACCCTTTCAGCATCTTCACTGGCATATCAGACAATCAGAACGGGACTACTCCACTGCTGTTCCAGGAGGGCAGAGCCCTACCACTTAGCCAGCCAACACTGGACGCCTCCCAGCTGCCAGACTTCCCCTGCTGCCCTAAGTAGGTCAGCCTGCTGGCTGCTGGTTCACCCTGCCATTTCCGCCTTTGTACAGTATTAAAAGTTGGCACTGTTGTGCATTTTCACTCTGTTTTCACATGTGCCTGAGTATTTCAAACAACGGCATTCCCCCTGTGCATTTATAACTTATGGAAGAAGCTCTGTGTAACTTTTTTTGTTTGTTTGCCGATTCTGTGGACTGTTTGCGATGACAGTTTTATGCTCCGTGTAGAGACTGCAAGTTGTGCGCACTGACCGACTGACTGCTCACAGTGCCTGTGTGAATGTAGTTTTTGTGTGTGCAAACAAATTGCTTTTATATGTTGAAAGAGTGTCAACATTCCAGCAGAGAAAAAGAAAATCAGAATCCTGGCGAAAGAACACAAGGCCATTATGTAGCACCATGCCTACAGTCCATAATATTGGGAAAGCCACGATACAAGGTAACTGCATGGACAAGTACTCCACCTTGCCCCCCCCCCCTCCCCCCCATCTCCACCTGCTCTATCAACCCCTTTAATCACACATTTCCCCTCCCATTCATTCTTCTTCAGATTAAAATTTTAGTCTCATCAGTGACCTGCAGTCAGGTCACTGTGAATGGGCAATGTACATCTTTTTTTATCCAAGCATTCAGGCAGTGGGTACCAATGTATTCCAAAGACAGAGGTCTGTGATTTCCTGGGATACGATATATGCAAGTCTCATCAGTGACCTGCAGTCAGGTAACTGTGAATGGGCAATGTACATCTTTTTTTTAATCCAATCATTCAGGCAATGGGCACCAATGTATTCCAAAGACAGTAGTCTGTGGTTTTTTGGGATTGATACAGCTTTTTTTATCTGAGTGTTCTGACTGTGGGCACCAAAGTGCTCGGAAGACAGTAGTCTGTGGTTTTCTGGACACAATATAATACAAAGATCAGTGTTCTAAAAATGGACAGCACACACCAAATGTTGATTCTCTTCAGCACAGCACACAGGTAGTGACAGTGCAGGATGACTGTAAAAGTGGTGGCTACCTCAATCAGAAGCAGTGTTGCAGCTACCGCAGAAAGAACACACTTGCAGCTGACAGGGGAAAGTGATTGTGCATGACGACACACTTCTCTCCCCAAGGAGTGTTTACTTTTTGTTATGAAAACTGTGCACTTTGATCCAGTGATTTCACAACTTTGTCAAACTGCATGAGCAGGCGACAGTAGTCAATCAAGCACGCACCTCTTTTCTGTCACTTACACAAAAAGGCCATTTGGTCATACCGTTATGCGTTTGGAAACATTTTCCAGACAAAACTCTCCTCTTTGCTATGTTTTTGTCAATAGGATGCTGCAAATGACAAAACAGTGGAATTCTGAAACCTGAAACCACATTATTTTAACACACTGCTGATGTGCTCTGTTCGCCCTCATATAACCATACTGGTTGACTGGGCATTAAAAAAAATCCATCTTACCAAGTCTGACTTCTCACTAAACAGTGCATGTGGAAATGGTATGGCAAGTCAGTACATAGCATGCTTCAGCACTGAACCCTTCGCACACCACGCTTGGGCCACACAGCGGTTGTGTGCCATGTGAGCGTGTCAGTTTTACCTCTCCTGCTCCCAACTAAATGGCCAGCTTCACACAGGCACAATTCATCCATAAACGAGCATCTCTGCCGGCACGTCTCACAACCCAACTAACTACCCATTTATAAAACACTCAAGCCGCTGCTGGCATTTCTGACACTCAGAACATAACTGATTCATTCACGGAACGTCTGAGTTTATAACTATCCATTCATAGAACACTGGAGTCTTTTGCTGGCATTTCATATCCCAACTCCCTGTCAAGCTCTTCCACTTACACTGTCCTTACCAGCAACTCTGACAATCATAGCCCACACAACCCTTTCAATGATGGTAAATGATGAGCCCACGAGTGTGCGCACATGTCACAAACAGCCTCCCGGGCATAACTTACTGATCCAAATGACGTAAAAAAAAAAAAAATCAAAAAATCTCCCTTTCCCGCCTCAGTTCACCCACACAAAATTCCCTGTACCTCAGCAGTGCGGCAAAAACCTGCAACACTGATGCAGCCTGTGGAAAGCAACGCCCTTGAAGCACGGCACTCCACGTTGACAAAAACAACCACTCCGCTTAAACGAGTATCACAGTGAGGGGTGGGGGGGTGAGAGTTCGTTTCTTCTGCAGCAGCTACCGTGTGTCATTGTCACCGTCACTGCGAGGCAGGCCTGAACTTGGGCAGCATCAGGCCGAACTTTGTTTCGATGCCGTCAAACGTGGCCAGCGCCAGGCGATAGCCGCCAATGTGGTCAGGGTTCCGGGACAGGATATCCTCCATGTGCACTGATTTTGCCTCTGAGCCCTCCGGTCGGCTGTAAATTGAAAGATTTAAAATACATAAAAAAGTTGAATGAAACAGTCACCATGGAAATGTGTCTTAAACAGCTCTGAACCTGCTCTCTGGACAGATGATTTTGGGCCCGAAGTTCAAGGAAATATAATACATGTTGGGTCTGTTTTGGGGAGCTACCCTGGTGTAGGTGGATGATGAAAAGTTCATCCGCAACAGCTCTGTTAATGCTGTGTGTTGGACAGTGTACAAGATTATTGCTCTCAATGCGTACGTACTCGTGTATAACTGCACACATTTACAGACTGACCAACACACAGGGGCATGCGTACACACACACAGAGTCTCTCACAGACACACACACACACATAGCCTCTCTCTCTCACACACACATGCACACACACATACAGTAAAAGAAAAACAGTGGTATATACCTGCCACCAAAGTCAACATAGAAGAGACGCTGCAGCAACTCGTAAGTGAGCAGTGTGACACCAAACTGTGGGGACGACCGGAACACACGAGCTGAAAGTGGAAGGGAAGAAATAAAATGTTGGAGTTACCTCTCCCTCTGAACTTAACACACGACTGTTACAGCACTGAGAAGACACAGATGTTCACTGCACAATCGAACAAAATGTCACCCGTCAACTGTTTAAATCATGCCTACTCCCTCTGACTGGTTCAACCACACATGTCTGCATCTGTACTTGACCTGATAAACTCACACTGTAATAAAATTCAGTTTCAAACGTATGACGCTGCTTCATGGCTGCATGTGAGACGCTCAACCTGGTCCTGATGGTTACTATCTGCTTTTCAAAACTTGCAAAAGGCTATGCTGTACTCCCTTTCATACCACAGCTAGTTCATGTATTAGATGCCTAAGGACTTTTTCCCTCCGGATTCTGCAGTCTGGAACCTGAGCTATTTTTCAGGAATTCAGGATTCCAGCGCTTCAAATGCACACATTCTGCCATGGCCTTGATATGAGATCACTGGAAGTGGTATAGTTTGAGTAAAATGTTGCTTTATGTCCACAGAGAGGGTCCAGACTATTAGGGATGGGGAACCTAGGATGGCCACCCCAACTATCACACAGCTCCAGGTTAGACAACATTTGAATGTTGCGAAAAGTGGCCAGTCACAGCTGTACATGTGTGTATGTATGTGTGTTTGCACACGCACATGGGTGTGTGGGTGTGTATGTGCATGCGGGCATGCGATGTGCTCTCTCTCCCCCTGTGTATGTGTGTCTGTCTGTCTCTCTCTCTCATGTGTGTGTGTGCATGCATGTTATGTTGTTATCAACTTGCCTTTAAGCTATAATTGTAAATTCATTTAAACACTTTTTTTTATGTCTATGTCTTATGTTAAATTATCATACGTTTAATCTGAATTTTATTTATCTTACATTCTACACTGATGGCACAATTCAAAGCAATTTTCCTCTGACAGGACAACAAAGTATTATCTTTATCTTCCTTTGACAGGACAATCAAGTATTATCTTTATCTTCTTTTGACAGGACAATAAAGCATTATCATATCTTTATCTTCCTTTGACAGGACAGTAAGTAAATAAGTAAGTTGGTGTTTTACGCCCAGTCAACTGGTGCGGTTATATCAGGGCGATTTTGACAGAACAACATATCTTTATCTTCCTTTGACACGACAATACAGTATTATCTTATCTTCCTTTGTCAGGACAACATATCTTTATCATCCCTTGACAGGACAATAAAGCATTATCTTATATTTTTCTTCCTTTGACAGGACAACAAAGTATTATTGCATCTTTATCTTATCTTAAACACAACTATTGCCAACCTGTGCTTCCTTTCCAGAAGGCAGAGAGCCCTTCCTCTTGTGTGATTTTGCGGCAGCAGTCGATGATGCCTTTGTACGTAGTCTGTCCCGCTCTCTCAGCCACCTGCAGTCGCGTCTTGATGACATCGGCCGGCGTTGGCAGGAATGCTGCTGGCATACCTGCAATGCCAGAAGTTGGATGTGTACTACCATCATGCGCCTGTGTGTCTTCCCCTGCATAGGTATCAGAGCCTCCGCTAGACTAGCATACGTTGTTTTTTTACCAGTAATTGCTCCCAATGTACTGGTCAAAAATACAGTTGCCAGTACCACATATCCGCTGAAACTGAGTGCTTTGTGACTTGATGAAGATACTCCATATCCAGGGTTAAGAAGAAAGCAGAAGCTCCGGCTAAACAACATCACTTTTGGTGTTGATCAGTAAGCAAGCATAATAATAGTAATAGATTATTACTATTTCATAAGAGATCCTGGAACCCTTACAAAGACATAAAGGATATGCTCATTTCATTACACATGTACACACACACACTCACATACAAATGCATGCATCTTGTTTTTCAGAAATGGTGACAAAGGAATGCTCGTGTGCTACAGCTGTGTACACGCTAACCCCCCCCCCCCCCCCCCAGCCCTGAAACAACACAGCAACACAGTCTACATTACCTGCTATGGTAGCAGAGAGCAGCAGGGTCGCAGGACTGTTGATGCCATTCTCATCAGCAAAGTATTTTTTTACGTGAGCGTAGGCAGGGAAGTAAATGGCAGAGAACGGGATGTCTCGCAACAAGCACGCTCTGGCTCCCTGAAACACATGACGATCCAACTCAGTTCAATATGGTATCTATGCCCACAGGCGCTCTGTCCTGTGTCTCAGAAGTTTCCCCAATGCTGCCTTTAAAATTGTTCCAGCACACAACAGCGTTTCATGGTTCCGCTTCTGCTTTACTCTGTGGGTCTTTCACTTGTTTCCCGGTACTCTGAATACATGTCCATGACTGGGAGATCCTGTCCACTGCAGAAAATCTCCGTCAAAGGTTTGGCACAGCTGCTGTAATTTCCTTGCACATGTCAATATGAATAAAGATTAGGCTGACCAGAAACAGGAATTTTTAGACTTTTCTGCTTTACAGCGTAGGCCAAGTCAGCATTCAAGCAGCAGGACATTTTTCAAACCTGTGTAACATCTATAAGGTGGTGAAAGTGGTTCATGGAAACCAACCAGGCAATCACTGTAACCGGTCAGAATAAGATACACAGCTAGAGCTCTCCTAGCAACCACCCAGCTCGCTTCCAGGTCTAGAACACACACACAGGCTACACACACACACCACACATACGCACAGCATGCCACATGCACTCTATCTCTGTACCGTTTCTCTCTTTTTTTGAGAACTGGTCAAGTGTCCAGTCATCATAAATATGCAAAAGCAGAGCTTTTCCATGCCAATGACTAAGCCCAACTTGATGCGTTTGCATCACCACTTTTGAGCTTTCCATGGATCTTTCAACTGCAGAGGCCGAAGAAGCCCAGGTTTCCTTGATGACACTGATTCACGCCTTGCCCACAATCTCACCTGCCACCTGGAACTTTTAAGTGCCAGTGCGATGACCTGCCTTACCTTGCAGAGGCCAAAGAAGCCCAGGTCCTTGATGGCACTTACCTGTGCCTTACCCACAATCTCACCCGCCACCTGGAACTTTACTGACCTGCATTACCTTGCAGAAGCCGAAGAAGCCCAGGTCCTTCATGACCCTGACCTGTGCCTTGCCTGCAATCTCAGCTGCCACCTGGAACTTTCAAATGCCAGCGTGATGACCTGCCTTACTTTGTAGAAGCCACAGAAGCCCAGGTCCTTGATGACACTGACCCATGCCTTGCCTGCAATCTCACCTGCCACCTGGAACTTTCAACTGCCAGTGTGTGATGACCAGCTTTACCTTGTAGAGGCCGAAGAAGCCCAGGTCCTTGATGATGCTGATGACACTGACCTGCACCTTGCCCACAATGTCACCCGCCACATGGAACTTTCAACTGCCAGTGTGTGATGACCAGCCTTACCTTGTAGAGGCCGAAGAAGCCCAGGTCCTTGATGACGCTGATGGCACTGACACGTGTCTTGCCCACGATCTCGCCCGCCACCTGCAGGCGGATCTTGACAATCTCCAGCGGGTTGGTGAACATCACTTGAGAGCCGCCTGCCTGCACAACAGTTCACGTTACTGTGAGTGGGGTGCAAAAGTTGCAAGGGCTGTGAGCTCGTCAAAAGCAATAATAATCAAAACGTTTTAGATAGTGCCCAATTTTTCAACAAACAAGCGCTTACACCTAACCTGCACAGGCCCTAAGGCTTAGTGCTTACACATTCTTTAAATGTACACGTTTTCAAGATTCAATGCACACAACACACTGACAGACACAAACAGAGTCGTATATCAGGGCAATGGGACTGAAGAAAAGGTTTCTGAAAAGAGAAAGGTTTTCACGGAAGATTTAAAAGAACTTACAGAGGTTGAATGACAGACAGAAACAGGGAGTTGGTTCCAAATAGCTGAAGCCTGGTAAGAGAAAGACCGTTGATCACTGGACTTCATTCAGAAGGATGGTATTCTGAACACTCGCGTGTCTGCAGAAGAGCGGAGCTGCCAGGAAGGAGTGTAAAGGTGAAGAAAGTGAAAAACAACCCTTTCTCTGCCAGAGAATTTTGTACTGCTGATGCTGTATCTGTTGAAGAACTGTATTGAAAAGAGATTCAGCTAGCTGGAAATGTTCACTTTAAGAAGCGAGTTCCAAACGAAAAAAATATGAAAAGAGGGAAGTGAAGTAGGAAGTGATGTGATGTCAGCACTACACGCAGTGACAAGCACTTTACCCCAAGCGTCACGTGAAGTTCTAAAGTAAAGGGAAACTAGCAACATGCAAACACAGTCACATGCAGAGAAAGACAGACGGACACACACAGAGCTGCCAACCCTTCACTAGACTTTAGTGCAGCAAAATCAGATTTTAAGCATAGTAATTCGATTTTGAGTGTAGAGTATATATATATGGTCCTTCGCAATTCGCTTTTGCAGAAACATGCACCAGAACAGATGTCATGATTGGCTGCAGAGAGAGTGATGTTCTGCAGTACAAAGAAATTTGTGAAAAGCGTCTCTGCTCGAATTACATCCAAATGCTGTGAAGATGGCGTTGCACAACCCATAAAAATTAATGGGAAATCTTCAGCATACTTCCTATTGCTTTTCCTTTGTTGATGTGACACTTCGAACTGACGCGCTGTTCGACGTCGTACATTCACACCTCAGACACAAAAAAGGCACACGCCCAACCGGTTGCTGGCGAATTTGATGCCCACATGCACGCATGGGATCAAAAATAAAAAAAATTGCTTTTCTGAGGGAGAGTGTAGTGATATGATCATAAGCGTAGAAGCATAGTGCAGTGCCCTTGGGCATAGCAAACTACGGCCAAAATGTAGTGGTTGGCAGCTCTGCACACACACACAACATAGGGGGACACGGATAAATATGACTATGAAGAGGAGGTTCAGAAAGTTTTTGAACAGGTGCCTTAGTGTAAAGAAATAGTTTATGAACAGGTGACTTAGTTCAAGGCTTGCAACAAGCCGGGGACAGCCAGGGGCAAGTTTCCGTCTCTATTAGATACTGAGAACTAGTGAGTAGCAAGCAGGGGATAGCCAGTATCGACACAGGGAAAAGTTTCCATCTCTATTTAATACTGAGAACAAGCAGGCAGCAAGCAGGGGATAGCCAGCATAGCCACAGGGGCAAAAGTTTCTGTTTCTATTAAATACTGAGAAATAGCAAGCAGCAAGCAGGGGATAGCCAGTATAGCCACAGGGGCAAAAGTTTCAGTTTCTATTAAATACTGATAAATAGCGAGCAGCAAGCAGGGGATAGCCAGCATAGCCACAGGGGCATAAGTTTCTGTTTCTATTAAATACTGAGAACTAGTGAGATCTACAAGTAACGTAGGTCCCAGAGGCGTTCTGTTCAGAGTACATGGGATCATCTATAGAACAAACTGCTGTTTGTGGCACGGTTGTCACAGTGGATTGCAAAACGAAGGTCCCAGAGGCGGTCTGTTCAAAGCATGTGGGACCATCTATAAAACAAACTACTGTTTTGACACATCTGTCACAGTAGGTTGCAAAGTCTGTACTTTGTGTAGTGACACTGTGGTACAGAGCTGCTATAGGGTGTCATTGCTAAAGGATGTTTGTGACAGGGTTGTCACAGTGGGTTGCAAAGTTTGTAGGATACTGTGGTGCAGAACGGCTACAGGTTGTCGCTGCTAAAGGATGTTTGTGACAGGGTTGTCACAGTGGGTTGCAAAGTTTGTAGGATACCGTGGTGCAGAACGGCTACAGGTTGTCGCTGCTAAAGGATGTTTGTGACAGGGTTGTCACAGTGGGTTGCAAAGTTTGTAGGATACCGTGGTGCAGAAGGCTACAGGTTGTCGCTGCTAGAGGATGTTTGTGACAGGGTTGTCACAGTGGGTTGCAAAGTTCTGTAGGACACGTGGTGCAGAACGCTACAGGTTGTCGCTGCTAGAGGATGTTTGTGACAGGGTTGTCACAGTGGGTTGCAATGTCTGTAGGACACCGTGGTGCAGAACGGCTACAGGTTGTCGCTGCTAGAGGATGTTTGTGACAGGGTTGTCACAGTGGGTTGCAAAGTTTGTAGGATACCGTGGTGCAGAACGGCTACAGGTTGTCGCTGCTAGAGGATGTTTGTGACAGGGTTGTCACAGTGGGTTGCAAAGTCTGTAGGATACCGTGGTGCAGAACGGCTACAGGTTGTCGCTGCTAGAGGATGTTTGTGACAGGGTTGTCACAGTGGGTTGCAAGTTGTAGGACACCGTGGTGCAGAACGGCTACAGGTTGTCGCTGCTAAGGATGTTTGTGACAGGGTTGTCACAGTGGGTTGCAAGTTTGTAGGAACCGTGGTGCAGAACGGCTACAGGTTGTCGCTGCTAGAGGATGTTTGTGACAGGGTTGTCACAGTGGGTTGCAAAGTTGTAGGAACCGTGGTGCAGAACGGCTACAGGTTGTCGCTGCTAGAGGATGTTTGTGACAGGGTTGTCACAGTGGGTTGCAAGTCTGTAGGACACCGTGGTGCAGAACGGCTACAGGTTGTCGCTGCTAAGGATGTTTGTGACAGGGTTGTCACAGTGGGTTGCAAAGTTTGTAGGATACCGTGGTGCAGAACGGCTACAGGTTGTCGCTGCTAGAGGATGTTTGTGACAGGGTTGTCACAGTGGGTTGCAATGTCTGTAGGACACCGTGGTGCAGAACGGCTACAGGTTGTCGCTGCTAGAGGATGTTTGTGACAGGGTTGTCACAGTGGGTTGCAAAGTTTGTAGGATACCGTGGTGCAGAACGGCTACAGGTTGTCGCTGCTAGAGGATGTTTGTGACAGGGTTGTCACAGTGGGTTGCAATGTCTGTAGGACACCGTGGTGCAGAACGGCTACAGGTTGTCGCTGCTAGAGGATGTTTGTGACAGGGTTGTCACAGTGGGTTGCAAAGTCTGTAGGACACCGTGGTGCAGAACGGCTACAGGTTGTCGCTGCTAGAGGATGTTTGTGACAGGGTTGTCACAGTGGGTTGCAATGTCTGTAGGACACCGTGGTGCAGAACGGCTACAGGTTGTCGCTGCTAGAGGATGTTTGTGACAGGGTTGTCACAGTGGGTTGCAAAGTTTGTAGGATACCGTGGTGCAGAACGGCTACAGGTTGTCGCTGCTAGAGGATGTTTGTGACAGGGTTGTCACAGTGGGTTGCAATGTCTGTAGGACACCGTGGTGCAGAACGGCTACAGGTTGTCGCTGCTAGAGGATGTTTGTGGCAGGGTTGTCACAGTGGGTTGCAAAGTCTGTAGGACACCGTGGTGCAGAACGGCTACAGGTTGTCGCTGCTAGAGGATGTTTGTGACAGGGTTGTCACAGTGGGTTGCAATGTCTGTAGGACACCGTGGTGCAGAACGGCTACAGGTTGTCGCTGCTAGAGGATGTTTGTGACAGGGTTGTCACAGTGGGTTGCAATGTCTGTAGGACACCGTGGTGCAGAACGGCTACAGGTTGTCGCTGCTAGAGGATGTTTGTGACAGGGTTGTCACAGTGGGTTGCAATGTCTGTAGGACACCGTGGTGCAGAACGGCTACAGGTTGTCGCTGCTAGAGGATGTTTGTGACAGGGTTGTCACAGTGGGTTGCAAAGTTTGTAGGACACCGTGGTGCAGAACAGCTACAGGTTGTCGCTGCTAGAGGATGTTTGTGACAGGGTTGTCACAGTGGGTTGCAATGTCTGTAGGACACCGTGGTGCAGAACGGCTACAGGTTGTCGCTGCTAGAGGATGTTTGTGACAGGGTTGCAAAGTCTGTAGGACATCATGGTTCAAATCTGCTACAGGTTGTCACAGATACAGATCGTTTGTGACATGGTTGTCGCAGTGGGTTGCTGCTAGAGGGTGTCTGTGACAGGACTGTCACAGTGGGTTGTAAAGTCTGTAGGACACTGTGGTGCAGAACGGTTACAGTTTGTCGCTGCTAGAGGATGTCTGTAACAGGGTTGTCACAGTGGGTTGCAAAGTCTGTAGTCTGCATAAAAGGACACTGTGGTGCAGGTTGTCACTGCTTGGGAATGTTTGAGACAGGGTTGTCACAGTAGGTTTCAAAATCAGTGATATAGAAGCTTACCATTCCACCAGCCACACATTCTGCCCACAGCGGCAGCGTGCCGTCTTTCCTCATCAGTTTGTCACGCATCAGGTCATTCATCTGCGACACACCACAAGACATGAACAGACCAGGTTGTGATATTTTCACCCCACTCAAAAAGGTCACTGCAGACATCATCTGTGACGCGTCAAAAACTCTATCCAGGCACCATTTTCAGGAACCCCCCACCCCCCAACAAACCAACAACAAAACCCCTCTGATGTTTCACAGCACCAAATCAGAGAAACGCAGACAGCATCATCACCTGTGACGTGTCAAAAACTCTTCTATACCCACCAACCCAACTGTCCTTGGTGACATATCCTGGCACCACTTTCAGGACCCCCCCCCTCCCCCCCCGACACCAAATCACTTAGAGCCCCACACAATCTTTCTGTGATTGCAGTAGACATTTTTCAAACCAGCGTGATGTCTATAAGGTGGTTCACAGAAACTGGTCAAATAATCACTGTAACCATCCACATACATGGCTGTCTATACTACTATTAGCAAACACCCTGCTCCCTTCCCTGTCTAGAATGAACACACACACACACACACACACCACATGTACTCTCTCACTGTGCCATTTTGTTGTTGTTTTTAGAACCAGTCAAACAAACAAAAAACTGGTACTTCTGACCAATTGCTGATTTTCTTTCCGGTATATGCTGACCTTAACTGGTAAAACACCAGAAATTAACAGTTAATGCAAGCCCTGAATCCATGTCTAACACCCCCCCCCCCCCCCCGATCCTGAGCAGACAACAACAAAAACACCTCACCGTCAGCTTGATGGCTTTTTCTGGCGCCACACCAACCAGCTGGGGAGCCAGGCCGCGGTAGAGGCCGCGCACACCCTCATGGCGCACCACCTTCTTGAAGCAGTCAAAGCTGTTCTTGTACATCAGCTCCCCCACGTAGGACCCCGTGCGCTGGTTCTGAAGACGAGTCTTCACAAGGTCGATGGGGTACACTGCCGTTGCACCCGTAGCTGTCAAGCAGGCAGACAAGGTGAATATTGCATGCATTCTTGTTGCCAAATAGCACTCATCTTCCTTTCTGCCATCATATTCAAGGTTAATGCATGGCCATCATAATTTGGGTTAAACACATGGCCATCATGATCAGGGCCAGTACATGGCCATCATAATCAGGGTCCAAGTGAGACTGGCATGAATGGGCCTAATGCATGGCCATCATGATCAGGGTTAACACATGGCTGTCATGATCAGGGTTAATATGTGGCCGTCACGATCAGGGTTAATGCATGGCCATCATGATCAGGGTCAATACATGGCCATCATGATCAGACTTTTTGCATGGCCACCATGATCAGGGTTAACATACGGCCATCATGATCAGGGTTAATATATGGCCATCAAGATAAGGGTTATTACATGGCTTAGGGTTAATATATGGCCATCAAGATAAGGGTTATTACATGGCTGTCATAATAAGGGTTAACACAGCCATCAGGATCAGGCTTAACACATAGCCGTCATGGTCAAGGTCACTGGATGGCCGTCATGATCAGGGTCCAAGTGTGACTATCATGAACAGGGTTAATGCATGGCCATAATGATCAAGGTCCAAGTGCGACAGGGTTAACACATGGCCGTCATGATCAGGGTTCAAGTGCGACTATCATGAACAGGGTTAATGCATGGCCATGATGATCAAGGTCCAAGTGCGACTATCATGAACAGGGTTAATGCATGGCCATGATGATCAAGGTCCAAGTGCGACTATCATGAACAGGGTTAATGTATGGCCATGATGATCAAGGTCCAAGTGCGACTATCATGAACAGGGTTAATGCATGGCCATGATGATCAAGGTCCAAGCGCGACTATCATGAACAGGATTAATGCATGGCCATCATGATCAGGGTCCAAGGGCGACTATCATGAACAGGATTAATGCATGGCTGTCATGATCAGGGTCCAAGTGCGACTATCACGAACAGGATTAATGCATGGCCGTCATGATCAGGGTCCAAGTGCGACTATCATGAACAGGGTTAACACATGGCCATCACGATCAGGGTCCAAGTGTGACATTGTAGTAATGAGGCCTGAAGTGAGTACTCACCACCAGCTATGGCACCAAGGGTGAACCTGTAAACCTGCTCTGCTACTGCCAGGAAGGGGGTGCGCCGGGTGGTGCCTTGCTCCAGCCGGATCTTTTGCTGTCAACACATAGCAAGTGAACATTTTAGTCACTGTCTACACAGAGCCCCCCATCCTCCCTTCTGTACACACACACACACAAACATTGTTCCTGCTGAAGACACAGCATAGAACCAATCAACACAGCACAGTTGTGATGTCATTGTTTGATGTATTCTTTTCATTTATTTATTTCATTGTATCGCATAGTTCATGTTTCTTTTGTTTCTAAAATGCGGTGTGTGGTGTTTGGTGTGTGTGTGAACGTATTACAGCACCGCATAAATTATGAGCTCTTGACATTACAGTGGAGACCAATCACACACACCAGACCACTGCTCCTTCAGGAACAGTGAAGAACACACACACCACTGCTCTTGACGTTACAGTGGAGACCAATCAAGAAAACCAGACCACTGCTCCTTCTGGAACAGCGAAGAACACACACACCACTGCTCTTGACATTACAGTGGAGACCAATCACACACACACCAGACCACTGCTCCTGCAGGCATAGTGAAGAACACACACACCACTATTACAGTGAAGGCCAACCCCCCCCCCCCCTCCCCCCCCTCATATCACAGCTCCTTAAGTCTAACCAAAGAACAATCATACACAAATGCAAAATCTTTTCCAGCTATGGTTAAGCCTCTATGTTTTACTGGAGGGACAACGGCAAAACACCTAGAACAACTAAAATAAAGTAGAGAATGACTGCGTGTGTGGAAAAGAAAGTCACCTCTGCAATCTGCATTTGGATCTTGAAGGGAGTGTCGCGCCCACCTTCTGCTGAAATGGCATCCAGGTCTGCGTACGACAACATTCTGCCCATTGAAAAACAATCAGTTTGATCACTCATTTGCAATTCTCTTATGTGATTGAATTAGACACCCCCTCAACCCCGCCCCCGGTTGACTGGTAGTTAAATATAATAATAATAATAGATTATTTATGGCGCCCCATCTCAAAAGAACCCAGAGAGCTTACAAAGACATAAGAACATGTGTGCATGCGCACACACGCACTCTCTCTCTCTCACACACTCACTACAAATACATGCATTACTGGTGATGGGTTGGTACACCGAGAAGAAAAATGAAAGATCAATCAATATATGCCGAAGAGAAGAGATGGGTTTTCAGTTTTGACTTAAAAGAAGAGACTGAAGATGACTGCCTGAGAGTGAGAGAGCGACATACCCAAAACGTTAGCTTGCTGGGAAGATGCACAGCTAATTGCTTTGAACAGTTTTAGCTTAAGGTTGACGTTTTTGCCTTCTGTGTCTTTCAGACATGTCGCCCTGATATAACCGCAACGGTTGGCTGGGCATAAAACACCAACTTACTTACTTTCAGACATGGCTACAAATCCACTGTGCTTTGACACACACACAAAAATGCCATGACAAAACAAAGCTGAATAATCTAATGTTAGAAACTCATGCAAAAGACCTTTCATGGTTGTGCTGCCTCAGCTACCAGTACCCTCAAGGACAGAATGCAGCAGCCCGGAAGAGATGACACTCTGATAGATGGAGAAGCTTCAACAAGATTTCTGCTTCCAGAGGAGTGGTACCTACCCGCTCTGGTGCTGCAGATTGGCAAGTGTGAACAAGATATCTACTTCCAGGGGCGTAATCTGTGTGAACTCTTGGGCCTGGTACAACAGTTCCTCTGCACACAGGAAAAATGCCAGCGCTAGGACAAGGAATGCAAAAGAACAGAACCACACACTGGGCACTTAAAGTAAACTCACTCAGACTGTTTTGAAAAATGGAAAGAATGCATTGCGCCTCTTGCGTACAATTAAACAGATCTGTCACATTTCTGGTACGGTCCTTGCAAAGTGTCAGCAATAAGAAATGCTGCCACACGAAAAAGCATACAAAGGGTGTGTTCTCCCCATTTATTTAAAAAATTTGGGGGGGGGGGAATCAAAATCCAAAAATGCAGAGGGCCTCCTAAGTGCAGACCATCCCAGTGAGTCCACCCTTCCTTTATGACTACCTTCTTTAAACCCTAACAAATCTGAAACAAGGATGACTGCTTGCATTTCAAAACAAGATCAGATCACACCTATTTCACTACACGTCATCATCATGCCAATCTTCTTCCAAACACTTGAGGCACTGAACACACCAGAAGTAAAACCACAAAAGCACATTTTCATTTTTCACCATTTAACTGTTGCTTTGTCGCTTGACAAAGGGGCTTACCCTGAAACATTCCTCACGTTTTGGACTGTCATATTAAATTTACATTCCTTTTAACCTTTCATGTGTTTGGACCTAACTTTAGCAGCTAAATGTCAGCGAACCCATGACCAGAAATCATCCTTCCTGTGAGATCACTTTACATTAAAGGAGACCCCATGCAACGAAGAATCACAGGCCCTAACGATAGGAAAAGAAAAAGAAAACTGTCAAAAAGATTCACAGCAGTTTTTCAGTTGATTTAAAGTAAAAGTCCAAGGTTTTTAAGTATGCAAAATGACCATCGAAATGATTGACAAGTGAGTCACTAGTTTCAGATTTAATGAAATAAAGATTTAAAAAAACGTTTAATTGGGTTTTTAATCGATTTTATTTTCTGTAGGCTGGCCGAGACTAGTCTCGGGTTCTCCATCAGTCATGTGACTTTTCCGGAAGTGACGTCAGTCTGGGAGTCAGTGCGGTTGCCATCTTAGATTCTACAGTAAACTGTGTATGCGTGTGGTTGACAAAAAAAGTTAACTATGCTGGCCTACTGTGTTGCCGCAAACTGTAACAATTTGTAGACGACCCCAGGTATAACAATGCACAAGCTCCCACGCAATTGACCCACAGTGAGGCGAAAGTGGATTAAATTTATACCATTCAAGCGAGCTGACTTTCTTGCTGCGCCGCATCACGCCCATTTGTGTAGTGAGCACTTCAGTGAGTGCGATTTCGCAAACCCCATGGAATACCGCATGGGGTTTGCTTCAAAGCTGACATGATGTTCCGGCACTCTTTCAAAATCCTGCCTGACAGGCTCAAACTGATACGGCTGTATCCTTGTGGGTCTCTCGGGCAAAGTATCAGTTTTGTCTTCGGAGCTTGAGTTGGCCATTTTGCAGCGACTCCCCAGAGTGACGTAGTAGGCATATGGTCACGTGATTTGGGCGTCATGGCGACGCTTTCAGTATGACAGAAAATGCCTTTTTTCGTGCAATTATGACCCTCAGATCAGTCTAGTATGCACAGAAATTAACATTTGAAGGCTGTCAAAACAACACAGCCATTGCCATGTTGTGCCTGGCATTCCGTATACAAGACATTATGAACAAAGTGGGCATGTGTGGCAGCCGTGTACGCTACGTCACAATTCAACCGTTTCAGCTCCTGATTGGTTAAGAGTGAACCAACATGGCTCTGCTTCAAGGAGCTAAAATTTGAAGCAAAAAAGGTACTTCTTTTGCATAAATACTGATATTAATAATAATGGATACTTAGAGCACCTAACCCGCACAGGCCCTAAGCGCTTACACATTCTTTACATGTACATTATATTGTCAAAATTCAATGCATGCAACATGAATGGACATGTCCACACACACAGCCACATATCTGGGCAATGGGACTGAAGAAAAAAAAAGAAAAAAAGAGAAAGGTTTTCAAGGAAGAACTATATGAAGCCTGCAAACAAATACATTGGCACATTTTTTTGTATTTACAGGCCAGCTTTCATTTTCACCTCAGGTCCTTTGTAACTCTAAGGGTGGTTGTCTGTCTGGGAACTCGTTGTGCTAGATAACATGGGTTTTGTACTCCAAGAAATCTGAAACACCAGGCTGTCTGATAGTCTTCAATTAGCTCTGAGTATTCTACAGTAAGTGAAGCTGCACCTTTCGTGATCTCTTTTGAAGTGTCACGCCGTGTGGCAGCCAGGAATATACGACGGACCAGTTCAATGTTGTTGAGCAGCGAGATAAAGGCGGTGAAATAGGCATAGCTGATCTGTCGATGACGCTCCCCACCCATGGCAGCCTGTGTTAAACAAAAACACACATCTGTGCATTAGTGCTTAGGATCAGACACAATCATAAAGGTGCAAACACACATTGCGTAAGGTGCTGAGATGCACAATGATCACCCGAGACATTTTTTTCCAAACTGGTGTGACATCTACAGGGTGGCAAAAATGGTTCATGGAAGCCAGTCAATCACTCAAACCTGTCAGGTACACTGCCATCTATAGATACTGCTACTAGAGCTCTACTCGCAAACACCCTTCTCCATATAGAATGCACACACATGCACACACAGATACACAACCACCACGCTATCTCTCTCTCTCTCTTGTTTATTTATTTTTCACAATAAGCATATCTGCTGATCTTAACCGGTGAAACACTGGAAATTACCGGTTAACGCGAACCCTCGAGGCATACATTTCCCATGGACTTGGGAAGCTGATGTAGGTGAACAATAAAAGACTTCGGATCAAGTTGTTGTGAGTTCAAGTCCAAATTACTGACAGAAATCATCTCATTCCCTGCATCAGTCTCACTGTGGTGGGGCTCAACAACGATAAAAACCGCACACACAAGGTCCAAAGTGCCACTGGCTTATGCACATTAAAGAACCAGTGGCGGTGGACAAACCTTGTCCTGACAAGACACTGTAGGTAGTGTTACTGGAGTAACCTTGTCCTGACAAGACTCTGTAGGCAGTGTTACTGGAGAAACCTTGTCCTGACAAGACTCCGTCGGCAGTGTTACTGGGGGTTAAAACCCGGGGGTTTCCCCGGGACAAGACTCCGTCGGCAGTGTTACTGGAGTAACCCTGTCCTGACAAGACTCCGTCGGCAGTGTTACTGGAGTAACCCTGTCCTGACAAGACTCCGTCGGCAGTGTTACTGGAGTAACCCTGTCCTGACAAGACTCCGTCGGCAGTGTTACTGGAGTAACCCTGTCCTGACAAGACTCCGTCGGCAGTGTTACTGGAGTAACCCTGTCCTGACAAGACTCCGTCGGCAGTGTTACTGGAGTAACCCTGTCCTGACAAGACTCCGTAGGCAGTGTTACTAGAGAAACCCTGTCCTGACAAGACTCCGTAGGCAGCGTTACTAGAAAGTCCACTGATGTCGGAGACTGACTGGGTGGGCAGCACCAATCTGCCACAGCTGGATTTCCTCAGCTGAAGCATGTCAGATTTCCCACGGGAAAAGTTCTCAACTGGGTCTGGGACGATAAAGTGCTCATGAACACAAAAACCGACAAAGGTTTTGGAGTTCTGGATAGGTTCAGTGAGCATTGGCTCTGCTACCTTGCATTTTACCCATAACCATGGCGGGTGAAGTTCCACATTTTCCGCCACACCACGATTTTCTTCATCACACCCATCTGCACAAAAGCACTGAGTGTGGGACATGTAAGGAGGTGGGAAAGCTACAATCACCCCCCCCCCCCCCCCCCCCACTGACGTTTTAATCTTGGACTTGGAGTGAAGTTAATCCACTGAAGACTTGTGCAATAATGGAAGTGGCCTGCATGCAGTCAGTCATGGAGGTCAGCACTCCCAATGCAAAATCTCGCTACTCTGCAGCTGCCAATGTCAGTTCAACTTGCTTCAGAACAAGATGAAGATGGTATCTATGCCCTCGGAAAAGCTCATATGCACTCCCCCCATCTCTCAGAAGTTTCCCTAACGTTGTATTTTAAACAGTTCCAATGTTCATCTGACTGATGATGGCCATCTCTGGTTCTTTCAAGGAAGATCGTCTAGCACTTCCTCTTTCCATGCCTCTCTCCTCCAGGCAATCTATGGTGGTGATGCCCTTGGCTTTGTACCCACAGGTAGTGTCTCAAGCTCCTGAACACTTCAGATCTTCCAAGAAGCAAGCCACTCGTGAGGGTTGCTTTGCCTGCCAGTATATCTGCTGTTATTTCCCTTCACTCCAGCCAATGTGAAGAGTATGAAAAGGTTTTAAAAAGAAAAGAAAAAGAAAAAATACACAGATTTTTGTCTGAACAGCTTAACAAACTTTCAACCACGTTCTTTTTATTTACTTTCATTATCTATCATTGATGGAAAATGTTCACTGAGAAAACATACAAAACCAAACCACTAAACATTCACTGAACAGTATGAGGTGCATAACAGCTAGCTAAGAATTTCCCTGGGGTGATGGAAAGAAAGGGCTGAGTGGAGTTCACTGTAACCAGGCCAAGCATGAAGGTTTTAACGTACCGTGATGAGGTTTTCCTTGGTCAGTGAGGTAAGGAGGTAGGACTTGAGAGACAACATGATCTCCTCAAAGTCCTTCGGTGTGATGGACCCCGTGTTGCCCTTGTCCAGACGTCGAAAGGCCTGCCAAGCATGTTCATCGTGGAAGTCCTGCACAAAAAAACAAAAACAAAAAAAGCCATAACATTCCTGCAATCACATAATAACCCACATCATCAAGACAAGAATCTTTTTGCCCTGTCAACTTGGACAATACCAACTTTGGTTAGATTTCATGCTTTTTTTTCTGAAGATGACATGAAGAGCAATAATTATTATTTCCCCAGAATTTGATAATTATGAGTCAAAAAACAAAAACGTTTACCCTGCAGCTGTTATTGCCATGGGCTACCTCAAAAGTTTTATGCACCACCATCAACTTCAGGCGAGAAGCTCCCTCCCCTCCCCCACCTCCCCAAAAAGAGGAAAAAAAGAAATAAGAGAGTGAACATCTGTACACAGCAAAACCAGTTCACCAACAGGAAGGACACGACCCAAACCTTGGTATATTTCTGGTTGAAGGTTTGTTCCTTTTGGGCTAAAACTGGACTTATACACCAGCAGTAGGTGACAGGGAGGGGTCTGACCCCATGGTAGGTGGAATGGTTAAGTCAAATGTTTTAAAGCAGATTAAATCATTGGTGACACAATTTTTTTGGCCCCTTGTTTCCTAGGAAACACATGATTTTGTGCTTCCCCCCCCCCCCCCCCTTTAAATCATTCAAAAAAACAAAAAAACAATTACAATTAGGAAAAAAAAACTTACGTGTTTCATGGAAGTGATTACCTCCCTTTATATGCGCTAAAATTTCTTACCGCAAATCTAAGTCTTCAGTTTTCCACTGTGCTGCAAAATATGTAACTAAAATGGGGATTTTTTCTTTCTTTCCAGAAGCATGCTAGTCATAGCATGTTGCGACAGCTACCTCTTCATCCAAGCTCTGAATACCTGAATTATACTGTCTGAATACATTTAACTATATTTACCATCTAAAATAAGCTGCGTAGCTTCAGCTGCAGTGATACGGCATCGCTTGGTAGCCATTTTTGATCCACTTCAGCATCGCCTTCCCTAACTTGAAAACAACCACATTTCTGTTCTCCACCACTGTTGTTTGGGCAAAGGGAGCATTGCGAATACATGTGTGGGGGCTTTCCGAGTTTTTATCCTTTGTACCACCCCCACAACTCTTCACACAAAATTACCGAAAATGGTCATTTCATATGATGCACCACATCACCAAGTGTGCAATGAGTAATCACATCATATGAAGTGATACATTGCCAATGAGTTAATAGTTCTCTCTTTCCCCATCTCTTTCTAACATGCATACGCACTGGGCCATACAACTGTCAGCAGTGTCAACACGACTCAAACACTCATTTAAAGACTTGACAGAACTCTTTAAAAGCAGTTACAGGTACTCAGAAAATGAAAATGTTTTAAAATGATCAACCTTGCAACTACTGAATTAATTAACATACAAAATGTTACCAATGATAAATTCTCTCACTAATCTCTTTTTAAACATAACAAAGTTAAAGTTAAACAGTTAAACTCTGTCCACCCACAAAGCGTAAAAATCTATTTTATATTAATACTTTTTGAAGATAAACTTAAGATATTTTCTGGCTAAGTGGCCATTTACACAAGAGCGCCAACAAGTATACTTTGGGTGGTCTGGCAAAATTTAAGATGAGAATCTTTTTCCATTAATAATCATAATTTCCTCTTTTATGTGCTATTTCTCCTGATTGGAGCACATAGCCCATTACAAAGCAAAGAACAAAGCACAGTCAAAACAAACTTCCGCAAACACACTCAATAGGATAGCTTAATGAAGCGAGATTTCAAAGATGATTTAAAAAATGTGCGTGTGTTTGCCTAGATATACCATGTATATGCTTGTACGTCTTTTTATGCATGTATTTGTGCAGGCCTATCAATGTGTGTAGACAATTTTCATACCCCCCCCCCCCCCCCCCCTTTTCTTTCTTGTGGTGATGTACTGTGTAGATGAGGATGAGTTAACAAACAACATTGGAAGGCTTGTTACAGGTGCTGTCTATTGCCTGAAACTCAAAGCTGTTGTTCACAAACAATACTGGAAACACGTCTACTGTGACTGTCAAATACTGACCTACCACCTTTTCACAGAGACTGCACATTTGAGAGCTGCCTAACAAAGGTTATCAATATATATTATTATCAATGGCTATAGTCAAACAAAACAAGACTGTGAGGGCTGCCTATGTAAAGACTGTCAATGTATCATTATCAATGGCTACTGTCAAACTAAATAAGACAATGACTGGATTAAACTTACGTAATTCTTCTGGGTTTAATACAGACTGTTCCAAGGTGAATCTTATCAGCTTAATTATAATTTTGTCATTCAAAGTCTGGCTTTACTGAATATATATCAATATAAAAACCATATTTTCTCAGTGAATACAGCTTTTTATCAATACAATTGTATGGTCACCAATATTTTCCTTTACCCACTCACAGTTGTCCACTTCTAGTTCATTCAGATTTTACACACTTCCCCTGTGAGAAAAGTTAAATTCTATTGCAAAATTTGACCTGAACAGACTTGTGGCTTATTTGTATTGATGTATACACTGTGACAAAATCTAAGATTTTCAAATAAAATAACATGTGTATGATAAAACATATGATCAGCCTGATTGAAAGTCACTCTGAATAAAATATTTCTAAAACACCTTACATATTATTATTAATGAAAAAAAGACATCATATGATAAACTGAATAATAGCCAGGATATTGCAAGCAGGGAGACATTATTATCATTTTAAAAAAAACCAAAACAACAGCTTAACATGCTAACACAAAGATATATCTTGTCTCCAATGTGATCTTGTATGCCCAAAACACACCCAAACTCCCACACAACTATACAAAGTATTGTACTATTACTTATTCCATTACCCTCACAAATTCATTCGTTCATTCATTTGTTCCTTCACAAATTCATTCATTTGTTCATTTGTTTCTTCTCCTGTGCCTGAAACACACCCAAACTCCCACACACACGTGCTAGCATGTGCACATGCAGGAGAAAATGGTATGAGTGACGTGAAGCCATTACAGCAAAAATAACACTGAGAAGACCTGTTTGGAAGCTAAGCGGAACAGTCTTGTGATCAGTTCTGAACTGGGGTTATGTTGGGGCATGGCAGACAGAGCAAGGGACTTCACTCAGGGACAGAGCTGAGATGGAAGAAGGTACACTGCCCTTGGAACTTTCATTTTTGGAATTCAGATAGTGAGGTATTGGCAGGGACTGATGAAATACCCGGCACCTGACATTCAAAGCCCAGTCAATCACAAAGGTCAACAACAGAGTGAAACGAAATCAATCAATCACAAGAAACACAAAGCCGAAACAAAAATCGTTAAATCACAACCTGTAAAATGTTCGATTCACCATCCATGTTACCTTACTTCCTTACGTTTCAAGAAAAGAAAAGGACAATAAGTAGAATAACAACAAAGCAGTTAAATGAATCAGCAAGACAGACATTAGGAAAGACAGGACTCCTGGCAGTTAGGAAAGAAAGACAGGACTCCTGGCAGTTAGGAAATAAAGACAGGACTACAGGCAGTTAGGAAAGAAGACAGGACTCCTGGCAGCTGGAAAAGAAAGACAGGACTACAGGCAGTTAGGAAAGAAAGACAGGACTCCAGGCAGTTAGGAAATAAAGACAGGACTACAGGCAGTTAGGAAAGAAGACAGGACTCCTGGCAGCTGGAAAAGAAAGACAGGACTCCGGGCAGCTGATGAAGCAAAGCTATATTTTGATGTACTCTGGAATAAAAGATGGCATGTCTCATAGCTCTGATGTGATAGCCGAGTTCTGGATCTGGGGTATTCCATAATGGATAATATGTCAGCAGATGAATGCAACAAACAGGGTGAAAAGTACATGTGAAGCAGATCAAACAGGGAAGTATTCAACTCAACACTAGAACTGGAAGAAATCTCATTAACATAGCTTCGATATTGGAAGCTGGTATAATTTTGCCAAATGTAGTGACAAAATCTGTCTTAAAGTTCAATGTTACTGCTCATTCATCTGGTTGTATATCAATATGTTTGACTGCTTCATTAATATCTGTTAAACAATCGCTACTTTACATCAGATCCTTTCAACCTCATCTAAATTAGTTACGTGGACTAATGTTGCCTATTGATGCAATATACCAGAAGCTTCTTTGAAACTTGAGTCAACAACTGTCATAGACACAACCTTCTCGACAATGACATGCAATTTCCAGATACATATGTTACATTTCACATTACAACTCAAACAGTCATCACTGAGGCTACGCATCACACATAAAAAGCGTATGCGAGTAAGACGCAGCTTTTGAACGGTAAGTTTGGAAGCCTTAAAAATGAATGGCACTGAATGATTGTGAACCTCTTGAAACTTGTCACTGAGCTGTTGAAGAACCCCTGTCAACAGAGTTACAGAAGTCAATATGTGAGGACCACAGGGATGTGACAAGATCTGGATAGCTTCAACCCTGAGGATCTATCTAACTCAAGTAACTGAGCTAATTCTGTGTTGTTCCAAGCAGGCAGATCGATACACTGTACACACCACACTTTACACACCTCTTTTTGTTTTTATGCCTTAAGGAGAGTTTTGTCACAAAATATCACACTCACAGACTCCAGACTGATTTTGCAAGGTGAATCTCATTTTGGCTGATTTGGGAAGAACTAGGAGTGGCATGTGTTTTTAAGATGACCTTGAAAACTGGTCAAGATGACCTTGAAAACAAGTCCCATATCAATGCTTTACTATAGTATGAAGCATGGCATAGGTTTCCACCATATAAGGTTTTAACAATCCCATTTCAACACCGTCTTAGACAACATGGGCGTTAAGGCCTTCGTCATGTCAGAAATCATCTACAGACCAAGTGATCATGTAACAATCATCATAATCATAGAAGTTTTGAACTTAGTTGGATAACAGTTTGTTCCAGCAACACCATTTTTACACTGCTCTAGAGCTCCAAATGTCACTGTAACCTTGAAGTCTGATCACAAGGTCACTGAAACTGGTACCACCAAGTACATACAGATGCAGGCCTCAATGGAGGTTACCATGTCATTCGCACAACGCTAGCTGCAAGTGAGAACTACAGTCACAATGAGGCTTACTGCGTCCACTCCCTTCAGCCAGGGTTATTTTTAGCAACAGAAATCTCTGCACTAGGGAAACATCAAACTCCCGAAGACAGTATGCAGCTGCCTGAACGGAAGCCAAACATTCAGGTAGTTGGATCAACAGTTGCGCATGCAGGAGAAAAGAAGGGGGGGGTGGGGGGGGGGCAACTGCCCTCTAATTTTTCAATTGGCTGGATTGCCACCATGTAGTACTGTTTACACCCCCTGGGAGTTTTCTGGAGGCTGGACACCAATTTTACATAAAGGTGTCCTGTAGTGGATGTATTCATGTTGTGAGGTATGCATGCTGTTTTGGCTGAGAAAAGTCCATGCACCTCACAATGATGCTGTATATTTTATACTTTCTTGTGTGTACCATGGAAAGTTAGCTGTTTTGCACGAAATGGTTTCGTTGCTGCATGAAAGCTGAAACTATTGTATGAAGCATGTTTGGCGTCTACATAAACTTCAAAATAACCTTTCACTAGTCTAGCCTGCTGTACAAACTCTATGGTGAAATGGCGCTGGGAAAGGGAGGGGTGAAAGACAGCTACTACGATTTGCTGTTGGCAGCAGCATGTCCACAGTAGGACTGCTCAACTTTCAGATAACTCAGCTGATAACTCAGAAGTGCCCACAGGCATAACTAACTAGATTCTGAGGCATTGGCTCCGACTAAACCGGCTTCTGGGAACAGCTGTGGCCTGTGTACACATATACAATAACTTGAATAAGACCAGTTAATATCCATGATCAGTGGCCTGTGCACATGTACGCAAGACCAGTTATTATCCATGACCAGTGGCCTGTGCACATGTATACAATAAGACCAGTTATTATCCATGATCAGTGGCCTGTGCACATGTATACAATAAGACCAGTTATTATCCATGATAAGTGGCCTGTGCACATGTATACAATAAGACCAGTTATCCATGATCAGTGGCCTGTACACATGTATACAATAAGACCAATTATTATCCATGATCAGACAGAGTCCTGAAACCAAGAATACTACTTTTATAACATATGTATGGTGCACTCAGCTACAAGTAAAGGGGATTAAACTTGTAAAGACTAATCTCATTGGGCAGTTCAGCAAATCCAGCTTGCACAAGCAAATTCCTTTTGTAATCTTTCATGCAAGAAGCCGCAAAAGGTCACAGCAGCCACTTCCGGGCCAATTTCTGAGTAGGCATTGCTTCATGCTGTGTATAACAATGGAAACTGAACCTAGAACTGTGAAGCAGTACAAATGCCAATACTGTTGCATTTCCAACAGGGAAAAGGTGATGGAGGACCGAAAAAAAGTGTCTTTGCATCATTTTTTGGCTGACCAGAAGATTGCGAGTACATAGAAGAAAAAAATTGGGGGGCATCTCTAGCATGAGCAACAAGTTCTTGCATTTTGCCAGATGCACTCAGACTACGAGCCTTCAAAAATGCATTTAAAACTGGCATTGTAAACTTTGCGAATTCACTGTCACTGCATTCCATTATGAAGAAAGTATGCACCAGAAGTAAAAAACAGCCAAGGGACTAAGCGATGCTGGGTAAAAGTCAAGGGAGTTAACAACCCCACCTGAACTGCCCAAGAGTAGTATTCCATAAACCAAAGAGGTCAGTAAAGATCTGTATGAGCAGTAAGTAGCAAGGGCAGTAACTGCCAAATGGTACACCCCCAGAAAGTAAATAGATGATTTCTGCTAAAGTAGCTCACATGAAGCAGTTGGGTGAATTCGTTATAGGTGACTTTGCGAGACTTGTCTTTGCCAAAGTGCAGCTGGATGAAGTCGCTGTTGAAGTTGAATGGCATCTTGGTGTTGAGAGTGGTGTGCGTGATGATGTTCTCAAACTCGTCTGAAAAGAAAGCACAGGCCACAGCATGGAAATACTCCTGTTAAACAACAACAGCAAAGCGTAATAATAACAAGAATAATGTACCCTTTTGTGTTCTGTTTCTCCAAGTTGGAGCCCACAGCTCATTACACAGCAAAGCACCAAAACAAAGTCAAGACAAACTTCCGCAAGTATGAGCACACACACACACATAGCACATAAAAGGTCCCGGTCATTCTGCCAAAAGTGCAGGTGGTAGGTTACAGCTAAACTTGCATGCACCTTACATATACATTGGCTTTGCATGAAGTGGCATGGTGCATGGTTGTATGGTGTACACAGAACACACTGAGAAGGCAGCAGTTCCATGTGGCACCAGCCATGTCAGCGTTGTATGTACACTACTTCGGTGGATATTCAAAAATGCACTATAAAAACCTAGTCACTCATGTAGAATCACATGTGAGTGCAGTGAGTCTGCTTGAGAGCGGAGAACAGAACTATATAAAAGCGATCAACAATACACCCACACACAAAATAGGATAGCTTGAAGAGGTGAGATTCTAAAGATTTCACAAACCGATGCTGGAGCTGAATATGATCTAGCTGACAACTTTTATATCATTTCCCAAGTAACTACACTTGTAAGACAACAGCAACGCTCAGCAAAACTGCCTTATTACTGACATATACAAATATCAATCTACTTTTATTATCCCTTAGGCTACGAAGTATACATGGACTTAGGCTACCCAGTGTACTTTAATAATCACTCACTGACTCAGGCTACCAAGCATGCTTTTATTATCCTTTAGGCTACCAAGTAAACAGATTTATCCCTTACAGCCTTAGGCAACCAAGAAGACTTATCCCTCAGGCTACCAAGTACACTTTTATTATCCCTCAGGCTACCAAGTATACTTTCATTATCCACCAGGTTGTCTTATTCAGGACACCTACCTAAGAGTACCATTCTACCAAGTATACATTCATTATCCCTCAGGCTACCAAGTATACTTTCATTATCCATCAGGCTACCAAGTATACTTTCATTATCCACCAGGTTGTCTTATTCAGGACACCCACCTAAGGGTACCATTCTACCAAGTATACATTCATTATCCCTCAGGCTACCAAGTATACTTTCATTATCCGTCAGGCTACCAAGTATACTTTCATTATCCATCAGGCTACCAAGTATACTTTCATTATCCCATCAGGTTATCTTACTCATGACAGGAGGGCAACCGTACCATCACCAAGCAAACTTCTAACCCGCTGTTGTGCGAATTTATAATAATAATCATAAATTTTCTATAGCGCTATCCCCACTGAATGAGCTCAACGTGCTTGATGTTTATGCATGATAACCTCACAATGTCACATCTCCAACATCATTTTACAAAATCTGCCATGCACAGTTCAGGGCTGGAACCACATCCAAACATTCACCACCTAAAGAACAACCACACAACCTAGCAAAAACTTTGCTGATGCACAAGTCTGTTTTAAAACGACTGATACAGTGTTAGTTCCACAAAAACAACAGAAACGGAAAGAAGCTGGCAAGCTGATTCTTACCACAAGTGATGAAACCATTGCCATTGCGATCAAAAATCTGGAAGGCCAAGGTGTACATGGAATCTGGGAGACACAGCAAGGCTTCAAAGGCCTGGAATTCTGTGAAGGAAATGAGGCTGCAACAGACAATCAAACAATGCATCGGACATCACTTTGTGGAACACACAGCAAGACTTCAAAGGTCTGGAACTCTGTGAAGTTCTTCTTCTTTTTTACAGCCAGTGAAAGCAACAGACAACCAAACACTGTATACAATGTCACTTTGCGGCATACACAGCACAGCTTCAAAAGCCTGCATAAAATATCCAACAGTGCATCATACATCACAATCATTTCTGTCCGTTCACATGACAACAGCATGTTTTTTCCCCTTTTCAAACTAAGTTTAAAGTCTCATCCCTGTTCCTGTTTAACGCTGATGTCATTGGTAAGTAATAACCCACTGGTTGCTGAGGAAGCAGGAAGAAGAAGCGAGCCAGTCTGAAAGAGCACCAAGGTGACCCACTGATGTCATTGCTAAGTAATAACCCACTGGTTGCTGAGGAAGCAGGAAGAAGAAGCGAGCCAGTCTGAAAGAGCACCAAGGTGACCCTGTGCAGCTGACGGGTATGATAGAACTGAAGAACTAACCCATCACGGGACGTGTCCACAGTGCTAGCCAGCAGGTTCAGTGTGTACTCGTCATAGTTGTCCTTCTCCAGGAGCTGCAGGTAATCAAGCACCAGGTCGGAGTAGGTCATGAACCGCTCCCCTCCAACCTCCTTGGTGGCATACTTGTTGAACACCTCCCGCAACTCCTCTGTGTCTGCTCGTTTGATCAGCTCTGCCTGGAAAAGGCGCACAACAAAAATTCTTCTCAACTTTCATGACCATGCCGTCACCTCCATGAATGTTTACAATGAGCACAGATCAACTCTGGGTACAATCACCAATATCGTCAGAAAGGGTGAGCGTAAAATAACAAGATTCCAAACACCCCACCATTCCTAACTCATGTCTCAGACTGCTAATAATAATATTGCTAACTTTACTCAGTTTGTGGTAGACTTGCTCTGAATGGTCACCAATCTATCATTTTAGATTCTCAAATCATGTGGGAAATCTATTGTTTGAAAGTGTACACAGGAATGTCAGTAGCACAAAGAAAACAACTGAGAAATTGGTCCTTTTAGTTTTACTTGTACTAGTTGTAGTGTATTAGTTTATTACTGTATACACATTGTGCCTACTTGGTTCTTTGGGGATTAAGAGAAATGTTCTATGAATAAGCTGCTGTTCATACTTGATGTGCCCAGGGTGACTTCAAATTACCAAATCTGTGCAAGATGTACAATATTTCAGTGTTTGTATCCGTGTAAATTAAACATGTTTTGCTAAAAAATCATTTGTGTTGTCTGCTTGGCAACCACACAGACTTTTGTTTGTTTACAATAATTATTGTTCATTTGATGGGTCCATGTTGATAATATGAGATCATATAACAGACACTCACATAAAATGCTTGCTCATTACGTAAACAAAAGACAAAGGGCCAAATGAAGTTTGGGTTGGTTCAATCACCAGTAGCAACCACTGTCTCTGATTCAGGGAAGGAAGGTGAGGTATCATGTGACCAATAAACTACAAATATAGTATACTCTACTCCAAAAAGGGGTTAGGTGAAAAACAGGAAACTGGAATTTGGGGAGTGGTAGGGGAGAAAGATGAGACAGACATTACTGCTATAAGTATCACATATCAGAGTTCACTTTTCATTTTACAGGTAGGCCACCACACCAAAGAGCTTGTTTTGCATGAGGAACATTCGCAATGACTAAATCAGAGACAACGGGTTATTGCCAGTTTTGTATAACCATTTCTTTCTCAAGGACAAAGTCATAACATCAAATGACGGGTTGCTAGAGTTACGTCCCCTACCCGGCACTGTCGTGTCAATCGCAAATGCAGCAGACGACAGTTTGGGTTACATTAGGGCGCCTGTTGTTTTAACTTCACCTCATATATAGAGTAAACAAAGCGCTCTGAAAATGCGTCACAGTGCGCGGTTTTCTTGAAGCAATAAGATTCGTTTTCTGATACTGACCTTAGGCTTTGCACATCACTAATCAACGTTTATGCGGACAAGCCTTCGGAGTGGCACAGCTCTAAAACACATCAGCCATCCTTGCCAGCTGATCATGATCCACTTAGTTTGATTACTGAAAGAAAGGTTAGTGCTATTTTCTTAAACGCACGATCAAAATCCAAAATGTGCAGTAATGTTTCACACACAGAAGTGTACAAATATTGAACTTGACTAACCTTCCGAAGCCGATCCTCGCATTTGGCTGCATACTTGCGGATTGGCCATATCTTCGACACAATCTTCAATTTGCCGTCCTGAAATAAAGTGAAAAGCATTTACATAACGTTTGTCAATTCACAAAGGTTATATTTGTACGGAAAATAATACTTCAAATGTGACTGGCAAGCATGAAATGAAGAACAACATACAGCACTGTCTTGTCCCGCCATGATTCACCTTAGAGGTGAAGGTTATATAGCACGTGATAGAAATCCATTGATTGGTTCATTTTCTCCCGAGACACGTGAAAATTGTCCCGGAAGTGAAACCTTGACGAACTGGAAAAGCGCCAAGCAAAATGGCGGGTGAGTATGGTTTGGTGCAATGTAGCATTATAATAAACCACGTTATGTGCTGTTTGTCGTCCATCAGAATGTATGCTTTTCTGGTGGAAAATACGAATCATTGTTACCGTCTGTCATATTTTATACCAGAGAACAACGTGCATCATGACAACTGAACAGCTCTGTACTACAACTTGTAATTCTGTTGAATTTGATGACTAATGTACAACTGCAACTTACGATTTCAAACCTTTCATTTTGTTTTATCATTTCGTCTTTAAATTGCCCGTAATTTTACATTGTTCAGTTTGTTGGAACTCAAAGGTTTTAATATGTCAGCTCCTCTATATTCATTTCAAAGCTTTCTATTTAATTGTAATGACAGTATGACTACACCAAAACTGGCAAAAGGTTCGCCCGTAAACATGTACTTTTTGTGACTTTCGGTGAGGTGTATGACACTGACAAAGTGACAGACAGGCTAAGATTCTGGATGTGATTTATAGTGTTTTACTTCTGCAACACCCTGGCAATCTCTAAGAGTTCATTAGGCAAGAAACTGAAAACACTACCAATCGAAATGCAGATTGGAAATGGTAAACAGGTATTCTTGTCATTTACTGTGTCGAGTGTGGCCATCAGCTACTGCGTCGGCCATTTGAAATTCTTGTTAGAAGACTCAAGAGAGTATTTGTCATGTTTTATTTCTGGGTTATGTATGCAGTGTTTATGATGTGATGTCATTAGATGTGAAAGCGCTAACTTATTGACATCTTCAGTGCTATTCTTATTGCTTATTTCATCATATTACTGTAGAACTACTTACCATCTGTGATGTCAGCCAGTTCAAACTCATGTTAGAAGGGAAACAAGTCAAGAGAGATGTGAGCACAGTGTAATAAGACATCTTACAAATGTGAGCAACACGCCAGATATTTCAGCTTGATTTATTTTTCTTTATTTAATACTAATAATAGCACAGCTGCCTGACTGCATAGTGTCTGCATGCAGTGCATCATTCTCACATTATTTCAGTGACTTGTCTCCCTTTTGACAAGCTCAAAATGGCAGAGGCCGCAGACAATGGATACATCAGTCTGATGCAATAAATGACAAGAATACCTTTGACAATGGTGACAGTGTCAATAACTGAATAAGTTAGCATTTTCGTGCCTAATCACCTTGTAGACATCACAAGGGTGTTCCAGAAGTAACTCACAATGAATCACATCTGGAATCAGGGCCTGCCATACCCTACTGACCTGAAGTGCATGTTTACCACCCACCTATGCTTGAGTGATTCCGTTTCTGAAATCTCAGTGAGCCAGTTTGGCCTAGTGGTTAGGCTGGTAAGCAGAGGGACCTCAGTTCAAATCTGCTTCGGCTCTCCTTTCTCTTCAAAGGTTGTGGCCTGTGGACATTGTCTTGTGACTTTGACCCTCACAATTAATAAAACATTAAAATGGCTCTTATCACTGCCCACCTTAATGCAAGAGGCATTCTGGTGGTGACAGTGTAGCTATAGGCACAGTATGTTTACAGAAGTAGAATACTAGAAAGAAGAAGAATCCATGAATGGAACAACCAAAGACATGATTTATTATTCATACCAATAAAGTACGGCCCCCCACCCACCCCCCACCCCCCCAACACACACACAACACACTCTCAGTCTCACACACCCCCAACCCCTCTCACACACACCCCAACCCTACCCAACAAAGAAGCCTGACATGACGTGACATGAGCAATCAATAAAACATTAACTTGTCATTTGATTACTTCTGTTGCACCTTCATTTATCATTATACAGAATCTTTGCTGTCTATGACTAACATAGAAATGAGAAAAATTAGTCTTGATTTACTCTGTCCAGTTTGTTTTTGTTTTGTTTTTGTTTGTAATGTTTGATGTTCTTGTGGTTGTACTTTGTACAGTCTACATTGCCTTTGGCTTTGTTTGTTGATGTCCTACATCATTTGAGTTTGAGATGTTTTACAGAAAAATGTTACTGAATGCTGTAAATTGACACAATCAGTCTGACTGAGCCAATGTGGTCGTGAATATTTCCAGAGATGAGCATTGTTGGCAACTCACTGGAGGAGTTCAAGTGCTGTGCAAATGATGTCATCCACTTCAAGCTGGGTAAGTAATATAATACAATACAAAACAAACAATACAATGTTCAGTACAATACAACAATATAACTATTGCAAAGTGTCAGTACAATTGCTCTAGGAATGTTTTGTGGTGCCAAGTACATTCATCACACATTCACGCCAATCATAAAACATTAAATTATAACAACAGCAAACAAACAAGTCCAGGTAAAAAATCATTCATAAATAATGAGATACCCCACTGACAGTGACACCATGCTGTGCATATCACATAAAAATTGCCTCTTCAGTGTCCCCCTCTTAAAAATTACTGTCTTAATAAAAGGAATTATGAAGATTATCTACAACAAATTAATTAACCTGGCTGGCTTACCCAGCTGCCCACTATCACCATGTTTTCCTACTAATATGGTCTGTTTGGAGTTCACGCAGTTTTGAGAGTGTGAAACACTGAAAGCTCTTTGGGCCGTCACTAGTGTTAGTGTCACTCTTTGCACGTCCCTCACAAACTCTTTTTGGCTCTCCTGGTCTTACGTAGAAACTGCCAGCTATCCCAAGAATAACTTTGAAAAGTGGCAGCACTCAGCCTGAGCCTTCTGCTTGGAACCTATCCTGACTAAAATTTATGACTCAGCATGATTCATTGCTGCCTTTAAAACCCGCTCATCTTCCTTCGTTGGTTCAGTATTGCAGTTTCCTTACTGTTGCAATGGTCCTTACCAAATCTAAGATTGGTCCTTCTAAGGTCCTTATTTGGCTCCCATCCAAGTCCCTGGGAACCATGTTGCTTTACATCCACGGCGAGGGTACAGACTGTTAGGGATGGGGAACCCAGGATGCCTACCTCTTCTTTCACACAGCTCCTGAGCTCTGAAAACTGGAAATAATTATCATACTGCCTTTAACTGAAACTGAATGTTTTGGGTCAGTCAGTCCCCACCTACACAGTAGCCTCTAGCCTTTGATCTTTCAAAGTGGCCAGATGTGCCGTGCACATCTTCATTTTCTTCAGGAGAGTGTCCAGTTTCAGCTCTTTGAAGGTTTAACTGTGACATTTTGTGGTCTTTAACTTTAGCCTTCTGTTTTTGCAGTGCGTCAGGAAGCAGATCTCGGGGATGAGAAGACCACATTCAAACCTGACATGACACACCAACTGTTTGGTGAACAGTGAGTGAATTTTCCAATAGTACTTAATACTAATAATAGTAATAGTAAAGCTCACTTTCAAAAGTTAGATACAATGTAAATTTCTAACTGGGCCTCAACTTCTTATTTTGTGTGTGGGTTTTGTTTGTTTGTTTGTTTTGAAAGCAGTCTTTTTGGTCATAATTATTAAATGTGTTACTGTTCTTAACCTTGTTTAAGCCACTTATGTGATTGTTGAAAGAATATGAAGACTGTGAAAAGTTAAGTTTATATGTATATATGTAGGCTAGATTTTTATTAATCTGAAACACAGGTGGCTGTCTCAGACTACTGTACAGTACTGGGCAATGGGAAAGGTACACTTAAGCCTTCTTTGCACACCTTTGTGGCAACCCACAGGTTTTGGAATTATTGATTGATTGGGCCCTTTTTGCACTATTCTGTGCAAAAGTAAACCAAAATTATTATTTATTTAAATTAATGTGGGCAAAACATAATCATCAAAAACTAGGAAATATCTGATTATTAAGACATAATAATAATATTTACCTGAACTTTTGATTTGGAGACCCTAGAAGTAGAAACAGGTTGTTTATGATTTATTTTTAACAGAAAAGAACCCAGTCTTCATAATCATAGTTGATAATGTCTTTAATGACACCACACGCACACACACACACACACAAAAAGAGAAACCATTATGGTGTGTTTTTCTTTTCTTCTTATATAATAGTGAAATCTACAACACATTCAGCATATCTGTATCATGAGCCTTAAAAGTTAAAAACAAGCAAACACACACAAAAAGTGCTACAGTGATATATATATATATGGTCTCTGTGAAAAAAAGATGTGCTTGGTCGATCAGTTGGGGAGGGTGGCAGTCCTGTTTTTCTGAGTGGGGGTAGGTGGAGTATTCGAACGTTGATGAAAGCCATATTTGGTCAGAACACACAGCTGTGACAAGATTATGAAAAGACTATTATCCATTTTAATAGGAAGAAAAGAAAAGAAAAATGATTTTTTTTTTAAATAGACAATTTCTGGAAATAACAGGCAAAGATAATTTGACAGTTTTCTTACTACGGGAGAGTGAAGTCCCCTGAATAGCGGCAGCAGCTGAGAAGAGCCGATCTGCGACTGTTTTAGATCTTCAGGCATGGACTATTATAGTTTATACTAGACTACCAGCTGGGGGAACCTACTATCCAATCTGCATGTTCCCCACGAACAGTGAACGCTTGATCAGCATTTCTGATGCCTTTTCTGCCTTTGTTTACGGGTATCCGTCATCTTGCCCACGTGCTCACTGTACCCCCAACAAAAGCGTGCTTACTCTGCGCTACACCCGCAGGCATGGACCTGTATATACAGGCCATGACTGTAGGAACTTACCGAGTGCAGTCCCCTGGAATTCCGAAGATCGTCTATTAGACAAAGTGAAACAGAATGGATGTTTGACATTGATGAGAGCAGCAGATGGCTTTGTCCTAGCACTAGTAACAGCTGACAGACGGCTACAGTCACAGTGAAAGAACAAAGAAAACAGCTGTTTTCATCGGGAGTTTTTGCTACATGGTGATTGTTCGAACTATATTTGTGCAGGGAAAGCATATTTGGTTACAAGGACCTAGAAATTCAGCTGTTCTACACGGCTGGCAAGCTGATCCCTTACTTTGGCCTCAAGTTCTCTGACCGTGTACCAACAACAGGACAAGATGGAGTTTTTGTGAGTCTGCTATATTTTTGATGTCTCTTCAGTCTGTTCGCAGGACATTTGTAAGTACCTGTTACTATTGCTACAGAACTTAACCTGCAAGTGTAGATAAGTAGATTTTATGAACTACCCTGTCAAAATTGTCCAAAAGGAACTAACCTTTCAAAACATTGTGCAACAGGTAAACAAGATCAAAACAGATTTGAGATCCTAAAATTTGAGATTTTGTTCTAAAATGCATCGTTTTGTTTTGTTAACCCCTTCACTGCCCCAGCCTGTAAAATTTCCGGGCTGAAAGATGCAGGGACATGCCTGCAGACAGTAGATTTTCTGACACATCTACTTTCAATGCTGTGCATTTTGATAAAGATCCTTTCACACGCCAATGCAAAAAAGAATACAAAAAAGTCTTAATGGTTTCAAATTTCACATTTTTATTGGTTGTTTTCAAGTGACGTGGCAGTGAAGGGGTTAGAGATCAGCTTTTATGACTGACGTATTACAGCAGATTTGGATGTACAAAGCAGTGACTGATAGTGATATCCTCTGTCAGTGTTGCGTACAAACTCCAAGCACTGGTTTACGACATCCTTCCTTCAACCACTGCCGTATTTAGTTACGCCATAGGGTCCAGAAAACTGTCAGCTAACGAGCTGTTTTTTTGTTGGTGCTCAAAACAGCAGTAAGTTTGTTACAAACAACTCAGATAAAACAAGGCGTGTCATTTACAAACTAAATAACTAAATCTGGCAGAGTTTGGAGGAAGGTGCCGGAAAGCGATGCTCGGAGTGTGTGTTGTGCACTGTGGCCTCTTAGAAGGTTGATTGTCTTATCTTCAGGGGAAAAGGAAAAGAGACTAGGGGTAGGACCTGAAGCAGGTCTGGAAATGGTTTCAAGTCCAATAAAACTACACGTATAACAAATTACGCTTAATAACAGTACATCTCATTCTGGCTGACCAGTTGTCATGCTAAAATGCTAGCAGGGACACCCAAAGTCATCCTGACAGTAAAGAAGATGAAGTGTTATCTGACAGTGGAAAAGTGTTTGTATTGAGTGCAACTCAGCCATAGCATGGTCCTCAAGTCTGGCAAAAGTGGAGAGCTTTGAAGTAAACAAAATCCTGTGCAATTCCCGATTTTGTCAATCTCAGAAATTAAATATTTGAGAGGAATCTGGATGCTTGGAAGGCCAATGTTTTGTTTTCAGGCTGACAACGTAACTGACATACTGATGAAGGTGATGGCTCCGGGGGTTCTGACAAACAGGGATGACTTTCTAGGCGCTGTTGAAAAAGACGTCAACTTCAAGCCCTTTGGTGACCTTCTGCACTCATACAAAGTCCACAAAGGTCAGTGCAGGGTGAATACTTAGTAAGTTAGTTGGTGCTTCGATCTCAGTCAACCACATAGAATTGGTTAGTTGGTGCTTCGATCCCAGTCAACCACATAGGGTTGATTAGTTGGTGCTTTGAGCCCAGTCAGCCACATAGGGTTAGTTGGTGCTTTGAGCCCAGTCAGCCACATAGGGTTAGTTAGTTGGTGCTTTGAGCCCTGTCAGCCACATAGGGTTATATCAGGGCTAACACAGACACATACACAGTTAGTTGGTGCTTTGAACCCAGTCAGCCACATAGGGTTATATCAGGGCTAACACAGACACATACACAGTTAGTTGGTGCTTTGAACCCAGTCAACCACATAGGGTTATATTAGGGCTAACACAGACACAGTTGGTGCTTTGAGCCCAGTCAGCCACATAGGGTTATATCAGGGCTAACACAGACACAGTTAGTTGGTACTTTGGGCCCAGTCAGCCACACAGGGTTTTATCAGGGGTATTGGTAGATTGTGCTTTGGGCCCAGTCAGCCACATAGGGTTATATCAGGGCTAACCGCATGGGTTATTTCAGGGGTATTGGTAGATTGCATTGTATAAGAGTACAGTTGTATGTCCGGTTGCTGGCATGGCACATTTCTACGACGAAAGATGTGATGCATTAGGGCTGGAGTTTGACTGACAGTAATAAATCGGTGAACAGCAAGGGCGGATTTGCTGACAAAGATGGTTAAGGACTGTGATTGTAACTGCTTGCACCTCTAACACGCTCCCCCCTCCCCCAACCACTTAAAGATATATATGGAATGTGATTGTAACTGCTTGCACCTCCACCCCAAACACTGAAAGATCTAGATCTATGGGTTGTGATTGGGTGTAACTGCTTGCACCTCCACCCCCACCCCCCACCCCCAAACCTCTAAAAAATATCTGTGGACTGTGATTGTGAATTCTAATTTTTTTAATGTGTGTTTTATTTATTCCTTCATGGTTGAAAAAATCCTTTGCTATTTTTTCTTGTTGGGGCTGTTTACATGGCTTTTTTATGCACTTTTTTCTTGTCCTTTTCATGAGCACAGCTCTTTTAGTTTACATGTTCTGCAGTTTAACTTTTGGTGTAATTGTTCCTGTGAAGATGGTGAGGAGAGGGAGTTCCAGATCTACAAGACAGGCATTGAGGCGCCAGGCTTCAGGGAATATCATGAGCGACTTCAGACCTTCATCCTTTTCTTCATTGACGCTGCCTCTTTCATCGATGTTGATGACGAGAAGTGGAATTACTACCTGGTGTGAGTGCTATCAGTGTACTGCTTGTGAAGTGGTTTTGTTTTGTTTTGTTGTTCAAGGACAGTAGGCCAGGATGACGAAAGGTTGTGTACTTTGTTATGCATAAGTTGTTAGTTGTATGATGTCCAACTTTTTTGTATTTTATAAAATAATCAGCCCCATGTTTGCTAAATGGGTTGAGGACTTTTCTTCACTTTGGTTTTCATCATTACAATCATGATCTAATCTGTTAATTTGCTTATTTCCTTATTTGTTGTGGTTGTGGTCCTGAGTTCATTTTGAAGTTCTGCTGCAGTTGTTAAGTAGGTGAATGCTCCTATGTTTCAGGTTTGAGAAGTACATACGTGATGGAAACACCATGTATGCCACTGTCGGTTATATGACCGCATACAGCTACTATGCTTACCCTGCAAACATCAGACCAAGGTTGAGGTCAGTGCCCAGCTTGTAGACTTGTGCTCACAGCTTTAGTATGCATACTCAGCAAACATCAGACCAAGGTTGAAGTCATTCCCTTTTATGTACTGATGTAGACTGTCATGCGTATAGGTACTATATGCTCACTCTGCAAACATCAGACCAATGTTGAAGTCAGTACCCCTCTTACTTGTAGACTTGTCATGCTGACAGCGGTTTTGTTGATTCTTTCTGATGTTTTAATTTGTCTCTAACCTGAGCAGCTTTGCATCACATTGGTGTCTGTGTGTGGATGTGCACGCATGCATCTTAGAGTGAGAGAGAGAGAGCTTATAAATTTAAGGCACCCCAGTATGATTGGAAGTTTAGGTTGTGCCAAATGGTCAGAGGATCACAAGCCTTCTCAGTAGGAATGGAATTTAAAAAAAATATCCTACAGCGCTTTAAAAAAAAATAATTATTTCTCCATCTTCCATCACGCACCTATAGAAATCAAAGCCTAACGAAAAGTTTTCGTTTTGAATAATTTTCAGTCAGTTCCTGATCCTGCCACCATTCCAAAGACAAGGTCACGGTGTCCAACTGTTGCAGACTTTTTACAATGATGTGTTATCCCCTGAAGTGAGAGATATTACAGGTAAGGTGAAAATGCTGGTGGTGAGGTTCTTACACTAGTTCAGTAACTGCAGTAGCACATAAAAGATCCCAGTCATTCTGCCAAAAAGTGCAGGTGGCAGGTTACAGCTAAACATGCATGCACCCACGTGGCTTTGCATGAAGTGACATGAGATGGTGCAGGGTTGTCTGAATGTACACAGAACAAGCACTGACGCGACAGCAGCTTCACATGGCACCAGCCATGTAACAACCAAACTGCACTGTCAGCACACCACCAGAATATTCAAAAACGCACTTTAAAAAGTGTCAGTCACTCATTTAGATTCACATGCAGCAAGAGCGCAGTGAGTCTGCTCCAGAACGGAGAATGTTGCTATATGAAAGTGACCACTAACATATACCACTGGTGATTTCTTTCAGCTAGTATTAGTAACAGATCTGTTTGCTCTTACAAACATGTGTTCCGCAAAATGAAGCGTGAGAAAAAATCACACATGGTAATCAGGCTTGTGAAACATTTATGGTGTCAAAAAAAAATCAGCTTATAAAATCAACAGGCACATCACAAAGCTTAAACTGCAGATCATGTTCATTTAACCTGCTCCCAGCACAGGAGAAGGTAAGCCTGTGAAGGAGAGTTCTTTTTAAATTACTTTTACCCAGTCGTGACCCATGCAGTTGGCTGGGTGTTAAACACTGGTTACTTCCCTTTCTATCTTCATCACATTTATAGTTCTCTTTCTACCTTCAAGACGTCTCTTTCTACCTTCAAGTATTCTCTTTCTACTTTCATCACTGCTCTGTCTTTTGTTGGCAGTGGAGGATCCATCAGAGAACTTTCAGCGCCTGCGAGACTTTGTGGACGTGCGCAACTGTATGCGTTTGAACAACTTCCAACCCGACTACCTCCTGGAGGGTTTCCACGATGCCATGGCTGAGGAGGCCTGTAAAAAACTGAAATTGAACAGGGTAAAGGATTCCATCTCATTACTTACTTTGTCGTTTTTGATTGGAATATTAAACTTTCAGTTTACAATGGAATTGCATGTGGATTTAAAGCACATCAGTGTGGGGCTTTTATTCAGAAGAACGTGCAGCCATCTGTTAGAATATATACACTTTCACACTCACTTTGTTGATGGAGTTACATATTTGGTTTCATCATTATATACAAAACCAAAAGGTAAAAAACAGACACATACACTCTCACACACTTAGAGAGCATAGCTGCATAGTCTACTACCTGAACAATCCACAATCTCCAGAACATGTGTAGATTTATACAAGGACTCTCACTGGTCACGACCGGTGTGTGGAAAGAACAAACACAACTGCAACAACTTATGACATGCTATACATGCATGGATGTTGCAAACACCCCTTGTAGACTTTGTTGGTTGTTTTGCAGAAGTGAAGGGGGACCCACCCTGATTCCAGGTGCAAACATTGTCTTTTTGCTGCAGGTCATGTCGTGTCTCAGAAAACTGTGTTCCAGTCTTACAAAACTTGGACACATGTTTCAGCATCATGCACCTTTGCATTTTGCTACGGTCTGGTCGTACAAAACGGACATACGTTTGAGCATCGTACACCTTTGCATTTTGCTACAATCCAGTCGTACAAAACGGACATATGTTTGAGCATCATTTGCCTTCTTTGCATTTTGCAGCAACATTGTTTGAAGGTCAAGGGCAGTGGGGTCAAGTTTGCAGCGCGTCACCAGACCACAGCAGTAAAGTCAGCAGTGTCAATTAAAGGACACTTATTTGAGTATGTAGGTGCAGTTGCATCCACCGTCTCCATGTTCAGAGCAATGCTGACTGGAAAGTATATCTGCACACATGCCTGAGCATCTCCATTGTACGTTTGTGGGCATCGGTATGCAGACCTTGTGCAGCACAGTCAGACTGCAGTGTTTTAGCGTAATGCTTCAAGATGGGCACGCCCTTATTCACTGGAAAAGCTGAAACAAGAACGACAGCATTCTAAAGCTAGCATTGGAAATGCTTAAAAAAATCTTTGGCATGCTTCTGGGGGATGTGGTGAAGCACATGTGGACATTCCTATGTATGGGTCATGTTGAGCTGACCTGAGCATGTAAATGTGTTCTGGATAACTGCATTAAAAGTGCTTGTGTTCTTAAGTTGACTTTTTTTCATCAGTATCAGGCAAGAAGAGTGTACGAGATTCTTCGACTGAAGATAACAGATGAGAGCAACACATCCATGTACAAGCAGTACAGGCTCGATGTTAAAAGGCGACTGAACAAACCCTTCCAGGTGAGTCTGAGAGAAGCTGATGAAATGTTATTTTTCAGTGGGAGTTTTTATTTGCACGTGCATGTTGAGCAACCCAGCATGTATATCATGGTCAAAAAAACAAAACAAAAACAAGCTTAATAATACTTTGGTTCATGATAAACATTGTGCACAAATACAGTATTCAGACCTGACTGATTTATTTTTATTTTTATGTGTTTGAGTTTATGTATGTTTGATGTGTGGAAGAAGAGACCTGGTGTGAATATGTGTACTTTGGGGGTCGAAAAAGCCAGCTTTGGTTGTATGCATGTGTGTGTTCTGCAGAAAGCAAGTCTAAATTGGAAACATGTAGTGAAGCAGTGCAAGCATGATGTGTGCATCCATGCACTCTTGCAGACAAACAAGCCTGTTCTTGTTTTACAAAAGAGCAGGGCTGATTTGTATCACATTCATTGTGGTCAAGCATAATTTCTATACATGTATTTTTGTTGTGCAGGAAAGCAAGTATATGATATATATGTGAACTTGTGCTTGAAAGCAAACTTGATTTGTGCACCTCATCACATACATTCAGAGAAGCGTGCGTGATTTTTATCTATACTTGTGAACAATACAGAAAAGCCTAATACAGAAGAACAAGCATTATTACTAATATTACATGTGTGGTATGCTGAATAGCAAGCAGCTAACTTGGATTTTTACACCTGGTAACCAGAACGGTTACATCAGGGTGATACTGAAAAGTGTTTGATTTCTCTGTATATATTACAAAGAAAGGCAAATTTTACAGATGTACTATATATATGCAGACCTGCCTACCTTTCCGGTCTCTCCGTAATATTTCCGGACAGACACCCCGAACTACGGCATTCCGGAGACACGGTCAAACTTTCCGCTGGCTGACCGAGTCAGCCAGATTTTTGTTTTCTTCCCCCCTCCCCTCCCCCCCTCGCTGAACTTGTATTAGTTCGCTTGCACCGAAGCATTTGCATAACTTGCGCATGCGTAGTGTCAACTGAAAAAGTCTGTAGTTCGTTTCGTCTAGTTGCAATCCTATTTGCATGAGCCGATCCATACGTTTTACGTTCCCGCTTCCCGTCTGAGCTGGATTTGAAAATTTCGCGAAACGTGATGGCGAGTAAGAGAACGAGCGAAGTGCCTAGCCGAGACGCCAAGAAGCCAAGGATTTTACAGAAGTTTCTACATTACAATTTACAGCAATAGTGTTGATAGAAGTAGAAAATATTAGGGGTAATGATCACTGAACATCTTGATATAAAATTCAGTTACGTGACGATGTGATGCATTCCTGACAGAATCCTTAAATTTCCTGAGAAGTCATGTTTTTGGGCCCTAGTTTCCTGAAAGGGCTTTTTATGGGTAGGCAGGTCTGTATATATATATATTTATGTGCTTTTTGCAGAAAAGTGTTTTATATATACTCCAAAACAAGGCAAGTTATATAGATGTACGACATATTTATGTGCATTTGCACAAAAGCATTTTATATATTGTACTACAAAGCAAGGCAAGTTATATTTATGTCCTATATCTATGTATGTGTGTTCTGCAGAAAAGCAAGCGCGACTTCCACAAGCTGGAGAAAGCACTGCAGCCAGAGGAGCTGGCGCAGACGCTGAGTTGCCTCACTACAGAACAGCGCCACATGCAGCTCGACAAACAGTTCCAGGAACTGGTCACCGTCTACCGGCACGTCATTGATCGACTGGCGGCTGCCTCGTAGAGAGAGGAACCATCGCATGGAGCTCAGCGGCCCCTGCTGTCAGCACTCGTTGAAGCTTTTCAGTGCATCGGCTCCTGGTACCTGCCTCGTAGAGAGAGGAACCATCGCATGGAGCTCAGTGGCCCCTGCTGTCAGAAGACTCGTTGAAACTTTTCAGTGCATCTGCTCCTGGTACTCGTCAGGATTGGCAGGTGCATCATTGATGGACTGGGTGTGGACTTTCAGTGTCACAAACGTTTTGAAGAACTCCCCATAACCTGCTGGCATGTCATAGATGTGCTTGTTGCTGCCTGTGGGCACAAGAAAGAATTTCAAGTACCTGTTGCTTGGCATGTTGGGCACCTGTTGCTCGGGAGGGAAACGGCTTTCTGGGATGCTTCCTCTGCTGTTGAAAAGTCAACATGCTGAACCGACTTGCTGCTGGCTTTCTGTATTTGATTAAACAATGCCTGGACAGATCATCGGCTTACAAGTATAGCAGTTGTGCGTCTGATGACTTCTGAATTGACAACTAGGAACTTTCCTGTGGTGTGGCGAGAGTTTGTTAGCATTCGAGGTGTGCATAGAGTGCATGAAGAAAGTAGCTGGTGATCTTGGGTGTTACGAAACCGAACTTGATTTGAAAGAATGATGGAACTGTAAGACTGTTACTGTAAGACTGAGTATTATTACTGCAAAGCTGAACGAGACTGTAGCTGCAGTATGTGACTAATGCTTTAGTACTTAAGTAGTAGTAATAGTACTTAAGTAGTAGTAAGCTTCACAGGGATCCCTCCTGAGCAGCACATTTTCTGTGTGTACAATATCAGTAAAACTGGCATAGTGTTAGGGAAAAACTTCGTTCACCCTTTCCAAGTTGGTTGTTCTCTGTCGCTGTTCAGACACATCACTGAAGACATGGTAGTAATCAGCTACCATAAAGTGAAAAGAGGGTCTTGACTGTTGCAAGACTGGCCGTTGCATTTCTGACCATCAGTTTGACCATCGGTCTGTTGTAATGTGAGGTGTATCTTATTTATTTTTTGATATTTGTGAATGCGGATGTGTGACTGTTTATCAAGGTGTCATCGCAAATAAAACTTAGACAAAAACAGTTTGCACATGACAATTTTGTCATTCATACAAGTACTTTTTTCATTTGTTTATTGAATACACTTCTCCCACTCAACGCTGGTGATCAAGAGTAGACATTTCTCCCTTGAAAACATAACAAATTCCACCCACGCACATTTGCATTACGAGTCAAGCCAGTCACGACAAAGGATTTAAAGGACTGAAGCCTTGGTAGGTTGTCTCCAACCTGAGCCTATGCTGGCAAAAACTCCAGACTGGGTTCAAAATCCTTTCACACTTGACTGCAAGCTGTGCTAGGCCCTGCTTTGGGGTGGAGATAAGCGCAGCCAACATTCCACTTAATGTCATCAGGCATTTTTCCCCCACCATTTCTCATCCAGAAGTATGGCAAACAGATGATGCGTATGGAGCAATGATGATGTTAAACTTGCAATTCAAATGTGGCCCAAATCACAGGTGAGAATGCAGCAATGCGCGCCAAGCCTTAGCCAGGCTGAGTTAAACTGGGTGTGGGTCTAAACTGGTAAAATGGCCCTTAGAGAATCAGCACAAAAGAGCCCTGCCAGAAGTAACAGTAAGACGCCTCTAACCAACTGTATCAAGTGAGGCTGGGCACTAAAAATTATCCCTGTCGCCGTCGGGCTCCAGCAGGTTGTCTCCCACCAACTGAATCAAGTCCTCGGGCACTATGTTGATGTCAAAGTCCAGACCGTCCAAGTTCCCCATCCCAGAATTCAACCTGTCTTCTGACATGCCAGAGAACTCGCTGGCTCCACCCATGTCTCTGCTCAGTGATGTGGACCCAGTGCTGTTGTCATGAAAACTGGCTGAAGGTGGCTTGTGGCCGACTGATGTGGATTGGCAAGACTCATTTGGCGTGTCATCCACCTTGATGTCCACTTCAGGTTCGATCTTGACTTCGGCAGGGTCTACAGTCTGAAAATGGAATATAGTCAAAGGTTAACCTCACTGACACTACAGGGACAGAAAACAGTACAAAGATTAACCTCACTGTAACGCTATGGGGACAGAAAAAGAAGTACAAAGGTTAACCTCACTGACACCACAGGGACAGAAAACAGTACAAAGATGAACTTCACTGTAACACTATGGTGACAGAAAATGGAATACAAAGGTTAACCTCACTGTAATACTATTGGGACAGAAAAAGGAGTACAAAGGTTAACCTCACTGTAATCGACTTCCACCTGCCACTCGTCTCCAGCATACCAATACAACAAAACACCTCATTTGGTTTTAAAATGTGACCTTGTCCCTCACTATTCTAACAATCTTTTCATGTGACCCTCTGTACAGTAATATGCACCAACACGTACCACAAGAAGCCCCCTTTCACCAACCTACCTGTGAAGCCCCCTTTTACCAACCTACAAGTGAAGCCCCCTTTTTACCAATCTACCTGTGAAGCCCCCCCTTTACCAACCCACCCAAGAAGCCCCTCCTTACCAACCAACCTGAGTGTGAAGCCCCCTTTTACCACCCCTAACCCTCCCCCCCCCCCCCCCCCCCCCACTGAAGCCCCCTATTACCACCCCACCTGTGAAGCCCCCTATTACCACCCCACCAATGAAGCCCCGTTTACCACCCCACCCGTGAAGCCCCCTTCTTATGAACCCACCCGTGAAGCCCCCTATTACCACCCCACCAGTCAAGCCTCTTTTACCAATCCACCAGTGAAGCCCCCTCTTACCAACCCTCCAGTGAAGCCCCCTTTTTACTGACCCACCTGTGAAGCAGTGGTAGTGCAGGAGGGCGCAGCAGCTGCAGCATAGTGCCGTCGACAAAGCGGGGAGTTGTCCAGACTGAACACCGCCTCCCCACACTGACCATTACCAAAGCCGCATGACTCAAACAGCACCTGATGGGGGTCCTTCAGGATGTCTGAGGTTGGTCAAGGAGGCACATCTACATGCAGTGGTCAACCCAAGGGGAAACTTGGGGGGGGGGGGGTACTGGAACATTTCTGGTATGCTCCCTTTGCATTTGACATTCCTGTATCGATCATACCGGGGTGGAACTGTGTTGATTGGAACCAAGTTGATTTGCTTATTACAACAAGTGTGAGGTTTGTATTCTATGTCCAGAACAATTGTTTCCGAAGTGTGGAGAAAAAAAACATGAATCTTAAGTCTAAAAGCTCTGGACTTGCGTGCCATAACTGACACACACGCAGCCAAGTACAGTCTTAAACAAAAGATGTTTCATCAAGTGCTCTTAAAAAAAAAACCTTTGCTGATTCTACACAAGTGCTCTAGGACTCCTTTTGCTTCAGATGACATATTTTACCGCTACGTTCTTGCTAAGTATGCCCTGTGCAAAAGGATACGCGCCATGCAGAACTTGGACAGAGGGACAACTCTCTTGTTGCAGCGGCCATCATCGGTGGGAGCAATGCAGCGGTTGAACGTGGGTGGGCGGTGGTTGATTCCCTCAGCCACAGCAATGCGACGATTGTTACACTTCTGATGAAGCAGCGCCTCCTGGAAGTAGATTTTGAGGGGTGAACAGATTCAGTGAGTAGGTAGCTGCAGCTAACCAGATACTGTGCCCCGGGACCCCATGCTCTGCCACTGCAGGATAAAACTGCTGATGACACTTCTTTACATGCTTAGAATGGAATGTGTCGATGGTCGACATCCACCTTCAAAAACTCCTGTAGGTGGACTGCCCCGGACATGCCGGAATGAAAAGGAACGACCAAGCAGATAGACTGGCGGGCAAAGCAGCCCTCACAAGTGGCTTGCTTCTCAGAGGATCTGAAGTACTGAGGAGATTGAGACACTCCCTGCGGGCACAAAGCCAAGGACATCAATGGTGGGCAAAGCAACCCTCACAAGTGGCATGCTTCTTGGAAGATCTGAAATGTTGAGAAGCTTGAGACACTACCTGCGAACACAAAGCCAATGACATCACACCATCGATCACCTGGAGGAGAGAGGCACGGAAAGAGGAAGCGCTATATGATTTTCCTTAAAAGGACGAAAGAGGGCCATCGTCAATCAGACGAACACTGGAACCGTTTCAAAGGCACAGTTGGGGAAACTGAGACAGGGTGGGGTACATATGGGCTTTTCTGAGCGCATAGACACCATCTTAACTGAAGTGAACAGATCACGCTTCCCTGCAGACGGCAGAAACATTAAAATCCCCCCCTTGTGTTAACAATGAAGCTTGCATACAGTCCCACGTGGTGATGGGTAGATGTAAGACCAAGAGTTGAACAACTTACACGGCTCCTATATATACACACGTTTTCATCATTCCCTCAGAAGATCTGGACCGGCTAAACTGTTGGAGGTACATTGGAATGATAGTGTGTCTGGTCTGCACGTGTTGACTGGCTAAACACTGGTGTCAATCATATTTTTAGTGACACATTAAGATTGTCCTGACAAAAGTTTGACAGACAGATGTGACAACATACCCCTCTCCCTTTGGCTAGATGCTGGTGTCAATCATTTTGGTGACACATTTATATTGTCCAGACAAAAACAGATGTGACAACATATCACCCCCCCCCCCCAAACCCTTGACTTTACTAAGCGGGCATAACAAATCAAGCAAAACAAAATTATCAGTTCACTTTCCCTTGCCTCCAAAATAACTTCATCCACAAACAAAATGAAGTAAAATACCAAACCTGACCTTGCCAAAGAATTTGTGATATCGTTTCATGGCCTTCAGTCGGTCGTACTTCTTACGCTGGCTCATGTCCTGCTTATAGGCATGCACTGGACCTGAAAGTGAAACAGTTTTGTTGTTGTTTTGTTTCTGTCTTTGGTATCATGACATACTGACGTGCTAAATTAACTGTCAAATAAAATGCACAGATTATATTAGAGAGGGAGAGAGGATAGCTCAGTGGTTAGAGCACCAGACTCATGATCGAAAGGTTGCGGGTTCGAATCCTTGCAGGAGTAGCCAGAGAATCTTCTCCTCCAGGGTCAACTTTCTGTGTTGTTTTGGTATACATACCACCCCCGTGTTACCGCAGAAGCACGTAAAAGACCCTGGTCATTCTGCCAAAAGTGCAAGTGGCAGGTTACAGCTAAATATGCATGCACCTTATGTACGTGGCTTTGCATGATGTGACATGGTGCATGGTTGTACGGCGTACACAGAATGCACCAAGATGTATTGTGCACTTTGGGTTCATGTTAGGTGTAAGTGCCGTACACTGTTTAATATTACATTACATGACCCTTTCACTGCCATGCTGTCACTTGAAAGCCAATAACAGTGCGAAATTTGAACTCATCAAGCCTTTTCTTTTTCTCTCTGCATTAGCATGTGAAAGGATTTCCATCAAAAAGCACAGTATCGCAAAGTAAATATGTTACAGGACTGGAAAATATGCTGCTTGGGGAGATGTGTGTGTGTGAGCACCTTTTAGCCCAGAGATTTACAGGCTGGGGCAGTGAATAGGTTAACACAGACAAGACCAGGTACCACCAAGAGCCATCCTCACAGTTGTCTTCTCTTTGTTTTACAGTAAACCACAGTCATCTTCATCCAGCCTATTTAACATATATACTCCTGTGTCACAGCCAGGAGAAATCAGGCGCAAACACCCACAGCAAAAAGCAGCTTGGGTTTCCTGGTAGTTTGGTAGAAAGTACCTTGTTGTTCATCTAACATGCAACTCTGCAGCACAATGGTGAGTGCCTGCCTGTTTCAAGTTTGCTCAATGGGGAGAGCTTGCATGAAACTCTGTGCAAAAGAAAACACCTTCAGAAAGTAATAAACTGAAATATATATATATAAATATGCTTTCATTCACACAGGTAAATGGCTGGTCTTTTGCCTATGTTACCACACAGGTTAACTTACCACTACCTACACCACAATACATCCAAACATGGACACATTTCTTCACCCAAAAGACATTGAAAATACTTTTGTTTACACTAACACATTTCCAGTCCTTTGCCAATAACAGTGGGGATGCGGGGGGAAGCTACTTTGGTTCAGTGGTAAGACCTGGACTGGAAGTGGACAGACGCCTGTTCTATTCTGCTTCACTTCTCCTTTCTTGTCTAAAATTGTGGTGTATGGACACCGTCTTGTGACTGGCCCTCACCAAATTAAAATGGCTCAAACAGCTGCCCATCTGAATGCAACGGTGACAGAGTAGTGTCAGGTAGATGCCCCGTCTACCACTGGGATCTTGGCTTCTGCCAGAACCTCTCCAGAGAAAATTCAGCATTAAACAAGCCTAACGAATGAGCAGGAGTCAGCCTATAGACAGACTATACTAAGCACACACACACAATCACATACAGGCACCTGCCAATTATACAAAACTTAAATTTACACACAATTTAAAACAAGCAGCAAACAGATTCTTCAAGACGGATATAAAGTCAGCAGCACGGAACAGAAAACATGGCGGGTCTATAGCTTTGGGAAAAGAAACGTTTTGAGGTTTGACTTGAGTGAGTGCAGAGAGGGTTTTTGTGGGAGAGGAAGGGGAAGGTCATTAACACGCTGACGACAACGGCCTCACCCAGCATTTCCCGTTCCTGTTTGTAGGTGTGCAGGAACTTGCGCCTCTTCTCCTTCAGCACGTGCTGCAGCCGCTTGAACTGTTCGATGTACAGCGACTGCAGGCGGATCAGCTTGTCCCGCAGCAGCAGAGCAGCCTCCTCCTGGCTGTACACGCCAGCATGCCTAGAAACACAGCATAAACAGACACTCATTGTTCACTCCACCCAAGACAGACTTGTTCCTCTACTCCACCCAGACAGACTTGTTCCTCTACTTCACCCAGACAGGCTTGTTCCTCTACTTCACCCAAGACAAACTTGTTCCTCTACTCCACCCAAGACATACTTGTTCCTCTACTCCACCCAGACAGACTTGTTCCTCTACTTCACCCAGACAGACTTGTTCCTCTACTCCACCCAAGACAGACTTGTTCCTCTACTTCACCCAGCCAGACTTGTTCCTCTACTCCACCCAGACAGACTTGTTCCTCTACTTCACCCAGACAGACTTGTTCCTCTACTCCACCTAGACAGACTTGTTCCTCTACTTGTTCCTTTACTTGACCCAGACAGACTTGTTCCTCTACTCCACCCAGACAGACGTGTTCCTCTACTTCACCCCGACAGACTTGTTCCTCTACTTCACCCAGACTCGTTCGTGTATTTCACACACAGAGACTCATTCTTTAACTTCCAACAATTTTGAGCATCATTGTGTCACTTAGCGAAAGAGGTGTTACTCTCACTGCAGCCACATAATTATGACCCATGTGTCGCAAGGAATCTTCGCACCAAGCTTCAGGACAACAGATTCAATGGGTCCAGCCCAGCGCCAGATCATACGACACACACACTTCTTCAATTTTAAAATATCTTTACGGTATCACAGAAATACAGCCAGAAAACCAGGTCCTCACTTGAGCGGATCCTCTTGGTCACTGTCAATACTTTCAGCGTCACTGTCATTATCTCTTCGCCAGGCCTGGTCCACTGAAGGTGTCTCCGTGTCAGAGTCACTGGAACTGCCATATTCTGAAACAACCCCGGAATACACATATATACACCATATGAGAAATATCACCAAAAAAAACCGTAAAAACGAACACACAGAACAAATTAACAGGATTTTGTTGTTGTTGTTCAAGTTTGCTGACTAAAATGAAAAACATCTAAAAAGATCTGAATATTTCATTTAGTTTTCACGAAAAACCATGCCCACTGTAGTTCAGACAATGAAAATGATTCCAAATCTGCACTGGCAGAGTTGAACATTTTCACCTGAGAATGGTCCAAGATCTCAGTCAGCAAAGAATTCAGTCAAAATCAACTCATCAACAGATCAAGTGCTTCACTGGCTATGCTGTCAACCAACTAGCATGAGTATTTTGTATCAGCTGATTTATCAAAATCTGCTAGGAGTAGCAACAAAGGCAGTGGTGGGGAGACTTCTGAGAGATGGGGTGGAGCATATATAGATGGGCTTTTCTAGCACACAGATACCATCTTGAACTGAACTAAGCTGCTAGGAGTGAGAGTGATCCAAACTCTTAACACCAAAGAATTCAACAAAGACCAAATCACCAAGTGCTTTGCTGGCTCAGCTATCAATCAATCAACATACAGACCAGCACCTTGTCAAGTTTGTGTCAGCTGACGTAAGTATCAAAACTGGCTAAAAGAGCAATCCAAGTCACAGTTGGCAAAGCATTACAAAAGGAAGCCCCATTCACCAAGTGCTTTGCTGGCAATGCTGTCGACCAGCCGACGTAGTCGCTTTGTGTCCGCTGACGTATCAGAAGCTGTGGCGTTGGATGTGGCAAGCTCCTCCAACAAGGACTCTGCAGACTCCCTGGGGCGGCGTTTCCGACTGGCGTGCTGACGGGCAATCATTGTCCGCTTTGCGTGCTCCATGCAAAACCTGCTGCAAAACAAAATGGCCCATCCACTCTTCTGTCTGCAAGTACTTTGCTTCCAACATTGTTCTTTTCTCTATAGATGCTTTTCTACAGCTTCTCTTGCAGTTTTCATCAGTCTTTAAAATTAAAAGATCAGTCTCTTCTTTTGTTTTTTGCAATCATTATGCTGAAGGCAAAGCTTACAAGAGATACACATAAACATGCATACTATTAGTATTACTAACATGAACATACTGTATGTTATTGTTAATCACACTTGTAACTATTATTTATTTCAATTCAAAAACTTGTACAAAACACACACTGTACAAACACGCACATGTTACAATAACAATGAATGAATGATCATTAAAATACAATAAACACACAAATACAAAATCACTGTTTAAATATATGACTTAGTGCCAAAAGGTGCGCAAATGGGGGGTCGGATTTTTGACTGTCAATAAAATCTGTTTCAAACAGTTTGTCTTGTTGTTGCTTTGTGTGTGCATTCATAATTGGTCAGTATCACAGTGGAAACAATATGAGCTCCAAATCTGGAGCAGCTGGAGAAATATTATTTTTTGAAAGTGAAAAGCGCCACAAAATTCGACCCTGAAAATGGACACGCTCACGGTGAGTGCTTTCAATCACGTACATGACGAATCAAGTCACCGATTTGCACAGAGGAGATATCACTTTACACAGTGCATATAAAATCAATTATAACTAAGTTTTGTTTTTGGAGTTAGAGGCTCTGAAATATCCCTCGGTCGAACATTATGTGTGTTGAAATGTTTCATGACCAGCATCGCAGACAATCTGGTGAAGAACGACTTTCTCTTTCGTCGAAACTTTACTCCAGTCACTGTGGTACGTCACTGCTTCAGGCGCCAATGTTTTATTTTACTGCCAAATGTCTGGGTAGTTTTTAAAATATATTTTGCCATTCTTCATAAAATTGTTGCAATAAATAACGTTCAACAAAGTATTAGATTAAACAAGCAAAAGGAAAAAAATAAGTTTTCACGCTTTTGCACTACTTCCAGTTAGCCATGTTACACATCCGGGTCATTTGCTTTTAGCACATGGCTGCATGGAAGAGACTTCTGATATGCCAAGGTGTGTGGTAATATTTTGAAGACCGTAACGTTCAACTTTATTTAAACGTTCATCAGAGATTTAGTCAAATCTTCCGTTATACAATATATTATATTGGTATATGCCGAATCTTTTAAAAGTATCGGAATGTTAGCATACAGAGCGAGTTTTTGTTGCTGTCGATCTAAAAGTTTGTTCAGATGCTTTCGTAAATTTGTTTTCACCGAGTTTCTTACAACATGGGTGGTGTTGAAATCATAATGTGTGACTGCAGATTGGTTATAACTTATAAACAGTACATTCTGATCATACTCTTTACATTTTTTGCTTGCACTTAACACAGTCCTTTTTGTTTACAAGCTACATCTTCAAACAAATCATACGATTATGATGTGACACTGGTAGACAATTCAAATTTACACAGGTTAAAGTCGTCAAGTTAGGTGTTTAACATTATGATTACAACACGAGCTGTGGAAATAATAACGTTCGACATAATCATAGTGACCATACCTGTCTGCCTTCCAGAGTTCTAAAAATGTAAGGTGCCGATCTTAATAGCATTATTCTTTGGCTGTGATTTTTTAGTAATATTTATTATGATTTTTTATATTTATTATTATTAATTCTTTCACTTTTAAGTTAACTGTTCAACTATTTTTGTCCTAGGCACCCAAGTCAACATGACCAAGAAACGCATGGATGACAGGTTGCGTGTGTGTTTTCCTGTGACACCCAAAAGCAGCAAAAGTTGCACTCATTCTTAATTGCTCCATTTTCTCTACAAAACACTTACTTGTTTGTTAAATAATAAATATTACTTATTTTGTTATGAAAAACAAAGTACCATTTGTCTATTAACATTATGTTATCCACTACAACAAAATTAATGCAGCAAAAACTGTTCACATGGAAATAGTTATGGTCTTTTACTTTACAGTAATAAAAAGTTACTGATTTATCATTTTGATCAAGAAACAAACAGCATTGTACATCTTGTTGAAATAGTAATGTACGACATATTTCTTACATCATTTGCTGTATATTATATGTCAAGAAAGCTTAAATTTGAGGGGAAAAAAATCACCAAATCTTCCTTGTCACATATTGTTCTATTAAAGAATAACTGTTTATGTTTCAAAATGTGTTGCTTTTTATTCATTTAAAAATGTTCAAGATTGGCTGTATGTTGAACATTATCTATTGCAACGAACTATGCGTAGCATGCTGTTCTGTGTAACACAGAACAACAACAGTTCACTTGGTAATACTCATGTGGATCACATCTTGTAAGATCAGTTGGGTTTTCGCAGTTAACTGCATGATTAGCAGCACAGTGAGGTGGGCTTGTTGTAATGTGTAATGTTCAACATCTTGTCACAAATCACACTGAAACAGTGAAAGTCAAATTTCTCAGGAACGAAGAGCAGCACTGCCTTCTCCCTTCACTGGTGGATGACTTCACATGTGTTCATTCAAAAAATGCATTACTCACTCACATCCTGTCAACTTTATTTTCTAGTACCTCTGTCCTCTTTTCTTGCACACCTTTTGGCACTAAGTCATATACAGTCACATACAATGATACATACACACTTACACACACACGTGACACAGAGAGTTGAGCCACACACACACATGTATGTATACACAGTGAGTTGAGTCACACACACACACACACACATACACTGACTTACACATGTATACAGAGTGAGTTGAGTAACAACACACACACACACACATGTATGTACACAATGAGTTGAGATGTATACACAGTGAGCTGAATCACACACACACTTACACATATACAGTGAGTTGAGTCACACATACACACACATTATACACAGTGAGCTAAAGGACACACACACACACACACTTACACATACATGTAATGATGTATACACACTTAGCTGAGTGACACACACTTATATATACAGAGAAAACAGCCAGCCTGTTAGTGTTACCCTTCTTTGCGATCTGTGCGGTCAGATTTGGGTGCTGCATTTGTGCATCTCCTGTTAGTCTTGGGTGCCGTGTAGCTGCACTGCTTGTAAGGACTGTTCTTATCTTCCAGAATATGCCTGAGGCAAAACTCATAGCCTTCCAGTCGAGTCTGATTGCAGGCTCGGTGGCTGTATGCGCACGCCTGACCTTCCCATGTACCACGCGCCTTCATGTTGCGAATCAGAGCAGCCTTCCCACGCAACATCTTGGGTGATTCCACAAGCACTGTTATAATTTTTGCTGAAAAACAAAACAACAAAACACAAGTTAAGATTAAGAGCTCCAGTGTTTGGCCTTTGCGTAATTGCAGTGATGATAATTTGGGCATTCAAAGAGAATATGACTCAATTATGAGCATGGGGCAACCCCCAGTCCCACAGCCATGTCCTTGTGGTTATCTACAGCTGATAAAGCAAGCTCATGGAGCTGGGAGCTGGAATCTGTGTGTGTGCTGTGCATACACAGCATGAAAATCATTGATGAGCCTGCAAACGTTGATTCAGAAAAGAAAAAAGAAAAACAGTCCCATTCCACTGGCTCTGGTCATCCCCAGTGTGCTCTCAAAATAATACAGCAAACCAAACCACTTCACAGCATGTCAGAATCTTCAGGGTATTGAACTTAATCAATTTTTTAATGGAACTGGAACTGCAAGAAGTGCATCTGTTTTTGTATAGCTCGTGTGTGTGTGTGTGTGTGTGTGTGTGTGTGTGTGTGCGTGCATTCATGTTGTATGTGTTAAATTTTGAAAATATGAGCATTTAAAGAATGCATGGTGTAACTGTAAGCGCTTTGGGCCTATCCATTATCATTAAAGACATTATTATTGTTGTTGTTGTTACTATTACTAGTATTAGCTTGTAGTTGTAATGGTGACCTCTGGTACCAGTCCTGAGTCTACACCATTGACACAATTCAAACTTCATCAGTACTTAGAGTGGGGCAGCAAAAATTCAATGCAGCGTTCTTGGCAAGCTAAATCAAATGGGGAAAAGACGAGAGATGAAGAGAGAATGGCCGACCAACAATTGATGTCAACCACTGTACCAGAGCATCAATGTATTTCTGGGATCGATCCCTTTTCGTTATTAAATAGGTAGCAAATAATGTTTACTGGCACTGTAAACTACTCAGTCAGTTGTTTTTAAGTCCTATGGGGAATCTGGTCAGGCCTCTGACTTTACTCTTTACTTACCTACGTTATGCTCCGAGTCCTCCGTACAAACACGGTAAGTCGGAACTTCTCATCCCGCAGTAACACTTAAACAGAATAAGTGCATACATTTAAGTGAAAAATCGTAATTACATTAAGAATTTTTTATATGTATGTTTAATGTTGAATATACCCGCAGATGTGGTCAGTAATTTCAAGCGGAAGAAGTGTAAAATGAGAATAGCTGCGGTACAGCTCTCCGCCATTTTTCTTTCTCTATTGCAAAATGGCCTCCGACCATGTTGACGGAGATCCAAGAGTGTGGAGACGTGCTAGACGCTGGCTCTTCGATGCCGATTTTTTTCTGCACCATACCCCTAGTCGAAAGATAGGACTCAGTATGTCGTACGAAAATCAAAGTCTCCAGCATCTGTGTACATTTATACAGGATTTGGGGCAAAAGATCGGAGTGTAAGTTTTGAACACCGCCATCTTTCTTTTTCATGCGCACTAGATCTATTTTGTTTCTTTTTCTGTCTTTTTTTCCTTTGTGGATATATTATTATGCTGAATTATGTTTAAAATTATCACTTCTTTGTTTCCATGATGGACTTAGGTGTGTTTATTTTTTCATGGATGCCCGATTCATTTGTTCAGTTCTTCCAATTTCGATACATGTGCAACCGGGTTCACTGGATCGTTGTTCAAGCTGATCGGTTTGCCTTCCATTTTTGTTTCGATAGGTTTTCTGCTGTTTCTTATTGCTGTATGGGTGTATTTTTTCATTTTGTGGATTGATACTAATCTCTAATTATTAAATTAATGAAACCTAAAGGCCAATTAATATGCGACTAGACTTTTTATTTTTTAAGTGTCATTAATTACCAGCATCACGATCCTTTCGTACACAGTACAAGCCTGCTAAGACAGTGTACAACTACAAGCTACCTGTTTAAATGTCACGGCTGTAAATAGTGTTGTCTTGTGTGTATGTACTAAAGATCTGTGTCCTGGCTTGTTGTTCCTGTCAGTTCTTTTAACAGTAATAATACTATAATACTATTAGTATTACTGTGTTAGTGTATAGTCATGGTCAGTTATTACTCCCGCTCCCAATTACAATGTTTTTGAACATTGTGAACACAATTGAAATAGAGTTTCTTCCCAATGTTGGCAGCAAGATTTTTGAATATGTAATGCATTTCTGTTCATATAGTGTTGCATAATGTTTATATTAATTTATTTAGTAAATGTAAATAATGCACAGTGGTAATGTTGCATTCAACTTATCCTAAATTACACAATCATAAATCCATATGAATTATGATGTTATATGCAGTCAACAGTGTCATGGTGGTTGTGGGTTTATTTATAAATTACTATTATGAATAATGGTAAATTTCTGGAGAACCTACCCTTTGAGAAATATACACCATGTAATTAACTGTGGACAAAGCAAGAAGAAGATGATTAAGTGTATCATAATCATGTGTGTTAGTGTTGCTGTAACATTGTGACAACTCATTTATGAATGGGTAAATCCCTGGCCCTGCTGGTTTTCACAGTTTTTCCTTGGAAGCAATTCCCATGCCAGTAAATACCTACGCCAGATCATCATGTGTGTACTGTGTGTGATAAGAGAGAGAGAGAGAGAGAGAGGTTTTTATTTAATGTACTTGTGTTATGAATGTAAGCACCTTGCCCTCATTGGGAAGGTGCAAATAAATAGTCATTATTTACAGTCAGTGTCTCTTTATTTATTTAATTTTTTGTCTGTTTTTAAGGACAGTTATAACTGATGCAAGTATATTTTTTATCATGGCTTTGTCCTTGACTCCACAGGACTCAGCTATGCATCAACACTGCCTGTGTCTACCTGAGGCGCTTCTATTGTTTTGTAGACCTCAAAGCCTTCCAGCGCCACGTAAGTGTTTAAATTACTATTGTTTTATAGACCTCAAAGCATTCCAGTGCCATGTATGTGTTTAAAATTAAATTGCAACACCATCTAAGTATTTGGATTACTATTATTTTGTAGACCTCAGAGCCTTCCAGCACCATGTAAGTGTTTAAATTACTGTTGTTTTGTAGACCTCAAAGCCTTCCAGCACCATGTAAGTATTTTAATTAGTATTGTTTTGTAGACATCAAAGCATTCCAGTGCCATGTATGTGTTTAAATTGCAACACCATCTAAGTATTTAGATTACTATTATTTTGTAGACCTCAAAGCCTTCCACTGCCATCTAAGTGTTTAGATTACTATAGTATTACCTATATCCTGGAGATATATAAGGGCTGTTGAGCACATATAATCAAAATATGATTTGTTTCTAGTCACAAAATATGATTGTTTCAAGTATGTATTCAGAGCTGCTGATCCATTTGCAACCAAACTTAGTTTGATGGTATCTCAGTGTGTCTTGTAAAAAGATTGGATTTGTTGTGATTAAGGTCACAGTGATGGTTCAAAACTTCATTGAATGTTTGTCAGTTGTAGATTTCCGGTACTACTTTAAACTGGGTGTGTTGATTACCAATACAGACCTGTTTAGTCTACGCTTTTGGCGTAGAAATCTACACATTTGAAGCCCAAACTACGCATCTACGCTTGCATTACACAAACTACGCAAATGACTTCGTTTCGGCTACGCGATAGCGACGAGCGTAATTCGGTCCTCTTTTTGATGCGATCCTATTTTTGACACGGCCGCCGTGTTCAAGAGGTACGTGCGCCCGCTTATGATACGCGCGCATCAAGTCTTGCAATAGCAGGCGCTGGTTTTGGCGCAAACATAGGTTCTGAACGCATCCGAAACTCCCTTCAGTTGGGAGAAAATGTCTGAGTCGAAGAAGCGAGCGTATGAAACTTCTTCTTCAGAAAAAACTCAGTGTTAGCCTCCAAAGGCTCTGCTGCTGCGATTAAAAGGAAGAAAGTTCCATCCCAGAAGTTTCTCCCAGCTGACCACTAAGCTTATCCGTGTTTGGTTCCTTCAAGGAAAGGCAGCGAACTTGTTCTTTGCACCATGATGATGAAGTGATGCTTAATGTCCTCAGATGTCAGTTGACATATTAGGGACAAGTTGTGACCAATGCCGAAGCACGGTTCAATAAATCTTTACGTCCGTGGAAACCAGAAGGTTCGTTAGGACGGACAGCTCAGGACGTCCACCTCGACTCTCACACAGCTCCTGAACTATGCCTCTTTGCACCACCTGCAAATCGGACTTTTATCATGCAAGCATGGTGGTCGATTTGACTGTAAGCAACCTGTTGAGAGCAAGTCCTACAAGGAGTTCAAGGCGACTGGAAAGTTTTTTCCAGCTTCAAGTCTGTCTCTTTCTCCGTTCCCCCCCCCCCCCCCCCCCCTCATTTTAATGCAACAAACTGATATAGTTTTCCCGCACTTGTAAACATCGATAGCACTAGTCCGTAGAGTTATCTCCCTTGAGCAAATTTTTATCACCATTACAAAGAACGTGCGTTGTGATTGGCTACTTTGTTGGGGATCAGCCAATGAGAAAATTCGTTGCTCACACTGTTGTGAGGTCGGATTTTTTTTTTACTAGGCTGTTGAGTAGGGTGCTTGCGGCGGGGTTGTTTGTCAGGGGGGGGGGGCTGACTGGCAGACTGATCTGTACAACTGCACTCTCATTCTGAGTCAAGATGTTGGCTTTACAATTTTCCCACATTCACATGTGCACGGCCCAGCAAGAGACCTGAACAGGGTCTACACCACTTGTGTGTGGCTGAGACCTTGGTAGCAGTGCCATGCTGTCGCCTTACGTTTATATTTTCAGGCACTGTGGTCTTCTGATTCTGAAAATTATATCAATTCAGTCAAGCTCATAGAAAGGATGAGAGAAAGTGTGTGTGTGTGTGTGTGTGTGTGTGTGTGTGTGTGTTGGACAAACTGATTATCTTGTCTAAATTTGTAACTGAGATAGAAAGAACATACTACAATTACAGTGTTACACTACAGCAAAATAATTGTATTTGTTGTTTTATTAAGTTTGTATAGACAAAGTTTCTTGTGTGTTATTTTGACTCGTTGAGTGAGAAGAGAATCTGAATGTGTGAATGATAAATCAGTCCAGTTTCAACTGATGCACTATGACTACACATTGTACCTCCTGACTACACATTTAGACTACCCAAACTACACTTGTGCATTTAGGGGGTAAACAGGTCTGCCAATACCAGACCTTGTGCAACAAAGTGGGCGGAGTATACTGACTACATCAATGACTTACAGTATTTAGTCGCTCAGCGGGGGTTATTTTGCCAAACCGTGTCAAATTAAAGGTTTGGTTTTAGCTGCTGAACGTAGCTATCCATTGTGGTAGCATACCATCATGCTGTGTTTTGTCACTTTTCGACTGTGGATAGTTTTGCTTTGGCTAAAGTGACTGTCCCGCTTTAAGATGTTTTTTCTATTAAAGTGTGTAACTTTGCCTGTTGCAGTTGATAGCAGCGACTTGTCTTTTTCTGGCTGCCAAAGTGGAGGAGCAGCCAAGAAAACTGGAGCAGGTGCTCACCTTCAAAGCCAAACTGCTTGGCCAGAATGAACTGACAAAAAAGGAGGTCAGTGAAATGAGGAATTGTCTTAACAGCTTCAAACAAAGTTTGGAGTTTTTAAGGGTTGAACTCAAAGCTGTCTTTTCCACTTGTCCGTTGAGCTTTTCAAAATTGAATTGTACATGTACGGTGATACTGATAGCTTTTATATATGTGTAATATATCTGAGCATGTGGTTCCATCTGTTCTTACTGAAACTGAAAGAGAACAAACTTGTACATAATGAGTTTCCTGATTTTTGACTGAGGAACGGAATTGTCTGTGGTTAATTTTAAAGTAGCTTTAAACCACATGACATTGGAATTCATTTTTCTTTGCTCTGTTCTTCTAGTATCAAAGTATGTACTTGCAGGAAGACCTAAATCTAGCAAATTTAAGAACCAGGTTTTTGTCTCACTATCAAAGAAGAGCTATTGTAAACACATTTGGAATCAGCTCCAGGTGGAATAGCAAAGCAAAAGTGTTTAAAGAGCTGTGACTTTACTCCTTCTGGGAACTGTGCATTAATGTCATTTTCAAAGCCAGTGTATTGCATTAAGGTGGATTTTCACCAGAAAAATCACCAAGACACAAGACACACGTGCCCATGTCATTGTTAAATCACTTTTTGATCTTGCAGATCATCAGTGCATGTGTCTGCCTCATTTGCCACATCTAAGGCAGGGCTAGCAGAAATTCAGGTGTATCTTCATAGTTGCAATTCTGTATCTAATCTAACTATATACTGATTTTGAATTTGACTTGGAAAACGAAGAAGAAATGGTGATGAGCAAACCGATACTGAATTAGTGAGAGTGAAGTGAAGCAAAAGTTCCCATGGATGAATCTGGATTGGTGTGATAAAAAATACTATTGACAAATGTCAGATGTGAGTTGAAGGGCTTGCTGTCCAGGCCTTTATGAGATAAAATACGTTCAGCAGAGTTTGATCATCATGTGGTGACCCCCTTTGCATTTGACAGGACAGGGTGTTCAAATTCAGTTGCCAGGTAACTGAATCAACACACGAGGGAATTAATTAGTGCTGAAAATACGTAACACAGGTACAACAACAAAGACCAAAGTCGCCTGTGGTAACTCACCTGGTATGCATGTAGATACAAGGTACGTAAACTCCACCAGAGGTACATCCTCAAAAAAAGATGCCCCCCAGTGGCGTATGTACCCTACATTTCAGGCACACTCAGCAACACAGGTGTACACAAGCAGTTTTTATTCAAGACCGGACTAGTCCTTTGATCTTGAAAGTGGTTTAACTTATAAATACACACATCTGCATGTTTGCCTCAACTAACTGACCAGGCGTGGCAGACAGGGATGAAGGCACCTGGAACCAGTGGGGTGCAAGACATCGTGAACACACTCACATTGAACACTCACATTGAACACTCACACATTGATTCATTCTGTTGCTGTTTCAGCTGGAATCACAAGCAGAGTTTCTGAAGCTGACGGAGAATGATCTCCTCAAACGTTTGGGTGAGTATTCAAAGGCTGTTATGTTGTTTTCCATGATGTCTTCTCCGTTTTTCTCGACCCTTTGAATGACAGAGCATTGGGAAACTAAAAGTTGAATCCCTGAAGACTGTGAAGTAGGTCACTGTTGGCTAGGAAGTTGCTGAGTTTGACTGGCTTTTTTTTGGGTGGTGGGGGGGGGGGGGGGGGGGGAGGAGGAGAGTAGTAATGACATCACTTTGGTCAAATATCATCGCTTTTGGGCATTATTTGCATGTTATCAATATCATGTTTGATGTTAAAGTTTTTGACTGTAAAAAGTCCCAAGGGGTGGTTCTAAATTGATGATGTATCAAGTACTTAAACATTCACTTCTGATTTTGGGTGGGTAACTTTAGAATGTGTAGTGTGTCTTTGCTGTTTGTTGTATGGCAGGTTTGTTAATGTGGAGGTGTTTCTGAACTCTCATAGATCTTGCTTATTTTGTGCAGGGTTTGATTTTTCAATCACCCATCCTCACACATTTGTGGTGAAGGGGTGTTCCATGCTGAAAGGTAAGACGTCATTATTGTACTTCAGTCTGTTTTTTTGTTGTAATAACTTTTAATTTTCAAGCTCCCGCTTAATCTTATTTTCCCTATTTATGTTGCTGCGTACCATGTTTCGTTGTGCATTATTGCCATGATTTTTTCATAGTTTCAACTAAAAGTTTTTCCTCATACTACTGTAGCTTTCTTCTATGCTTTCCGGGAACACCCAAACAGACACACCCCAAAAAAGCATGTGATGCAGAATTATTTTGTGGTTAAAATTGTTAATGTAATAGCTTATTTGCTGTTAATGGTTTATTTGAGTTCAAAAGTAATTTCGCTCCTATTCTTTCTGCAAGGTTACCTGACCTGTTCTCAAGGGTCTCAGGCTCAGAGGCCGAGAGGTACTCTTGTGCTGCCATATTTATGAATTTCAGAGTTATTGTTTTTGTTGTGGTTTTCTTTTTCTTTTCTTTTTCTCTCCACTACACAGTGCAGACTTACAATGTTCACTGTGAGTTTGGAACAGTCAGAGTGATGAATGTGGTCACTTTCACTGCGTGAAAAGAATCACGTTGTAACTGAGATGGGCAGGCTTGTAGGTAATTCTGGTAGTGATTGGAAACCAGAGGCACAGAATAACTGATCTCATTGTAACACAGACTGGCAGGCTTTTACAAGTTGTAGGTAGTTCTGATAGTGATGGTAAAACAGTGGAGCAGAAGAACTGATCAGATTGAGATAGAGACAGGTACAAGTAACACTAACAGGTTTGTACTTGTAGGCACTCTGGCAGTGAATGGCAGCCAATGGAGTAGAATAATTAATTACATTGTGCTTGTAATGCGTGTGCAGGCTTGCACTGTTGTAGGTTGATCCAGGGAAGCCGATGTGGAAAATCTGACTGCATCGTATTTTTTAGCATTTGACAGGGACTCACAGGCTGGAAATTTGATTACATTGTAACATAACAGAGACGGGCAGGCTTGTAAGTTGTTTGTAAACCTGGCAGTGAGGAGACACCGGTGGAGCAAAACTAGAGTGGAAGATCTTGATTGCACTATAACAGAGATAGGCAGGACTGTGAACCTGTACAGGCATGTCTGGCAGCAGTGGACAGGGGTGTTGATAATTCTGGCGGTGATGGGAAACCAATGGAGCTGCTGCTGAGGTGTTCAAGTGTTAGAATCAGTCTTTTGGCAGAGGGTCTATTGAACCTGAAGGTGAAAAAGGAGTAGGGAACAGTAAACAATAGATTATGTTGGGGTGCTCGTTGTGATTGTGCCTTGCTATTCTTGTTCCCTGTTTGTTTCCTGTTTTGCTTTACTTTGCTTTGTGTGCTGCTGCATGTCTGAAGGTTAAAGGCCAGACTCATCCTGATCGGTTCTCCCATTGGATTTAGGGTGAAGTGGGAGGTGTGACAGAAAGATTTTTATGCTGGCATCAGTGGGCCACCCAGAATCCAAGCACACACCATTAGATCTAGATCTCTTGTGTGTCCAAGGAAAGCAGGGAGTGTTTTGTCTTTAGATTGTGTTATTTCATTTCTGACTTGATAAACTCCTTTTCCCCAAACCAGCTCTGAAACCAAATGTTCAGGATCTACCTCCCTACCAATTATTTTTACGCATTGAGTTTGGTCTTTTAATAGCATGCTTGTGTTTGTGTTTACTGATTTTGTCGGGGTGTGTCGTCTCTTTTGTGCTCAGTCAACAGCCAAGGTAATGCATAGAACAGCAGCAGCAGTCGAAAGAAAGTACTCCAAACTGTGGGCATTGCTTCTAAGCCTTGTCGATGATGTGTGCTTTCAATAAGTTCACAGGCAACATTCAACAGAAACAAGCACCCTGACCCCGAATAATGGGTTTTGGGCGTGATGTAAACTTTGACACACTGGTGTATTTATATAACAAGATGAATGACACGTGTTAATGGTGGGACTCGATTTACCACAGAATAGGAAATGTAATGAGGCAACCCCAAGTTATTAGGTGGTGGCCAGGAGTGCTTTCAGCAGACTGCAGTTGCTATTGACCGCAATGCCCTTGTCCGGGTTAGGGGTGTGGCGTTCCAGTGCTTATATATAATATCCTTGTACACAGAAGGATTCGGTACATGTAATTGATTTCTTTATCTATTATTTACACCTCAAGAGTGTATGTATTATCTGTACCAGGAGAGTGGATGCAGCAAATGTCTAGGGGGGAAAAGGGTTCCCTAATTTGAAACTGAAGCACGTTACCTGAGTGGAGGTGGCATTGCCCAGTGTTGAAGACACTGCACTGGGGGACCAAGAGTTAGCAGGTTCGGGTCCTAGTTTGGGTACCAACCATTGCACATTTCCTTGGTCTCAGCATGGTGGATGGGCCCAGTGTCTGGTCCTTTGGATGAGGCAGCATTGCACATCTCCTTGGTCTCAGCATGGTGGATTGACCCAGTATATGGTCATTTGGATGAGGCAACATTGCTCATCTCCTTGGTCTCAGCATGGTGTATGGGGCCCAGTGTCCGGTCCTTTGGATGAGGCAGAAAGCTGGGTCCTGTGTGCTGCAGGTGAACCCACTGTACTGAACCCACAGCAGTGGAGAGGGCATTATACTGCCAACATTTTCTAGGGGTTCTGTCTGTGTCTTGAATTGGTCAGCGCAACTGTGTTGCAGCTCTGAGGTGGTTTTCCACAGCAAAAGTGGTCTGAATGCTCTGTGGAAATGTTTTCCATTTGAAACAAAGGAACTATAGCGTGCGCGCACACACACCACACACACAGCTTGACGTGAGTGTATGTTTGAGATGCTGGTGATCTTGCCAGCTGTTAGCTAGCTGATGGTCTTGATCACTCGCTAACAGCCTCGTTTTAGCATTGTGTTCAGTACAGAGGCGGAAAAGAGGTAACAAAAAAAGAAATTGCATGTGATTCGGGTGATACTTAAGAGACTGATGTGTGTAAACCTAGGAGTACATTATGGGAGATCTGACAGTCAAACCAGTCTTGGTTCCCACCAGTGTGATTTTGAAGTCCAGCGTGGCTAGTTGTCTGCAGTTTGTCCACTTCTGTTTCCCAGGAACCCACTCTGCTGTACCCAGCCTGTCCACCCTTCTCCCATCTCACCCACCCTGTTCCCCCATATCCGTCCTCCTCAGCGCCCCTACATTTTCAACTGCACCACTCCCAGCCCATCCACTGTGTTGCCCCCAACCCATCCACCCATCTGCTCTCATATCAAGCATCCAGCTGCTCCCACTCCACCCACCACACTGATCCCAAATCACCCACCTTACTTCTCTGCCACCCTTCAACTGTCGGATTCAGCTGCTCCTCAGCAGGCCATGTGTGCAAAGAGAAAAATGAGACAGAGACTGAAAGAGAGCCCTGTTTCGCTAGTCCCACAGCCATGCAGATGGAGCAAGCCTGAACTTGACACAAAGACAGTACATACATCATTACATGGTGGACACAAAGGACAGTACATGGCGGGCACAAAGGACAGTACATGGTGGGCACAAAGGACAGTACATGGCGGACACAAAGAACAGCACATGGCGGACCCAAAGGGTGGTACATGGTGGACTCAAAGGACAGTACATGGCGGGCACAAAGAATAGTACATGGCGGACCCAAAGGATGGTACATGGTGAACTCAAAGGACAGTACATGGCGGGCACAAAGGACAGTACATGGCAGACACAAAGAATAGTACATGGCGGACCCAAAGGATGGTACATGGTGGACTCAAAGGACAGTACATGGCGGGCACAAAGGACAGTACATGGCAGACACAAATGATAATACATGACGGCTGAGTTAGGAATGCAGTGATGGATGAACTATGTACCAGGGACAAAGATCTGAATGAATCATGCACACAACAGGTCCATCAGATTACCGGTTTCTTATGTGGCGGTTGAATAGTTCAGTCATGGGTGGCTTTGGTGGCAACCAGGATAAGACGCAGGACTGACTAGCAAAATTAGTTGGTGTGGGGTCAGTTTTGCATGTCTACCATGTACCGGTACGCTCTTCCCTCTTCCTGAGCTCCCTCGCACATCCATTAGTAACCTCAAACTCCCAAACTAGTACAGCATAATCTCACATTCCCCAAAACTCCCAAACTAGTACAGCATAATCTCACATTCCCCCAAACTCCCAAACTAGTACAGCATAATCTCACATTCCCCAAAACTCCCAAACTAGTACAGCATAATCTCACATTCCCCAAAACTCCCAAACTAGTACAGCATAATCTCACATTCCCCCAAACTCCCAAACTAGTACAGCATAATCTCACATTCCCCAAAACTCCCAAACTAGTACAGCATAATCTCACATTCCCCAAAACTCCCTCAAGTCCATTCAAAGACTGAGAGCACCCCACGACCTGACGACAGCATCTCCACCACCTGAACTGCCAAAAGTCTCATCATTATTAACACACAACCAGTTCTACTTTTTAGTATCAGTAATCTGTCCAGCCCTGCACTGTATTCAGATTTTAGAAGTTTTCAGACTTTTCCACAAACTGGGTTGACTGTCAGTGTAAGCAGACATTTGTATGAGACTGAAGTATGTGCATACATGGTCTAATGTCTGTTCGTTTGGTATTTTTTTCCATTGCCATTGATGACGGCGCCATAGCGAGTAAAGCTTTCGCTCAGACGGCGTACTTTCTCGCAACCAACAGGTGGGTTGACACACATGAGAGAAAGCATGTGCGTCCGTGTAATGATGAGTGTTTGTCTCGCTGTCCGTGGCAAAACGTCGTTCGCTTTTTTCTCTCGGAAGCAGTGTAAGCGAGATCTTCAAAAATTTAATTATAATATCTTTGTCTGATCTACCTTGTTTAACCACTGGGTTCACTGAAATGTGATACCTGCTGTGGTGATTCACTGAAGCACTCCATGGAACTACATTTCTGTACCAGTTTTTGTAACCTTGACCTAATTTGGAGGTCAGAATGGTCGGATTATAGCATGTTTTCTCAGCATTTTCAAATCTAGTCCAGTTCAAACTTTGGGTTGCAGGGTTGACATTTAGGCTGCAGTGTGTTATCGGTGAAATTAAAAAGTCTTTGTTTTTAAATGATCATGATTCTTCCAGTTGTTGGAATTTCTCCATCTCGGTATTTGTAGACACATTTGTTGTCTCTCAACAAAGTCATAACTTGGCTTTTTTATTAGTGGAGGTACTGAGATAGTTCATATTAAATGAGCTATGTTAAGCTTTGCATCGTGATGATCTTTTTTTGAACTGTGTGCCTTCACTCCTGCTTTTGAAACTTGACCAAACTTCCAAGGCCCTAATTTTGTAAACAAAATGAAAATGAAAGTAGTTTTCTTGAAGAGGTTTGTGTTTAATCCAGTTCAGACTTTGTGACACTTGATTCAGGTACTTTCTGTGAAATCAGACAATTTAGACCAAAGAGTGATGGAGCACACTGATCCTACTTTGGTATTTGAAAGGATTTTTAGGCGTGTGAGACTGCTGTTGCCATTGTGCCCATCTCATGTTTGCAATGGGATGGTGGGTTGCATCTGATGATGTGTAACTTATTTTACTCACATGAAAGTGTGTGTGTGTGTAATTCAAAGTGTGTGTGTGTGGGTTATTCATTGATTGTGAATGTGAGGCGTTAGCTGTTCCTCCTCACGTACTGTGCAATTTCCATAATTCCATGTAATGCAAGTTGTAACTTGGCAGGGTATAATGAAGAAGGGCAGCAGAAAGAGTCAGTTTGTTAATGAATGTTCATTGTGTTACAGACAACAGGTTGGCTGGTTGAGTGAGAAGTGCTTTGATTGATTGATTAGTTCTTTGACTGATTGATTGATGGATTGAAAAGTGCTTTTGTTGTGTGAGCGACTGACTGACAAGTGCTTTGTTTGGCATATGACAGTTTGCACCTGACCAACATGTGTGTGCAATACTCAGCTTCAACTGTGGCCTGCGTTTGCATATTCCTGGCTGCAAAATGGGCCCGGTACCAGGTATGTTCTGTCTCCTCTTTTAATCTTTTATTTATTGGTGTCACGGTTTGACACACCCAGCTGCAGTCAGTACCACTGTTCTGTTTTTGCAGATGTATTCCAGAATATTCTAACATTGTTTCTTTGCAGTTTAGGAATGTGACTGTCTGGCAAGCACATCAGCTTTTTTTTTTTTTTTTTTAATTCCTGCATGTCCACAGTTATTTTGGATTAATGCCATTGACGTTGAGTGAATTTATATATTCATTTAAATGCTGAGATCAGGCTCAGATCATCATGCCTTCTACATTCAACACACAGGGTTCATGTTATCTGGTCATTTCTTGTATTTTACTGGTTAAGATCAGCATACCGGGGGGGGGGTCAGCAATGGTCAGATGCACCAGCTGTTATTTTGTTTCACCAGTTCTTGACAAATTAACAATGACAATGTGCATTGCGGTGTGTTGAGCGTGTACCTGAAACAGGGAAGTGAGCAGGGGGTGTCTGACCGGTTACAGTAATTATCTGACCAGTTTCCTTGAACCACTTACCACTTTCATCCCCTTATTGATGTGGTACCAGTTTAAAAAGTGTCCTGCCTGATCACTAAACACAGTGCATCATGGTGGTCAGGTTGAAAGCTTGTGGGAGACTGGGCAGAGAACTTGGCAGTGTGTTGAGCGTGTACCTGAAACAGGGAAGTGAGCAGGGGGTATCTGACCGGTTACAGTAATTATCTGACCAGTTTTGCCACTTACCACTTTCATCCCCTTATTGATGTGGTACCAGTTTAAAAAATGTCCTGCCTGATCACTAAACACAGTGCATCATGGTGGTCAGGTTGAAAGCTTGTGGGAGACTGGGCAGAGAACTTGGCATAAATCGACAGAAAACCATCTGTGTAACTAACTAAGCATTGTTAGTTATGTTTACAGAAAACCATCTGTGTGATTAGCAGTTACTAAGCATTGTTAATTATGTTTCTAGTTTGTGTGTATACACTGCATATTGGCAGCCATTGTTCCAGAAGCACAGCTTCAGATTTGATGAAGAGGTACTTTTGCAGATTCCTCAGTCCCAAGAAGGGAAGGAATGGTATAGCTACATCGACAAAGACATCACCGAGGAGATGATTCAGTGTAAGTATAGTTTATATGCATAGTAATAGTAGGGTACATTTTATGAAGTACCTATTCTGTGGATTAGAACAAAGGCTCTGAACAAGATTAGTTCAAAATCTGTATGTGCTGGTAATTTTACACACCAACGTCAAAACTGACAACAACAACAAAAATGTAATGTTGTAGGAGTTGTACAGTTTCCAGTTACGCTGAGTGAAAATGTCTCAGTTTTTGCTTGTTCTGCGGAAATGTATACACGTGCAAAAAGGTCAACTAGAAGTAGCTGCTGCGGCAAAACAGTACTGCTGAAACAGAAAAGAATGACATGAAAATGGAGATCGCTAAAGGAACATAATCTGATCCAGAAAAAGAGGGGGGGGGGGGGGGGGGCTTTAGACTCCAGCATTTAAAAAACAAGATTGTTTCTTCATGATCTAAGTTTTTCAGGTGTAGTTCTTTATAAGTCTGAAACAGAACAAGGCTCAGAGCCCGTCCCTATTAAGCTGTACGGTTTCTGTGGACGTTAAGCACCATGTTTACTTACTAAGGCTCAGAGTGCTCGTGCAGAATCAACACACAAGGGAGTTAATTAGTGCTTGAGATATACATAAAACAGAGGATGTACCTCTGGTGGAGTTTATGTACCTTGTATTTGCATGCATGCCAGGTGAGAGTTACCGTAGGTGACTCTGGTCCTTGTACTTGTGTTACGTATTTTGAGCACTAATTACCTCCCATGTGTGTTGTAGTTCTTTATATGTGGTGGCACTTGCTTTATTTGCTGTTAGTGTGATGGTGAGCTTGATTGTGTGCCTACAAAAGAAGTTGGGGTATATTGGAATCATCTTATTAGTCTTTCAGTATGTCTTGAGTTTTTTTGTTTTGTTTTTATAACCATGCAAAATGAAACACTTAACTGTGTGAAACCAGAGTTTTTTTATTCATAGCTCAGCCCTCAGCCTGTTAACACATTTTATATGTATGGCAAACAGCCCACTCTCAGTACCAGAAACTGTAGTTCTATTGACTTCCATGCAAACTGCAGGAGTGTGTCAGACTTAAAAAACGTTGATGTCGTCAAGGTTGGTTCAACCGTGGAATCAGTAGTGTAATGATCAACCCTTTCGTGGCCAGATGTTTTCAGTACAGTTGTGTGTACCCACAGTAACCCAGTAATCCTGTGTTGAGTTCAGCAACAACTAACCTCCCACACCTGTGGCAGGGCTCACCCACAACTAACCTCCCACACCTGTGTTGAGTTCAGCAACAACTAACCTCCCACACCTGTGGCAGGGCTCAGCCACAACTAACCTCCCACACCTGTGGCAGGGCTCACCCACAACTAACCTCCCACACCTGTGGCAGGGCTCACCCACAACTAACCTCCCACACCTGTGTTGAGTTCAGCAACAACTAACCTCCCACACCTGTGGTAGGGCTCACCCACAACTAACCTCCCACACCTGTGGCAGGGCTCACCCACAACTAACCTCCCACACCAGAGAATACCGCTATATTAAAACTATCTATTGCTATTATTATTATGAAAAGCATGAACGGGTGGAGTTCAATACAGGTTGTAATGATAACAATTTGAAAGATGGTGTCACATGCAAATGAAAAAGGGACCAGCATCATTCACGTTTGTGTCAAGTTACAAAACACGAAAGTATTTCCTTTGAGTACACACTAAACTCGAAGGAAGCATGACAACTGCACGTGCTCCGTGTTGTCTGTGTGCACAACATTCATATGAAGGCTGAACTAGAAAGGACTGGAAATAACATCGGAAACCATTTTGCTGAAAGAGAGAGAGTGAGAGTCAGTGTCCGTGCTGTGTTTTGTCATAATAAATAGAGTTCTTTTCTTTTTTAAAGAGAAAAAAAAAGGAGTTAATTAGCACTCGAAATACGTAGCACAAGTGCAACAACAAAGACCTGAGTCAATACAAGGTACATAAACTCCACCAGAGGTACATCCTTAGTTTGGGGGTATTTCCTTGGCCCTGTGTTTCTAACAGTGGGTCCACTCCATTACCTTTTCAGAGGGATTGTGGCGTAATTATGTCAGAGATAAGAAAAGAAAAATGGAAATGATAGATGGAAAGTTATAAGCTGTATTGTATGGCTTTTTTCCCTTTTTTTCTGTCTTCTGTTTTTTGGCCTTTTTTCCCCCTTTCATTTGGTGTTGCTGTTTGGCTTGTGCTGAAGCTGATGTATGCATGTTCAGTTGTTGGTTCTGTTTCCAGCTATATCATCTGAGTTGATGGCAACATTTGAGCAGTGTCCAGACAAACTAAAGCGAAATTTCCCAACGAACAAGGTAAGTACAGTGGAACTCTGAAGACGATAAAGCTGAAATGAATAAAGGGATAAAACACTCCATTCCATCTCTTTCCTTTACGTATCTTTGGGGAGGAAATTTGGATGGTTCTGGCCTCTTTGTCTTAACCCTTTCAGTGCCTGCTGACTGTGCTGGGCACGATGAGTGTAGTGCCATTTTTTACTGATCAAATAGTTTTCATGAATGATAATGGAATAGGTGAGTCGAGAAATAATTGTGGTTTCCTAAAAGAGGCAGCGCTTTGGAGATAATTGCTCCATCAGTGCCTTGCTGTTTCATGGCAGAGACGTGGGCAGATTTATATCCTCTGCTTGGCACTGAAAGGGTTAAATGAACTAGTCCTCTCAAAGTGTGTTCTTTCCATTTTAGAGAATGAACTAGTCCTCTCAAAGTGTGTTCTTTCCATTGCAGAGAAGAAATGAAAATATGGAATCAAAATTAAGATTTGTGCTAAATCGTGCATCCATCTCACAACTTCACAGTTCACAGCATCTCTCAAACTGTACCAAACTTCCAACAAGGGACATTGCTGGAAATGTGCGCACAAGTGAAAACGAGGCTACAACACTTACAAGCATCCCATTCCTATTTGCATCAGACAAGATGCCAGTATGGAGCACATGTTTACCAGCCACTACCCGGTGGTCATGGGTAGCGGTGACAGGCAGTCTGGGGCCAGTTGGGTTAACAACAACAGAAGTTGACGGTCAGATTTTCATTTAGAGGGGGGGAAAATGAATGACAACTCGATCAACCACAGCTTTGGTTTGTGTAATGACATTTGTGTCACAGCTGTCCTGATGCAAACTGGTGGTACATCTTTGTAGTTTTTTTTCTTGGGTTGCTTCTCCACAGATCATGCTGTTCGGGTCATAAAGTGTCCTGTTATGACCCTTTGCGGTTGACAGGATGTTGTTGTCGTTGATCACTTTTATATAGCACTATTCTTCACTCTTGAGCAGACTCTCTGCGCTTGCATGTGCTTCTACATGAGTGAATAGCTTTTTATAACGCGTTTTTGAATATTCACTGAAGTGGTGTACTTACAGAGCTGGCATGGTGTACTTACTACCTTTGTGGTTGACAGGATGTTAATATCCCATTACTACTACTGCAGCAATATCTTTATTTTTTATAATTATTTAATGTAAATAATGTCACTGTTTATAAAAATTAAAAAAAGAAGAGGGGAAATGTTGCTTGTAAGTGTTTACAAAAAACAAGAGGGGAAATATTCATTATATTATGATGCATTGTGTGCTTGCAGATGCAACAGGACAAGGAAGAGCCGGAGAGAAAGCGCCGTCGTACCGAAGCGCCGTCGGCCACCATCACCAGCAGCTCGCAGCCTGCACCTGGCCCTTCGGGTGTGTGCAGCAGTCGCTCACAACCCACACCAGGCTCCTCGGGGGAGGTGAGCAGTCGCTCTCAACCCATGCCAGGCTCCTCCACCGAGTCGAGCAGTCGCTCACAGCATGCTGGCGAGTCCAGTCGACAGCAGCAGCATTCATCCGCTTACCGTCTGGGGGTGCCTCCAGGTGCCAAGCCTCGACACCCACAGGCAGAGATGAGCGGGCACCCGCAGGTGAAGACAGAGCCAGGCATGGCATCAGTGACCAGCGCTGCGCCACGGATCGCCGCACCCGCAGCAGCGGTGGCATCGACGTGCCACAGCAGCACCCAGCCCACGGCTGTTTACGATGCCGCTGTTGCTTCCTCCATCAAGAATGAGCCTGGGGTCACTGGCTTTAGGCCCGAGTCTCATCTCACCAGCGTGGACGCGAGGGACAAGTATCAGCAGGCCCGTGGCCACCCGAACCTACCGCCTGCAGCGGACCGCGTGAAGAAGTCGCAGAAACTGACGCTGCAGGACTACCAGCAGCGGGTGGAGCAGCGTCCTCCGGCCCCTGTGGTGGTCAAGACGGAACAGCAACAGCAGCACCCGCCTGCGCAGGCCAAAGAGCCCAAGGCGGAGGTGAAGGCGTCCCCAGTGAAGACCATCAAGAAGGAGGGCGTCATCAGCTCTGTGCCGCAGAACGTTCACCTGAAGGAGGCCAAGGTCCTCGTTCAGGACTTGAAAGACTCGCACGGCCAAGACCGTGTTCTGTACGCCAACGCAGAAGCCAGCCGCAGGCGGAGCCTGTCCCAGTCTCAGGACGATGATGGGGAGGTGGGGGCTGCTGCCAGACACAGTCGTAGTAGCGGTCACCAGCACCAGCGACATCACTACCACGGCGACCACCAACTGGATCAGCGACAGGTGCTGCTGGCCCATCGACGTCACTCAGGGAAATCGTTGGCCAACGCTGTTGGTGGGGAGGTTCCGGAGAAACCGGTCCCCATCAAACTGCACATCAAGCGGGATGCCGGGACTCTGCAGATCAGGAACCCAGGCCACGAGTCCTCATCGTCATCCAAGTCCCCTGCATCCCTCAAGATGAAGATCTGCAGGAACCCCCAGACGGCAACCATGCACTCAGCAGAGGTTGCCGGCGGTGAACAAAGAGACCAGGGCCTCAAGCTGAGGTTGCCAGCTAGCTCTGGCCGGATTCAGGACAAACACTCTCAGGACAAATACTCTCAGGAGAAATACTCTCACCACCATGCCTCCTCGGCTCACGGCCAGCACAGCAATGGGGGGCATGAGCGTAAACACAAGCACGGGTCACGCAGCCACACACAGATGCCTGGGTCGCAGCCTTTGCAGTACCCAGGGCATCCCTCGGCAGCAGACAAGTCTTCGCTGCATCGCTCGGCCTCCTCATCTCACGTCCCTCCCCCTCCCCCCAGTGAGTCTGGAGCCGTGTTTGGGGGCTCCCACCAGGCGTTCCAGCAGCGCAAATCACAGTCACGCCCCACCCTCAAAACCCAGAACAGCGGGTTTTCCTTCCCGGAACAGTTCATCTCACCCACTGTGCCCGACATGATCTTTGAGCCCGACACCCCCACAGACGTGAACGGCAGCGGCCTGGACACCCCTCAGACCCCGACGCCGGAGAACATCAACCGCGTGAAGGCGCAGATGCAGCAGTTGTTCACCCAGACCAAGAACCAGCAGTCCACCCTGGGCTACCCATCCCATCCCGTCCACACGGCCATGTACAACATGTACAACCGGCCCACCCAGCCTCCCCTTCCCCCGCCCCTCCCTCAGAACCCCCCTCCGCCGCCACCTCCACCACCACAGTAACTAGTCAACAGTGATGAGCGAGCGTGCACTGGGCGTTTCAGCGCAGGCTTTCCGGGACGTCCCGCATGTTGCCGGACATGTGCCATATGCCAGGGAATCGTTGGCGTTGAGTGCTTGTTGCATGCCGAGAAATGACGGTGCGTTGAGCGCAGTTGCATTGTATGGCTGTTCCACCACAACTTCCCGTTCAAAAAAAGGATGTGCCATTGAACTTTAAAAATTCCATAACTGCCTGCTTGGGAGTGAAACGCTGTTGGCGTTTGAAAGAAGTGTTTCAGAAGTGTTGTGTATAGACTCTGTGAACTGGCTTCAGGCCTTTCTGTCTTTCCCATTCTTGCCTTGAAACCGTGAAGAAGGTTTGAAGTCCAATGAAGGGAGGTTCATCTCCATGTTGCAGGCTGGCTGGCAAGAGTGGTTTGTTGTGCTTGGTTTGTCATGCCGAAGCACTGTGAATATGCTGTGCGCTTGAAAGACTGTTTCATAATTTTGTGAGTGTTTGCTGTTGTGGTAGACAGTAAGTAAGTGAACATTGGTTTTTATGCTTAAGTTCTGTGGGGCATGTTCTTGTGAAAATGTTTTCTTAGTTGTTTTGTGTGATGTGTGTGTGTTTGTATGTGTGTCTTGTTAAGTGATAAGTTAGCATGTGTGGTGAGTATTCAAAACTTCTGAACTATGAAAGTAACTGAGTCAGTGACTGAGTGAGTGTGTGTCCGTTAACCAGCTGGGGTAACGCTTTTTATTGTCTTTCATTACAATTATTCCATTACATGTAAGACTGATTAACAGGCACCCAAATCAGGGGTTGCAAATTCACAGAAAAAAAATACGCATTTTTAATGCAAAATAATCCCCTCTCACAATTGCTCAAACCCCTTGCGTTTACACAAAAAAAGGTCCAGATCTGTATGACAGAATGAAAGGCTTTAACTTTTAAGCAGCCTCTCTCACTCATGCTCAGTCTCTTCACTCTCTGGCGTGGGGGTGTGAAGTTGGTTACCAGAACATATCAACTTTGACAGCTGCCAGGCCAGGGTAGGTGACATTGAATGAGGTCAGTGGTAGTTCATTGCCTACATCAGTTTCAGGCCACCTCACTAGTTTTCCGCCGTTGATGATGATGATTGCTTTATATCGCGCTATTCTCCACTCTTGAGCAGACTCACTGGCCACTGCGCTCGCATGTGATTTTACACGAGTGACTAGCTTTTTATAGTGCGTTTTTGAACCTCCACCAAAGTGGTGTACTTACATGGCTGGTGCCACATGAAACTGCTGCCATCTCGGCGCAAGTTCTGCGTACACCATACACCATGTCACTTCATGCAAAGCTGTTTATTTGCATGTGGGGCTGACTGCATTTCGCAGCTCAGCGTGATGTTGCAAAAGGCAGTGCAGACATCTGACTCAGGTTTTTTTTTTAGTTGTGGTGATAGTTATGATTCTGAACCAGTTCCTTTCACTACCTCTGAGCCGATTGACAGTAGGCCGTCTATTCAAGAAGGTATACAAACCAGCCAGGAATCTGTCAATAAACCAGCCAGGAATCTGTCAATACCAATGAAAGGCCAAGATCTATCCAGGCACTGGTAAATGTTGACTGGTATGGAGGTTCCTAAGCTCGAGGATGCTGAAAGTGATGCTGTTATCTGTCAGACTTGCGCAGAATTCCGCAGTAGGCATGAGAGGCTAATTTCAACTAGACAAGTGCGTGATTGTTCCCCCAAAGAATTGCTGTCAGTGAGTGTAGCATTGGTTGTATGCATTTTTTCGAGACACTGTGTTTGCTGTCTGCAAGTTCTAAAGAGTGTTTGCGACCCCTGCCAATGTAGAAACTTCTGGTATACTGAAAACAATCACTATGACATCCATGTTATTTTGAAGTTAAAGGAATGGCTACTTATTTGTTTGGCTAAACTTAAAATAACACAAATATTCTTTCAACTTGAAGCGTGTAGCTTTAAATATTAAATCTAGATTTCATTAACTTTTGTTGTTTGTTTTACTTTTGATTTTTGTTTAACTCGTGCAAACGTTATGGTTGCGATTTGACAGAATTTGGAAGCTGTTTACCAGCTTTATGCAGACAGAAAATATGCAGTTACATCACACTTTGTAAGATGCCAAGATTCCTGCTCTTGTGGTCCTGACCTCCAACCTGTGGAATATGACAGCATATCACTTCAGTGTTGATCAGAACCAGTGCATGATGAAAAGGCTCTCACTCTCAGACTTTTTTCTCATTGTTGGCCAGTAACGCAGTAAACATGCCAGGTCTGATCTGGAATAATTTTGGTTATGGCCAGTGTGCAGCCAGAATCGGGCCAGATCATGAAATATATCTGATCTGTCTTCTGGATGTTCTGGTCAGGGCTTGGCCAAACACATGTGGTCTTCAAGCAAGCCGGTGTGCTAGAATCATTAGGCCCAGTTTCTGGCAGGATGCAACTGGCCTGCTACCAGTTTCCCACTTTCAGACTCAGGTGCATTCTTCCACAGACATCCTGGATCGTATTGTACAAAACCTTAACCAGCCCAGATCCAATTTAGTTCTGGCTGGCTGACAGTTGGGTTTTTGCCAAACAGATCTGGTCCGGAAGCGAGCCAGTGTGCAAGAATCATCCAGCCCACTTCCAAGCTAATCCAAACCGCATCCAGCATGTTTATTGGGAAGATTCTTCCTCATTTCCCCTCAGTGTTGATACAACATTCCTTACATGGTGTCACAGCGAAACCTCGCCTGCTTATTTGTCACCAAGAATGGACCTGTGGAGGGTAGTTTGTGCGTTAATGTTGTAAAATGAGCAGTTATCTGTCCAGTAATGTACATGATCACTTGCACTTGTACTTTTGTAGATTAGTCATTATCAGACGTCATTTTCAGTTTTATTGTCAGTTTAATTGCTCAATCAGTGTTGATTCAGCTGTTAAACTAACATTGAAGTCACAGCCCAGTTTAGTACAGGTTCCTGCACAATATCTTGAACAATTTATTACAAGTCTCATAATTAAATCTTTAATACAAAAGTATAATAGTGCCAGTGGCTGTTGATTTATGTTCAGTTGATGGACATAATACACTCTTAAACTTACCGTCTTAATCTGGTGGCATGATTTTTACCGGGGGGGGGGGGGATTTTTGCTGATGGAGTGTGAATGGGAAAAGTTGATTGTTGTACAGTTTGTAAGTATGGTTTCATGATACATAAGTGCAATTTTTTAATTATTTTTTGCAAAGTTAAGTACTGAAATCATGAGATTGCAAGGGGCCCTTCATCTGCCAACAAAAGACAAAATATTAACAGTAGTAACACTTTGCAAGAATTGTCCGAGCTTAGGTTGGTCTTTTTTCTTTCTTTTCTGCGTACTTATGTGTATCACTGTATGTGTCAGTTTGTTTTATTTTGAAACAATGAGTGATTTTTTGTAGTGCTTAGTGTTCCTTGCTCAGTGTCTGCAATTTATTTTTTCTTCTCTTTTTTGTTCTTTCTTGTGTTTAGAAATAGAAGTATATTACTTTTATCATTAGTAATGTGTTGTTGCACTTTTCTGTTTAACCTTGATTCACTATTTCTGTAGGCTTTAAAAAAAAAATCTAAAATTTTAACAGACAAGGAGGGTCAGTTTTTTTTCTAGTTTTTTTTTTTCTTTCTCTCTCTCATCAAGATGTTTCAGTTTGATTTGGCATTTGTCTGAAATCAAGACAGTTTTGAGTGTGAAAACCTTAAAATCCTGTTACTTCTACTACTGTACTAATGTTACTGTTTGTAATATTATGGTGTGTTAAAACAAATCCTTGCCATCACAGTCTCTTTGTTTTTGCATGCAGGTTTGTATATCATGAAGTATCAGTATATAAAACATCTAGGGCTTCATCTACATTTTTCTGTGTGTATTCTCATAAAACAGTACTTAATAGAGGCCCCCCAAAAGTAAGAACATTACAGTTTGTGTCTAATACGTCAACCTGACATCCGAGGACATTAACTGATTAAGCCCCACATCATCATCATCAGGTGAGAAAAAGAATCACATCCACATAAAAACAAAACATTTAAAATATATATATATATATATATATATAGCAATACCAGGGTTCATGTATTTTACCAGTTAAGAACAACATATACTGGAAACGAGAATAAACAATCAGTCGGACATATCACCAGCTGTTTGTTTGACGAGTTCTCCCAAAAATATTTTTTTTAAACAAAAAAACATCAGAGATGGTGTGTGTGTTTTAGACAGGGAAGGGGACAGGGTGTTTGGTAGTAGCGCTCTGGTAGTATGGATGGCAGTGTCTCTGACTGGTGAGTAGTTTTCTGACCAGTTTCTGTGAACCACTTTCACTACCTTATAGATGTCACACTGCCCTGAAACTTGTCTGGTGCAATCACTAGATACAAGTTAATGTTGCATTTTATTATTGTTTGGTTGGGGCTTTTTCACTGTCACTTTTTGTGTAATTTGTTGGTCCTTGGGCTTGATGTGTTGTGTCTGTGTGGTTTGCTTGTAACGTTGAAGGGTTTGTGGAGATTGAGTGTCTGTATGATTCACTGATTGGTTATAATAATACCAATCATTGGGGTGCAGAAAGTATTCACTTCTTTTCATTGCTTCTGTATGAGAAACACCGTTCTTGAAGAGGGAGAAAAGTGCAAAAGCATACCTTAAGAAAAGAGATGCTGTTCAAACTTTCACCCAAAAACACTGTTGTTGAAGAGGGAGAAAAGTGCAAAAGCATGCCTTAAGAAAAGAGATGCTGTTCAAACTTTTGCCCAAACTGGCAGTTACTTCACTCATGCTGATCACATTTCTGTTATGTCACATGTCCCTGTTTTTGTTAGTGTATATGTGGCAACATTGTCAGCAGAGGTTTGGTTTCTTAATGAAGAATACTCAACCTGGACTTCTGGACATGCCCGAAGTCTCGCCTGCTGGACTTGTTGCCAAGACCAAGCAAGTGCTCATGGCACCTCTGAAATGGCGATGTTCTGTGCAGTAAGAGTTGCTGCAGGTCGAAAAGTTCAGATAAAGACGTGATTTACATTAAATCATGTTGGGCTGGTCAGTAGCCTTGAGCGAGACTGACCTGACCAGCGTTCCAAGTTTGTGAAGAATTCAAGGTGGATCTGTACAAGGAACTGTGCACAGGACTGAGTGGTAGTGCCCTGTCTGGTACCCTTTTGCTCCCAGCCAACATGAATTGTTTTTGTTCCGTTTCTTTCTTCATCTTTTTTGTGTTTTTTTGCTTTATTATTGTTATCTTTATCTCCCAAAATATTGCCCTGATATAACCGTACTCCTTGACTGGGTGTAAACAGCCATGGTACTTATTCTCAAGAAGAATTTTTTTAAAATATAAATACATATTTACATAGTAAGATTGAAGTAAACAAGATACAGATCTATGTCAAAACGCTGGTTTGAATCTATGAAAATTTGAGTGTTGACTGGCATTTCATTGGTGAGTCTTGCATGGCTTTGGTTATTCTTGAACTATGCTAGTTCCTTTAGGGGTATACGGTTTAATGGCTTTTCTCTCTCTTTTTCTTCCCTCTCTCAAAGGCGTTCTGGATAATGTAATGACTAACCCCTTTTTTATTTTTTTTAAATTATTGTAGCTGTGTAATTTGATATTATCTAACTTTAATCTGTGATTGAATATATTATTTGATAAAATGATAGACTTTTGATGTTGAAATTTTAGTTCAGATTCCCAGAACCTCGAGTGTTTTCAGTGATAGATTGGGAATGAAGTAAAACAGCATTTTAGAGCAAGGTTGACTGTAACGCACGTTTTCCTCATCGTGTTGACCTTTTAAGTCCATTTTCATTGATCTCAGGTTTTCTCGTGCGCATGAAGACATTTGAATTGATTCAGTTAGTAGAGTTTGCCGCCATGCCTGCGTGGGAAGTTGTAACAAGACTGGAATAGTTGAAAGGGTGTGTTGCTGATGTGTACAGTACAAATTTATGTTGAAAAGTGGGATTGTACATTACTCTTCCGACACGTGATAGTATTTTGAACATGTATCTCAATGAATGATACAGTTGGGATGTTCGTGCTTGTGGTTTTTTGAGACCAATGTTATTTTGTATGTATGGTCACAGAGCCACAATAAATTTGCGAAATGGAATTGTGTATACGGCTGTGTGAGTCTGCGGTTGCTGCAAGTTTCTGTGTGTGAATGGATGCGAGTGTTGTATGGTGAAATGAAATTGCGTATGCAGCTGTGCGAGTCTGCAGTTGCTGCAAATGTGTGTGTGTGTGTGTGAATGTCAAAATTCAGTGTAAGCACTTTAGCAGCAAATCTACGATTGTTTACAAAGTGTAATTTCATTACAAATCTAGGCCGCTGCTAATCAGCCTTTTTTTAATTCCTACTATTATTCCCTTCACTGACGGCCTCTAGGCTGTATAAGGTGAAAATTTCTCCACATGCCTGAGAAGAAGGCCACCCCAGTATTAGTGGTCTGTATTTGATAGTTATGGACTCTTTGTTAAAGAACACTGTGCAACAGTTTTGTGACCACTGTACGCATCCACACACAGTGGCATTCTCAACATTGGTGATGTCTGGTTAACAATTAAAAGTACTAGGCATTGTATGCAATTCTGACTCGAAGTGGACGGACACACACACACACGCATGCACTTGGAGAGAACAATAACAAGTTGTTTTAATAATAATTATGAAACAAAAAGTCAGTTCCATTTTCAGCCACGTACCACTCTTTCTATTGGCTACTCTTTCTGTCTTGTGGACTGGGTGTGTGTCAGTGTAACTGTATTCAAGAATGGGGAGGGGGGGGTGGGGGTACGGAATCGAGCATGTGTGCTTGCAGTTAATAATAACACTGGTAATTTTTGTAGCATCATATCTCACCAACAAAAGTGAGCACACTGTGCTTTACAAGATCAACAATAATGTATGCATAAAACCTCGGAAACAATATATGAGCTAGAGTAAATTATAAAAACAACATTAACACCACATGTTAAAAAAATCGGTTTTCTTGAAACCTTTCTCAGTGAACTGAGACTGAAGAACGCTGACACAAAATAATTTTATATGAACATAATATTGTACTTCTCGCACACCACACCCGCAACCAACCTGTCTTCAAAAGTCAACATGTCTCGTTGTATATAATTATTGTTATGTGCATCAGTTATGTGTACCACGTGACATGATGGTGTGCGTGTGTGAGTGCATGCGTGTGTGTTTGTGCCGTGTGTGTGAGTGCGTGCAGTCACTGTGTGCATGTGTGTGCGTGCGTGCAGTCAATGTGTACCATGTGCGTGCGTATATGTGTAAATGTGAGTGTGGTAGTATGTGTGTCCGTGTGTGTGAGAGAGTGTGCGAATCAGACATACAACCCTCTGTTCAAGACAAAAGACAGACACATTACAGCAAGAACAACCGTAAACTGTCCACCCACTAAACCACCGCCCGAGCTCGGGCCATGAGTGGTAGACGGTGATGCACCATCACTGGGACCACTTGAAACGGGACCAGCAGCAGGAAGCGTTGGTCGGACGCTGGTGGACCTCCGGGTTCTAACAGTAGACGCTGTCCGCTCGCCGTTCGTCGGCAATGGTTCGGCATTTGCTCGCCTCAGCTGATCGTCGTCCGGACATTGCCGAGTCCAGCCGAGGCGCTCTCGTGCGTTTTCGCGCTCCAACCAGAGGTGGAGAGGTTTGAAGTACTCCAGCAAGGCGCCGGCGTCCATCCGCCTGCTTCCGGTAAGTTCCTCCAGCACTTCCGGCCACGGCCGGGACGCCCCTTTGCTCAGCATAGACCTGAAGCAGCCACGGTTGGTTAGTTAGTTAGTTGGCTGGTTGGTTGGTGCCTTGCGCCCAGTCATACTGTAGCCACAGAAAGGGTCAGCGCAGCACAGCAACATGATAATGAAATATTTGATCATAATCATAAAGAGGTTTTCTAGAGCGCCCATCTACCGCACAAGGTGGGGGCGCAGGGCGCTTTACAGTAAGATTTAACACACACACACACACACACACTCACACACGACAAACCGGCAGAGGCGATCACGGAATGCCTCACCATGGTAATACCAGTATACACACACACACACTCACACGACAAACAGCGGTGATCACAAATGCCTCAGTTATGCCAGTATCACACACGCACGCACCCCCCCCCCCTCCCCCGACGACAAACAGCGGCGATCACGCACGCGCGCACGCACGCGCACACACACACGCACCACCCCAACCTCCCCTCCCCTCACACACACGACAAAACAGCGGCGATCATGAACGCCTCAGCGATACCAGTATACACACGCACGCCCCCCCCCCCCCCTCCCCCCCTCCCAAAACGATAAACCGGAGACGATCACACACACACGCAGAGAGAGTGTGCGAATCAGACATACAACCCTCTGTTCAAGACAAAAGACAGACACATTACAGCAAGAACAACCGTAAACTGTCCACCCACTAAACCACCGCCCGAGCTCGGGCCATGAGTGGTAGACGGTGATGCACCATCACTGGGACCACTTGAAACGAGACCAGCTGCAGGAGGCGTTGGTCGGACGCTGGTGGACCTCCGGGTTCTAACAGAAGACGCTGTCCGCTCGCCAAAAAAACAACAACACCTCCCCCCACCTTCGCCACACACACACACGACAAGACAACGGCGATCACGCAAGATCTCAGTGCTACTGGTACCTGAGGCGCTGTCCGGCAGGGTCCGAGTGGTAGACGTCACAGTGGTGCAGCGCCCCCTGGTGGCCGGCGGCACGACACAGCGCCTGCTGGAACTGGAACTGCAGCACGAACGACGCGAAGTACCTGCCGCAGCACAGCCAGTACGTAGGTATGAATAATTAAGGTATTCATAAGGCGCAAAATCTTGTCGTGTCACTGTGTGTGTGTGTGTGTGTGTGTGTGTGTGTGTGTGTGTGTGTGTGTGTGTGTGTGTGTGTGTGTGTGGACGGAATGAACCTGAAGTATGCACTACGCTGGCATATCCACATATCCGCAGTTCATTCCGTGCTATGTCAGTGTTACACACACGAACACGCATTCGGTTCAAACCATTTGAGGGCAGCGAACCGACGGGGCTAAAAGTGGATATTGCCATGTGTTTGTGTCTGTGTGTGCGTGTGCGTGCGTGCGTGCGTGCGTGCGCGCATGCGTGCGTGCGTGCGTGCGTGTGATGCTAGGTTAGCTCTTCTTCTTCCTCTTATTGAAAGTCTCTTCACACAAGTGATATTAATCTGATCTTACACTGAATTATCAAGATGACAATGTATGTTAACAGGTTACACCAAAACAATAACAGACCTCAAGAAATTGTTTTCAAAATCAGTGTTTGCAGACGCAAAAACAAACATACACTTAGTATATGTATTCACACACATAGTTAATTTCACCGATGGTTTCGGATGAAATAAAAATTAACCAAAATAAACATAACCGCGCATGAAAGACTGAGTCAGCACGTGCAGCTCGTCTCACAGACTGACCTGATGTAGGGCGTGTTGCCAGGAATATGGTACTTGGCACCAGGGTCAAAGTCTGCCTCCGACCGGACAGTAGGCGGCGATATCCCTTGGTAGCGGCATCTGAAACCGACATCTACTGGTTATCACACCAACATCTACTGGTTATCACAGCAACATCTACCGGCTACTACGCCAACATCTACTGGTTATCACACCAACATATACTGGCTATCACGCCAGCATCTGGTTATCACACCATCATCTACTGGCGACCACGCCAACATCTACTGGTTATTACACCGCCATCTACTGGCGACCACGCCAACATCTACTGGTTATCACACCAACATCTATTGGCTACCACGCCAGCATCTACTGGCTATCATACCAACATCTACTGGCTACCACGGCAACATCTACTGGTTATTACACCAACATCTACTGGCTACCACGCTAACATCTACTGGTTATTACACCAACATTTACTGGCTTATCATGCCAACATCTACTAGTTATCACACCAACATGTACTGGCGACCACGCCAACATCTACCGGTTATCACACCAACATCTACTGGCTACCACGCCAACATCTACTGGTTATCACACCAACATGTAATGGCTACCCCGCCAACATCTGGTTATCACACCAACATCTACTGGAGACAACGCCAACATCTACTGGTTATCACACCAACATCTGCTGGCTACCACGCCAGCACCTACTGGTTATCACGCCAACATCTACTGGCTACCATGCCAATATCTACTGGCTATCATACCAACATCTACTGGCTACCATGCCAGCATCTACTGGTTATCATACCAACATCTACTGGCTATCACGCCATCTACTGGCTACCACGCCAGCATCTACTGGTTATCACGCCAACATCTACTGGTTATTACACCAACATCAACTGGCTACCATGCCAGCATCTACTGGTTATCATACCAACATCTACTGGTTATCACGCTATCTACTGGCAACCGCGCCAACGTATACTGGTTATCACGCCAATACTGGCTACAACGCCAATATCTACTGGTTATCATGCCAACATCTACTGGCTACCACGCCAACATCTACTGGCTACCACACCAACATCTACTGGCTACCAGCATATAACCGTACTGGTTGACTGGGCGTAAAAAACAACCACCACACCGCTTACTACTACTTGATCCTGCTTGACAGAATCCGAGCTGTGTGAAAGTCGAGGTGGCCGTCCCTAATAGTCCTTAAGGTTTTCTGTGGACGCCTTTTCTGTGCATCACCGTCTACCACTCATGGCCCGAGCTCGGGCGGTGGTTTAGTGGGTGGACAGTTTACGGTTGTTCTTGCTGTAATGTGTCTGTCTTTTGTCTTGAACAGAGGGTTGTATGTCTGATTCGCACCGTGAAAGGAGAAGACACAGCCCGCGCCGGAAAGCCAAAAACACGTTACCTGAGCTGCCACCACTTGTTGTTGTAGTGGTCGGGGTCAGTCTCTCCGGAGAAGACGGACCATCTCCAGTGGTCGATGAGGTAGCCGAACGGGAGGAAGGCGACCTTCTCCAAGGCCATTTTCAGCAGGAAGTTGATCTCGTCCACTGCACACATGATGGAGAATCCGGCTCGGAAGCCATTTGGGATGACCGTCGGTCTCAGACTGTGGCTGTTCTAATTTATTTATCCGTTAGTTGGTAAGTTATTGATCAGCTGCTAGATAGATCCAGCCAAACAGCCAATCGTTTATTCTCTTACTCAGTAACTCTCACTATTTAACTTTTATGTTGTTGTTGTTTTATATACCATTGATTTGTATATTGTATAAAGCGTTTTCAGTCTCCGAACGCGCTCTGTAAATTCCCTATCATCATCATCATCATCATCATCATCATCATCATCATCATCATCATTAAGTGATCTGTGATTATTGAAGTATTTGATTTATCTATGTATAAACTATTTTGTTTGGTTGGTTGTTTCATTTAGAAACAGCAAGTCGGAATGTGCACTGCGTTAGTATGAAAGAACAACACACACACACACACACACACACACACACACACACACACACACACACACACACACACACACACACACATCACGCACGCACGCACGCACGCACGTACGCACGCACGCACGCACGTACGCCACACACACACACACACACACACACACACACACACACACACACACACACACACACACACACACACATGAACATATGAGCACACGCATATAGATGATTACACGCACGCAGGAAGACGGAGTGAGGGGGAAGGGGGGGGGGGGGGGGCACACTCACAGTAATTGTCTTCTCCCTCCGCCAGCAAGCCAATCTTCCGAAGGTGAGCAGGTGTGGAGACGGACAGGGCGATGGTGTCCCCCACAGCCTCGTGGAAACCTGCCATACAGTAAATACACCCTGTCTACACCTGGTGAAACGTTACAGTCTTTCTGATCACCCTGTCTACACCTGGTGAAACGTTACAGTCTTTCTGATCATGCTGGCAAACACAACACACGGTGAAACGTTACAGTCTTTCTGATCATGCTGGCAAACACAACACACGGTGAAACGTTACAGCCTTTCTGATCATGCTGGCAAACACAACACACGGTGAAACGTTACAGTCTTTCTGATCATGCTGGCAAACACAACACACGGTGAAACGTTACAGTCTTTCTGATCATGCTGGCAAACACAACACACGGTGAAACGTTACAGTCTTTCTGATCATGCTAGCAAACACATGGTGAAACGTTACAGTCTTTCTGATCATGCTGGCAAACACAACACACGGTGAAACGTTACAGTCTTTCTGATCATGCTGGCAAACACAACACACGGTGAAACGTTACAGTCTTTCTGATCATGCTGGCAAACACATGGTGAAACGTTACAGTCTTTCTGATCATGCTGGCAAACACATGGTGAAACGTTACAGTCTTTCTGATCATGCTGGCAAACACAACACACGGTGAAACGTTACAGTCTTTCTCATCATGCTGGCAAACACAACACACGGTGAAACGTTACAGTCTTTCTGATCATGCTGGCAAACACAACACACGGTGAAACGTTACAGTCTTTCTGATCATGCTGGCAAACACAACACACGGTGAAACGTTACAGTCTTTCTGATCATGCTAGCAAACACATGGTGAAACGTTACAGTCTTTCTGATCATGCTGGCAAACACAACACACGGTGAAACGTTACAGTCTTTCTGATCATGCTGGCAAACACAACACACGGTGAAACGTTACAGTCTTTCTGATCATGCTGGCAAACACAACACACGGTGAAACTTACAGTCTTCGATCATGCTACAAACAAGGTGAAACGTTACAGTCTTTCTGATCATGCTGACAAACACATGGTGAAACGTTACAGTCTTTCTGATCATGCTGGCAAACACAACACACGGTGAAACGTTACAGTCTTTCTGATCATGCTGGCAAACACACGGTGAAACGTTACAGTCTTTCTGATCATGCTGGCAAACACAACACACGGTGAAACGTTACAGTCTTTCTGATCATGCTGGCAAACACAACACACGGTGAAACGTTACAGTCTTTCTGATCATGCTGGCAAACACAACACACGGTGAAACGTTACAGTCTTTCTGATCATGCTGGCAAACACAACACACGGTGAAACGTTACAGTCTTTCTGATCATGCTGGCAAACACAACACACGGTGAAACGTTACAGTCTTTCTGATCATGCTGGCAAACACAACACACGGTGAAACGTTACATTTTTTCTGATCATGCTGGCAAAACACATGGTGAAACGTTACAGTCTTTCTGATCATGCTGGCAAACCAACACACGGTGAAACGTTACAGTCTTTCTGATCATGCTGGCAAACACAACACACGGTGAAACGTTACAGTCTTTCTCATCATGCTGGCAAACACAACACACGGTGAAACGTTACAGTCTTTCTGATCATGCTGGCAACAAACACACGGTGAAACGTTACAGTCTTTCTGATCATGCTGGCAAACACATGGTGAAACGTTACAGTCTTTCTGATCATGCTGCAAACACATGGTGAAACGTTACAGTCTTTCTGATCATGCTGGCAAACACATGGTGAAACGTTACAGTCTTTCTGATCATGCTGGCAAACAAAATGGTGAAACGTTACAGTCTTTCTGATCATGCTGGCAAACACAACACACGGTGAAACGTTACAGTCTTTCTGATCATGCTAGCAAACACATGGTGAAACGTTACAGTCTTTCTGATCATGCTGGCAAACACAACACACGGTGAAACGTTACAGTCTTTCTGATCATGCTGGCAAACACATGGTGAAACGTTACAGTCTTTCTGATCATGCTGGCAAACACAACACACGGTGAAACGTTACAGTCTTTCTGATCATGCTGGCAAACACAACACACGGTGAAACGTTACAGTCTTTCTGATCATGCTAGCAAACACATGGTGAAACGTTACAGTCTTTCTGATCATGCTGGCAAACACAACACACGGTGAAACGTTACAGTCTTTCTGATCATGCTAGCAAACACATGGTGAAACGTTACAGTCTTTCTGATCATGCTAGCAAACACATGGTGAAACGTTACAGTCTTTCTGATCATGCTGACAAACACATGGTGAAACGTTACAGTCTTTCTGATCATGCTGACAAACACATGGTGAAATGTTAGTCTTTCTGATCATGCTGGCAAACACATGGTGAAACGTTACAGTCTTTCTGATCATGCTGGCAAACACATGGTGAAACGTTACAGTCTTGCTGATCATACTGACAAACACATGGTTAAATGTTACAGTTTTTCTGATCACGATGGCAAACACAACACATGGTGAAACGTTAGTCTTTCTGATCATGCTGGCAAACACAGCACATGGTACATGCAGTGCATGATGAAACGTTACAGTCTTTCTGATCATGCTGGCAAACACAACACATGGTATAGGCAACACATGGTGAAACGTTACAGTCTTTCTGATCGTGCTGGCAAACACAACACAAGGTACATGCAATACATGGTGAAATGTTACAGTCTTTCTGATCATTCTGGCAAACACAATACCTGGTCTACACAACACATGGTGAAACATTAGTCTTTCTGATCATTCTGGCAAACACAACACATGGTATAGGCAACAAACGGTGAAACGTTACAGTCCTTCTGATCATGCTGGCGAGCATAAACACATGGTGAAACGTTAAAGTCTTTCTGATCATGCTGGCAGAGAGAGAGAGAGAGAGAGAGAGAGAGAGAGAGAGAGAGAGAGAGAGAGAGAGAGAGAGAGAGAGAGAGAGAGAGAGAGAGAGAGAACCACATACGTCAGAAACCCACCTGGATTTGCTCCATCCCTGAACACCTGGGGCTGGCGCCTGTACTGCAGGAAGTACTGGATGTGGCCCATCTCGTGGTGGAT
>JABMCL010000272.1:42500-52500 GCA_018857735.1 Alviniconcha marisindica | reverse complement strand
CTGTCAGTTTTTAATGAAAATTAGACCAGTCATTAACTGAGTGTGCGCATGCGCCAAGACGTCTGTTTCTAACGGAGGGTTGGGGATGTGTCAACCTAATGATTTTTATTTAATTTGAGTTTTTACGTTTTGGTTTGACACAGAGAAAGCATTATTCCAGGTAATTTGGGGTTTGCTATAACTAAGTATTAGTGTATGCAGATTGAGAGAAAGGGGGCGTATGTCTAAGAGTGTGTATGCGCGTGTGGTTCACGATTTAGAATTATTATGTTCTTCGTTGTGCGATCGAACGACAGCTTTAATTTCCCACTGGGATTAATAAAGTATATTGTCATTGTTATTATCTGACTCTTGCAGGTTGGTGATTGTCATGCCGGCAACAGTCTTCCAAGCATTGGTCACGGAAACAGCACCGCTCAACACAAAGCACGGAAGTGTCCTAGTTCTAAGTCTTATTTTTCACCGTTTAACTGTTGTTTAAGTGTTGATTTATAGCTTGATAAAGGCGATTTCCCCGAAAATTCGCATGCTGTGTTTTGTCCTAATAAGTAGTGTTCTTTTGAATCTTTTATGTGTTTGGATCTTCTTACTCTTGCGTGGCGCGTCCCAAGTGACGCGTCACTCCAGTGCACGGTTGACGGCACAAAGCATCAAATGACGCGGTGGTAATTCGACGTAATTAGTATACGTAATGACGTAATGCTGCGATTATGCCATTCCCACGGGTCATTTTCGCAAAGAACGGGCGCATTTTTTCTTAAGCTGACGTCGTTGTGGTTGTCGGTCAAAATTTCAACACACAAGGGAATTAATTAACTGCCTTGTGTGTTGATTTTGCACGAACGCTCTGGGCCTCGTTCTGTTTCAGATTTGTTTCAGTCAAAATTTCGTTTTTAACCAAGCACTTTAGAAAAATATTGATCGAATAAGTTTGATTGTGGTGTTTGCTCACAAATGCATGGCAGTTTGGTAGCAGTAACCTAAATATTTGAAAGCCTCGGGTTGATTTGATCTGAAAGCACAAAAACAGTCAGCATTGCGCCTTGGCTCTACCAACTGATTTATTCCCTCAAAACGATTTTCATATTATACATGTCATGCGTACAAAAGAAACAAGAGGAACTGAGCAGTAACCATCTTACCTGGCTCCAAGCCAAGACATTGGGAGGCTGAGTCGAGACACACCTTGCCTGCTCCGTAAATACCTTCCATCCGTGACTGTAACGTCTCCATCTGTGGTCACAACCAGGCAGATAGTGTTTTCAGTCTGGTGGTGGGTGGTGGGGGTGGGGGGGGGGGGGGGGGGGGGGGGGGGGGGGCATAACCAACCCCTTCCCTCCTCGCCCTCTTTCTCATAAAATTAGACAGTCAATTTCAATTCTGACATCACATATTCTGCAGTCAAAGCGAAATGATTGTGGGCGTAGAGTAAGTATTCAAAGAAACAACATGTATGATATTGATTTTGTTGCTTCAAGCAAACAACACGCATGGTTCTGTTGCTTCAAGCAAACAAAATGTACGGTGCTGTTGCCTCAAGCAAACAACATATATGATACTGATTCTGTTGCCTCAAGCAAACATGTATGGTACTGATTCTGTTGCCTCAAGCAAACATGTATGGTACTGATTTTGTTGCCTCAGGCAAACAAAATGTATGGTACTAATTCTGTTGCCTCAAGCAAACAACATGCATGGTGCTGTTGCCTCAAGCAAACAAAATGTATGGTATAGATTCTGTTGCCTCAAGCAAATCCAATATTACCATCATTTAGTCAGTGTGTCAAAGACCAAGGTTATGCTACAGACTTAGTGGAAAGTCAGGGCTTTGTATACTGATAATTAGGTTAGATTTGTTTGGCATCAGTCAAGCACAGCATGAAGAATTACTGTGCACTCTAAGAACTCGAGAATTTATCTCTTTTACCGTTGAAACAATAAAGCCCTTTCGCATTCATCTGGTGACTCCTTCAGAACGTTCAATACCATTTCAAACTTGGCAGAATCTTTCATTAGATTAGATTTGTTTGGTATCAGTTAAGCAAAGTATGGAGAATTAACGTGCACTCTAAAAACTCGACAATTGTTTACTTTACTGTTGAATGAATGAAGGCCTTTCACATTCATCAGATACCTCCATTAGAACGTTCAGTACCTTTTCAAACTTGACAAGGTCTTTAATTTTGTTTAATATCAGTCAAGCAGTGCATGCAGATTTTATGCGCACTCTTAAAACTCGAGAATTTATTTATTTTACTGTTGAAAGAATGAAGCCCTTTCCGCATTCATCTGATGCCTCCTTCAAAACGTCCCGTACCTTTCCAATCTTGGCAGAGTCTTTTATTAGATTAGATTTGCTTGATATCAGCTAAGCAAGTAAGTAAATAACTTGGAGTTTATCAGTTAAGCAAAGCATAGGGGCTTTGTGGGCACTGTAAAAACTCGACAATTAATTGTTGTTTGTTTTACTGTTGAAAGAATGAAGCCTTTTCGCGTTCATCTCACGCCTCCTTCAGAACGTAAAGTAAGTGAATAACTTGGTATGAGCGAACAACTGCTGATGAGGCTGACAAAACAGAACAGCTCTAGAGAAATGTACTCACCTATTGGGCGATTCAGCGAAGCTGGTTTGCTAGAGTGAATGCGCTTTGTAATCTTTCGCGCAAGAGGTCGCGAGAGGTCGCAGCGCACTTCCGGGCCGATTTCTGAGTAGGCGTTGCTTCACGCTGTGTATAACAGTGGAATTTGAACCTAGAATCTCGAAGCAGTACAAATGCCAATACTGTTGCAGTTGCAAAAATTACCGTGGAAAGGGGAAAGAGGGTGGGGGAAAAAGTGTTTTTGCGTCGTTTTTTGGCTGACCAGAAGATCGCGAGTCGTAGAAGAAATGCGTTTTGGGGCACGAGAAACAAGTTATTGCTTATTGCCAGACACATGACTACGGGCCTCCAAAAATGCCTTTAAAGTTGGCAGTGTAAAAATCGCAAATTCACTGTCACCGCCTTCCATTGTGAAGAAAGTACGCACCGGAAGTAAAAGCAGCCAAGGGACTTAAGCGATGCCGGGCAAAAGTCAAGGGAGTTAACAACCCCGCCTGAATCGCCCAATACGACGACACACAATGAACAATTAAATACACCCGACGAAGAGTCTGTGTGGCGAAAGCGCTTGTGCTTAATTGTTCCTTGCGTGTCGTCGTATAGGTGAAGACATTTCTCTAGAGCTGTTCTAAACAACTTGGTGTTTATCACTGATCAGTTAAACGAAGAATAAAAGAAGCTTTGTAGGCACTCTGAATCAACTCGAGAATTAATTTGTGTTTGTTTTAATGTTGAATGAATGAAGCCTTTTCGCATTATTTTGTCTGACGCCCCCTCCAGAACGTCCAGTACCTTTTCAAACTTGGCAGAGTCCCTCATGGCGCTGGGGCCGATGTTGGTCAGTAGCTGGAACTGCCGGCGAATGCTGACGTCAGACAGATTACGCCACTCAAGCTGTTCCGCCTTCTGCGCTGCCTCCTTCTGGAAGCTCGCCAGCCGCACGCTAGCCTTAACCTTTGGGTGACAGAGAGGATGACCACGGAACAATTAGCAATGGATGAGAGTGGTGCATGGTCCGAGAGTGGTCCAACATTGTTCCAACTAAGTTAGACAAAGCTGCTGGAAGCAGGGGCAGTGACCCGGAACGGGGAATGGGGTTAGGGTGGAGACTGTGGGGCGGGGGGGGGGGGGGGGGGGGTATACATATATAAAGCTACAGTGTCACCACCAGAATTCTGTGTAAAAGTCGAGGTGGCCGTCCTGGGCTCCCTGTCACTAATAGTCCTCGTGCTCTTTATGGACGTAAAGCAACATCGAACACCAGAATTCAGAGCTTTCAGGGATATTTTACCTATGTAAAGCTACACTGTCACCACCAGAATTCAGAACTCAGGAGCTATGTAAAAGTCGAGGTAGCCGTCCAGGGCTCCATGTCCCTAATAGTCCGTACAGTCTCTGTGGACGTAAAGCAACGTCGAACTGAACTTGACCTGGATTCAGAGCTCACAAGCTGTGCGAAAGTCGAGATGGACGTCCTGGGCTCCCCGTCCCTAATAGTCCTTACGGTCTCTGTGGACGTAAAGCGACAGCAGAAGAATGGTGGGGGTTCTGAGCTCAGGACCTGTGTAAAAGTCGAGTGGCCATCCTGGGCTCCCCGTCCCTAATAGTCCTTATGGTCTCTATGGACGTAATGCAACATTTGATGAAGAAGAAGAAGAAAAAAGACCAGAATCCCCTGGTGAGCCCGTTTAGCCCAGCGGCAAGGCTGGTAAGCAGCTGCGCTTTGGCTCTCCTTTCACTTCAAAAGTTGTGGTCTGTGGACAATGTCTTGTGATCTCGTTCGTTATAATTAACGAAATATTAAATAAAAAGGCTCTCATCGCTGCCCATCTTAATGCAGGAGTCATTCTGGTGGTGGCAGTGTAGCAGTAAGTATATAGTCTCCCTCTTCCCCCGACTCCTGGGATCTCGGTCCACGGTCTCTGTGGACGTAAAGCGACAGTAGAAGAATGGTGGGGGTTCTGAGCTCAGGACCTGTGTAAAAGTCGAGTGGCCATCCTGGGCTCCCCGTCCCTAATAGTCCTTATGGTCTCTGTGGACCATACTCCATACTCTTCGGAGACAACTCGGTGATAAGGAAGATAAGGAAAACAACAAACAAACACCAGAATTCCCGGGTCCCCAATAAACCGTATGAGGTTTCTGTGGACGTTTTGACTGATTGATTGATTGATGTCACTTATATAGCGCTATTCTCCGCTCTCTTGAGCAGACTCACTGCGCTCGCATGTGGTTCTACATGAGTGACAAGCTTTTATAGCGCGTTTTTTAATATCCACCGAAGTGGTACTTACAGCGCTGGCATGGCTGGTGCCACATGAAACTGCAGCCATTTCGGCGCAAGTTCTGTGTACACCATACAACCATGCACCATGTCACTTCATGCAAAGCCACATACGTAAGGTGTATGCGTGTTTAGCTGTAACCTGCCACCTGCACCTTTGGCAGAATAACCGGGATCTTTTACGTGCTACTGCGGTAACACGGGGTGGAACGGATACCGAAATAAGAGTCAGCACAGAAAGTCGACCCTGGAGAAGAAAATTCTCCCGCCGCTCCTGCAGGGATTTGAACCCGCGACCTTTCAGTCACGAGTCCGGCGCTCTAACCACTGAGCTATCCCCAGACGTTAATGATCATAGATCCAACCAGAGTGGCTCCTGCATTAACCCCTTCACTGCCACGATGTCACTTGAAAACGACCAATAAAAGTTTTAAAAAAATCGTTCTCGTTCTGTTTTTGTTTAATGTCTTCAGATGCTAAAAGCATATTAGGGACAGTTGCAAAATTTGAAACCCTTCGCCTTTTTGTCTTCTTTTTCGCACTGGCATGTGAAAGGATTTTCATCACTACGCATATCATTCAAAATAGATGCGTTATAGGACCGGAAAATATACTGTTTGTAGGCGCGTCCGTACATCTTTCAGCCCGGAAACTTTACCGGATGGGGCAGTGAAGGGCCGGGTTAATTAACTTGGGCAGTGGAGTGAGCCAGTTTTGTCTGTGAACGTAATAAGAACCGCTGAGTATTTTGTTCGCAATAGCGCCGTTGGTCTTTCAGTGACATCAGCGGGAGGGAGGGAGCGAGACACAGAGAGAGAGAGAGCGGGAGGGGGGGTGGGGGGAAGAGAGAGAGGCGGACACACCGATTTGGCAGAAGTTTCGTCCGTAATGTTGGAAGTGTAGTTCCAAAGAGAGAGAGAGAGAGAGGGACAGAGACAGAGACACACACAGAGAGACAGACAGACAGAGAGAAGGCAGACAGATAGAAAAGTGGACACACCGATTTGGCAGAAGTTTCGTCAGTAATGTTGGAAGTGTAGTTCCAGTCAGCGAACGTGCTTTCCACTCTAATCTCTTCGAACTTCTTATCGAAATCCTGCAGCCACTGCGCAGCTTCAACCAGTTCCTGCTGAGGACACTCTTCAGTCCAGCCAGTCGGGTGCCCGGCATTCTGGATTTCCAGCCAGTCGAGGAGAGGCTGAAAATACTCGACGAGGGGCCCCACGTCCATGTGACTGCTTCCTGTCATCTGCTTCAGAGCTTCCGGCCACGGTTTGGAGGCCCCAAGACGCAGCATGTCGCTGAAAGTGAGTCGGAGGTTGAGGTTGTGGGGTGGTAGGGAGAGTGAGGGTTAGTTAGTAGTAAGTTCTTGGGTTTTGGCCGATATATATATATGTCTTACAGACAGAAAGAGAGAAGACATAATGTATATATATTGTTGTTAAGACAGAGAGAGAGAGAGAGAAGAGAGAGATGTGGGAGGTGAGAGAGAGAGAGAGAGAGAGAGAGAGAGAGAGAGAGAGAGGAGAGAGAGAGAGGAGAGGAGAGAGAGAGAGAGAGAGAGAGTGTGTGTGGTGTGTGTGTGTGTGTGTGTGTGTGTGTGTGTGTGTGTGTGTGTGTGTGGTGGTGTGTGTGTGTGGTGTGTGTGTGTGTGTGTGTGAGAGAGAGAGAGAGAGAGAGAGGAGAGAGAGAGAGAGAGAGAGAGAGAGAGAGAGAGAGACAGACAGACAGACAGAGACAGACAGACAGACAGAGACAGAGAGACAGAGAGACAGACAGACAGACAGAGAGACAGAGAGACAGAGACAGAGACAGAGACAGAGACAGAAACAGAGACAGACACACTGACAGACAGAGAAACAGAATGAATGAATGAACTTTATTTTGCGAGGGCAGTGGATTAGACTTGTTATTTTGTTGTTGTTGTTTTGTTTTTACATCCAGCCCTCGCCCATGAGGGAGTAGTGATACTATGAATGCCTAGGAAAAAAGGGAAAGATTCTAAACATACCGAAGAAAATGTTTCAATCAAGATATCAATTCTTAAGCAGCTTTAGGTCCAATAAGCAGAAATGCTTCAGAGATAGACAGAGGCAGAGAGCAGGAAGGAAGGAACTTGGTTTCTTATGCCCAATTAAACAGGAGAGCGAGAGAGAGAGAGAGAGAGACAGACAGACAGACAGAGACACAGAGACAGAGACAGACAGAGACAGAGAGACAGTCAGCCAGCCAGCCAGACAGAGAGGAATTATACCTTTCAATTAAGCACAACGCCAACAACAACAACAACAACAACAAACACAAGTCCGAAATGGCAATGAAAAGAAGAAAAAAGAAACAGCAGGCTTCCGCGTGATGACGTCACCCGGTGGACATCGTCCTGCCAATGATGACGTCACCCAATGGACAGCGTCCTGCCAAAGATGACGTCACCCAGTGGACAGCGTCCTGCCAATGATGACGTCACCCAGTGGACACGGTCCTGACAGTGATGACGTCATCCAGTCCTGCCAATCACCTCAGCAGACGCCCAGCCTCCTTGGAGCGGTAAAAGTCACAGGTGTGGAGCGTCCCCTGGTGTCCGGCTGCCTTACACAACGCCTTGTAGAACTGGAACTGGAGCACGTGCGCCACGAAGTACCTGTACCATTGATATAATATCATATAGTATTTGCATGCTCTTGTGTTTGTTGAGTTGTCTAACTGTCCTTTTTCGGGGGGTGAAGTGGGGTGGGGGGTGGAATTCAAGTGATCCAAAAGATAAATTTTCATTTTATGCATTTATTCAATGAATAATAAAATTCCTTTGTGTTTGTATTTTGCATAAAGTAATGTGATGTAATGCAACGTTAAACATTATTTATTAAGCGCCTGTTCCTAGCGTGAGCCTAAAGTGCATAATACGAAACAATAGGTTCGACAGAGTCGTACACAATCAAGAGAACAATAAATAAACTCCTACTAATAATAATTATACGCAGATACACTACAACATCTCACTCAACGTCTTTCTCGTCAGTTCACACACACACACACACACTACCAGTAGGACAGATTTCTGAAAGCAATTCTCATTGATTCCTCTTCCTTTACTGCGAAGCACTTTATGCATACTAAAAATATGCAAGTGTTTCTCTTTCTCACCCCACTCCCTTCACATTCGTATCACAAGCTACTTGTCCAAACTAGGACACACATTCTACAGCTTATAAAAACTAGAATCAAACACACACGGGAGTTAACGCTCGAAAGACGTCACGAAAAACAACAACACAACAACAAAGACCTGAGCCACCCACGGTAACTCTCACGTGACATGCGAGTAAATACAAGGTACATAAAGTCCACCAGAGGTACATCCTTGTCTGTCGATGCAGGACGAGCGCTCTGGGCCTCGTTCTGTTTCAGATCATAAACACTAGTTTATTCTAGAGTAGATGGATACACTGTATAGCGTGTTTAGTTCCTGTTCTCATGTATTATTGTTGGAAAGTGATGTTACCGAATATAAGGAGTATTGGCTGGCACGTGGTACTTGGCACCTGGATCAAAGTCGGTGCTGTTGCGTGCCACTGGCGGTGAAATACCTTGATACTTGCACCTGAAACCAGCACAGTAATGAATGAGCTACCTTGATACTTGCACTGAAAAGCCAACACAACGACAGTGATGAATGAGATACCTTGATACTTCCACCTGAAACCAACACAGTATTGAAAGAGATACCTTGAGATTTGCACCTCAAAAACAACTAGTGACAGTAATTAGATACCTTGATGTTTGCACCTGAAACCAACACAGTAATGAAAGAGATATCTTGAGATTTGCACCTCAAAAACAACAAGTGACAGTAATTAGATACCTTGATGTTTGCACCTGAAACCAACACAGTAATGAAAGAGATACCTTGAGATTTGCACCTCAAAAACAACAAGTGACAGTAATTAGATACCTTGATGTTTGCACCTGAAACCAACACAGTAATGAAAGAGATACCTTGAGATTTGCAACTCAAAAACAACAAGTGACAGTAATTAGATACCTTGATGTTTGCACCTGAAACCAACACAGTAATGAAAGAGATACCTTGAGATTTGCACCTCAAAAACAACAAGTGACAGTAATTAGATACCTTGATGTTTGCACCTGAAACCAACACAGTAATGAAAGAGATACCTTGAGATTTGCACCTCAAAAGCAACAAGTGACAGTAATTAGATACATTGATGTTTGCACTTGAAACCAGCGCAGTAATGAATGAGCTACCTTGATACTTGCACTGAAAAGTCGACACAGCCACAGTAATGAATGAACCACCTTGATACTTGAACCTGAAACCAGCGCAGTAATGAATGAGCTACCTTGATACTTGCACTGAAACGCCAACACACCGAAAACACAATCAAAAGCGAATAAAGAAACAATGAACACCGTCCTGCCAGTGATGACGTCACCCAGTGGGCACACATGAGATACCTTGATACTTGCACCTGAAACCAACACCGTAATGAATGAAATTCCTTGAGATTTGCACCTCAAAAACCAGCACAGCAACAGTACTTAGATACCTTGATACTTGCACCTGAAGCCAACACAGCCACGGTAATGAATGAGCTACCTTGATATTTCCCCACCCCCCCCCCCCCCCCCCACACACACACACGCGCGCGCGCAAACACACCTACAAACACCAGTGTAGTGATAGTTATGAATGAGACAGATACTTGCACATGAAACTAATAATATTTCCTGATTTAAAAAAGAAAAGAAAACTACTACATCTGTCCTGTGTTGGATAAGTCAGTACCACAAAGAGTCAAACAACAGTAAATGATATCAGCCAACCAACTAAACAACCGATGACACTCTTGGTGAGTGAAGTAGTCCAGTCCAACCAGCCTTCGTTTTCAAGATTTTATTGGGCCTCTCAGTTCAAGAGACTTTTGAAGTCAATACAAAAAAAAATGAAATTAAAGTCAAAACATGCGTTTCGACACATTGAACGATGGGCGGCAACGAAACAGAAAATGTGGACAACTGAAGGAGAGCCTGCGGCACTTTGGCGAGAGCCAATACCTCAGAGCAGTCCACCATTGTTCCCCCTTTTCCTCTCACC
>JABMCL010000272.1:22500-37500 GCA_018857735.1 Alviniconcha marisindica | reverse complement strand
CCTGTAATCCTGACCGTTATCACAGTATGGACTGTTGTTACCTGTAATCCTGACCGTTAGAAAAATCCCAAGCGGAAGCGTGGCAGACGACGTCACGGCCGTCTTGAGGTCTCTCCATCATGGAATCTCTGTAGAACGACAACGGCATCGGTTCCAGCCCCAGCGACACGAAGAACTCCTCCGCCGTCGTGAACATCTTCTCCACCGTGTAGCCCTGAGGCGAAATTACTTGTCAGTGTAGTGCCACGAAAAGGCTGGACATATTTTGAGAGATAAGAAGGATAGTTATTCAGTCGTGCTGTCGTTCCCCGAGAGCAAAATATCAGGATGTCTTAACTGTCAATAGATTCATCATTTTCTGCTGTATTCCAGGATTTAGTTTGGTACGTTCTTTTTGGCCAGCAAGAGAGTGCGAGAGAAGTGGGGCGGGGGGGGGGGGGGGGAAGAAAGAGAGAGTGAGAAAAAGAGGGAGAGAGAGAGAGAGGGGAGAGAGAGACAGAGACAGACAGAGAGACAGGGACAGACAGACAGACAGACTGACAGACAGACAGAAAGATATGCCAAACGAAATAGCATACATGTGTAATCCCCGATAGGACCCCCAAAATCGCATCTCTTGCCTTCGGCATCTAATTTCTATAACACAGAATAAGTGAATGAATGAATGAATGAATGAATGAAAATTTATATATGGCGCATAAAAACCACCAAACAAAACCTTCTGTGTTCACAGCGCCAGATCATACGTGCATTCCGGGTGCAATATTTGAAGAGCCTAATCAGCAAGCGAAAAGGTCTTCTGCTGACAACAGACATAGTTCGTTGACCCCGTAATTCGAAAGATCCGTTTGACCACAACATCCGGATGACTGACCTGCCGTCGCAGCTCAGGCGTGACGTCAATTGCCGTCTTGTTGGGGAAGGGCTGCAGCAGGTCGTAGATGTTGCCCCACGCCTGGCCCCACATGTTGCCTGTGTGAAATAGCAAACACGTCATACGCCTGGCCCCACATGTTGCCTGTGTGAAATAACAAACACTTAACATGGCTAGTCCAACGTGTTGCCTGTGTGAAATAACAAACATTTGACATGGTTAGTCCAACATGTTGCCTGTGTGAAATAGCAAACATTTGACATGGCTAGTCCAACATGTTACCTGTGTGAAATAACAAACATGTGATACGCCTGCCTACACATGTTGCCCGTGTGAAATAACAAACAGGTGATACGCCTGCCTACACATGTTGCCTGTGTAAAATAACAAACATGAGATACGCCTGCCTACACATGTTGCCCGTGTGAAATAACAAACATGTGATATGCCTGGCTACTCATGTTGCCTGTGTGAAATAACAAACATGTGATACGCTTGGCTACACATGTTGCCTGTGTGAAATAACAAACATGTGATACGCCTGGCTACACGCGTTGCCAGTGTGAAAAAACAAACACTTCAAACGCCTGGTCCCATAATGTTGCCTGTGTGAAGTATGAAACACTTGACACACCTGGCTCCACATGTTGCCTGTGTGGAATAACACACATTTGACACGCCTAGCTCCGTAGCTGTGACATACACTTGGCACGCCTGGTCCCAAATGTTGCCTGTGTAAAATACCCCCCCTACACACACACACACACACACACACACACACACACACACACACACACACACACACACACCCCACCACCACCACCACCACCACCACCACCACCACCACCACTTATGACCCAAAAATCATATGTTACAACAAACTCTTGAATAACTATATATGCTGTTTGGCGGCACACATGAAAAAGACCCATGCGTACGTTTTGACAGACACTGCACACCATACGCCTGAAAACGCTCGCACAGTTTCTCACCCAACAGATGAGCCGGGATGTGACCAGAGTATGGGAACCTGCTCGCGCCATAAGTCTCCACCAGCTTGCGGCGGACGTAGGCGTGGAGCTGTGTGTAGAGGGGACTCAGCTGCTGCAGCAGGTTCTCCAGGTCAGCCTGGAACGTGTCCGACTCGTAGACTGACCGCCAGTACTCTCCAGTGTCCGCGTAACCTGCCACGACACGGAGACAACTGTTCGTAAGTGTATTACAATCATTTGGAAAGGTTTAAGACCATGGCAGACATGATTTTTAAGCCTTTTTATGCTATGACGTCAGGTTATTGAATTTCATGTTTTTATTTCAGCATCCAGTGTGGGTTGAAGAAGAATATAATGAAAGAAAGAGGACGTTTCAGAGAGCATGTAAGAGAAGAAAAAACAGCAATACAAAAACAAACAAAACACAAACAAACAAAACAACAAAACACAAACAAACAAACAAACAACAACAAAACACAAACAAACAAACAAACAAAAACAATCTTTTAGATGTCATCACCTTTCGAATTGTGTTGTATTATGCTTCTGGTGAAATAAACTTACATAATTTGGTATGAAAGCCAAAAATTCACAGTTTTGTCACATTTATTTTTAAAATCATGTCTGGTCTTAAACTTTTGCAAATGACTGTAGTTAGATTTTAACATCCTGTCAACCGCAGAGGGTCACTCACGTCAGGACGATCAAACTCCGTCATAGGCGAACGCGCATTTAGTCAAAACACTTCTCATACATAAACCCTTTCTCCATTGAAATCAAACACGTGAAGGTAAAGAATCAACGAACAAGGGAGATAATTACCGCTTGAAAGTCGTCTAACACACATAGCAATAAAGCCCCGACTCGCCCAATGTAACTCTCACCTGGTATGCGGGTAAATACAAAGTATTTAAACTCCACCATCCTCAATATGTACATAAACTCTACCAGAGTACCAGGATATACTGCTGGTGGAGTTTATGTACCTTGCATTTTTTACTGAGGATGTTCCTCTGGTAGATTTGAGTATCTTGTATTTACTCGCATGCCAGGTGAGAGTTAACGTAGGTGACTCGGGTTTTTTTTTTTTTTATTTTTTTTGTTTTTTTTTTGACGTCTTTCGGGTGCTAACTTAACTCCCTTGTTTGTTGATTCTGCACAAGCGCTCTAGGCCTCGTTCTGTTTAGAACGTGAAGGCATAGTAACTGGATTTTCATTCAGTCAAAGGCGCGGGTCACAAGGCGAAACCACAACTCCACAGACAATAACTCTGTGTCTGTCTGTCTGTCTGTCTGTCTGTGTCTCCGTCTCTGCCTCTGTCTGTCTGTCTGTCTGTCTGTCTGTCTGTCTCTCTCTCTTTGTCTGTCTCTGTCTGTCTGTCTTCCTGTCTTCCTGTCTTCCTGTCTGCCTGCCTGCCTGCCTGCCTGCCTGTCTGCCTGCCTGCCTGCCTGTCTGTCTGTCTGTCTCCCTCCCTCCCTCCATATAACTTACACAAAATCAAAGAGCACGGCACTATGCTTACCTAAAGTTTGCACGGCTTCATTGCTAAGGTTAACGAACTGTTCGTAACCGTCCTTCATCAGCGGTCCGGTGACGTCACGCCAACCCTTCCAGGCCCACAGAAGTTCGTCATAGTCTCTCGATGACGCCAGCAATCGCGTCAGACCTGCACAGACGTAGGTATTCAGCACCCAAGGACTTATGAACAGTTTCAGTTAAACATCTGATACAGACTACTTCATAGTTATTAAGCCTACTTGCAAGATAAACATCTCTGCGTATCTGCGTATCCTCAGGTAATGATAATTGAAGTATTTGTAAAGTGTAAACTCTTGTCCGTTGAGACTATTCTAAGCGCGTACACGCATACGCACACAGACACACACAGACACACACACGCACGCACGCACGCACAAACGCACGCACGCATGCACGCACACATACACACACTCACACACACACGCACACTCACACACACACACACACACACACACACACGCGCGCACGCACGCACGCACGCACACACACACACCACACACCACACACACACACGCACACTCACACACACACGCACGCACACACACACACACCACACACACAACACAACACACAACACAAACACAACACACACACACACACACACACACACACACACACACACACACACACACACACACACACACACACACACACACACAGGCACCCGCACACACGAGCATACCGACCGTACACAAGTTATTTTATACACAACTTAAAACGACTGGAGACTGGAGACGGACGAGGACAGCAGCACGGAACGGAAAACATGCAAGGTCTACAGCCGTTTTGGGAAAAGAACTGTCTTAAGGTTTAACCTGAAGGAGTCCAGAGACGGTTTCTGACGGAGAGGAAGGGGAAGGTCCTTTCATGCAGGTGACCCTATGCAGCATCCAAGGACTTATGAACAGTCTAGGTTTACATCTGGTACAGACTACATCATATTTATTATGCCTACTTGTAAGATAAACATCTCTGTGTATATACGTATCCTGAGGTGACCCTACACTGTTGACTAGATGTTAAGATCTACGAACTGAATGCACATCTACATTCTGGACAGAGAAATGCAGATCGCTTCAAACAAAACTGGCGATCTTGATCTCCAAAGTCGGAAATAAAAGCTACCAAAAAGTAGTATTTGCAGTATTAAAAAACACAAAACAACAACAAAAACAACAACAACAACAACCACACACACATATGCATATCATTTTTAAAAAAATGCCTCTTCACGAGGTCCCCCTCTTAAAATTACTGTTCTAATAAAAGGACTTATAAAAACTATAAAAATTATCTACAATGAAAGGAATTATAAAAAATGTCTACAACAGATTAATTAACCATGCCGGCTTACTCCGCTGCCCACTATATCACCCTGTTTTCCTCCCATCTTGACCCTGTGTTTGTATGTATGTGTGCGTGAATGCGCTTAGAATGATCTCTACGGACAAGATTTTGCGTTTTATAAATATCTGAAACAAGAATGACTGCTAGCGTTCTAAAACAAGATCCAAAACACACAAAAGGTTCAAAAGAACGCAATTTATCAGGACAAAACACAACATGCGAATTTTGAGGTTATCCCCTTTATCAAGCTACAAAACAACACTTAAAAGCTAAACGGTGAAAAACGATGAAAAATGAGATGGAGAGCTAAACCACTTATCTCTTCTCAGAATATTTCAGTTAAGCAACATTGCCCTTCACTCCTATCAGTCTGTACAGTGTGTGTGTGTGTGTGTGTGTGTGTGGGGGGGGGGGGTTGTATCTAGCATAGTGTTTAAAAACCTTTGTCGATATCTTTTATCTTTTTCCTTTTTGATAACATTTTGCATCTCGATGTACATTATGTGTGTATGCTTGTTCAGCGCTTTGAGCCGCAGGGTAGGCGCTTTACAAATTTCCATTATTATTATTATCATTATTATCTGTTTTTGTCTTGGCCGCTGCTTGGAAGAACGTTGTTGGCATGACAATCAGATACTTTATAACTACTTTAATTATTGTTAGCATGGCGTGGTCAAACCCTGAGCACTGACCTGGTTCAAGAGCCAGCTTTGCACCCGACTTGGGATCAGTGACCTTGGCCTTGGCGTAGATACCCTCAATGGTCGACTGTGTTTCACTGAGCTGGATCAGGCAAAACGCATGGTCATGACACAGGCGGGATGGGATGGTTGGGGAGCCGGAGTGGGTTGGGGGGTGGGGGCGTGATGACGCGGGAGAGGGGGGTTGTTGGATAAGGGGGGGTTTGAAACCGGGTGGCGGGAGGGAGGGGGTATAACAACTGGAGGATTTGTGTCGGAAGAACATAGTTCACGAGCTGTGTAAGTGTCGAGGTGGCCGTCCTGGGCTGTCCGTTCTAACGAGCTTTCTGGTTTCCGTGGACGTAAATCTATATTGAACCATGCTTCGGCATTGGTCTCAGCTTGTTCCTAATTTGTCAACTGACATCTGAGGACATTAATCATCACTTCATCATTATCATCGTCGGAAGAACTTTGTTGTTGTTGGTGGTGGTGGTGGTGGTGCTTTTAGCGAATAAAATTGACACTGTCTCTTTCGTTTCGTGTTACGATCGAAGCAGTCACAATGAACGTGGACACTATTACATCAAACGTAAATTTTAGAAGTACTCCAGGTCACTTGAACAATCCACGTTTGAAGCAGATTTGCACTGCGCAACAGTAATCCTAATACAAAAAAGATAAAATACCGGGAGAGCATGTTGCGTAATGTATAAAATGTGTCTGTTCAAAGGGTGGCGAGGGTGGGGGGATACCCTGCCTACTGGACCTCCTGGAGTCTGACTGTACTGACATGCTTCAACCCAACTTCAGCCCCCAAATGGCCTATATCAACCCCAAACTGACCTATAACATCAGCCCCAAACTGATCTATAATATAAGCCCCAAACTGACCCATTTCAGCCCCAAAATGGCCTATATCTACCCCAAACTGACCTATAACATCATTCCCAAACTGACCTATAATAACAGCCCCAAACTGACCCATTTCAGCCCCAAAATGGCCTATATGAACCCCACCTTGACCTATAACATCAGCTCCAAACTGACCTATAATACCAGCCCCAAACTGACCCATTTCAGCCCCAATAGGGCCTATATCAACCCCAAACTGACCTATAACATCAGCCCCAAACTGACCTATAATACCAGCCCTAAACTGACCCATTTCAGCCCCAAAATGGCCTATATCGACCGCAAACTGAGCTACAATATTATCCAAAATTTACCTATAATATCAGCCCAAAACTAACCCGTTTCAGCCCAAACGTTATCTATAATATCAGCCCATTTCAGCCCCAAACTGGCTTATATCAACCATAAACTGACCTATAATATCAGCCCCAAACTGACCCATATCAGCCCCAAACTGGCCCATATCAACCCCAAACTGATCCATAATATCAACCCAAAACCGACCCACATCAGCCCAAAACTGACATATAATGTGAGTCCAAAACAATTTATAATATCAGCCCAAAACTGACCCATTTCAGCCCAGAACTGAACTACATTCGCCCAAAACGTACCTACATGCAAAACTGACCTGCTTCAATTTGGTTCGGTTTTTCATGGCGGAAGTGCCGATGTCTCCTGCAAACCGGAACTGACGCACGAGGCTGTCGTCAGAGAAGTGCTTCCAGTCGTAGCGCTCCACTTCCGCTGCTTTTTTCTGCTCCCACTGAGCCACCTTGAGATCCCCTTCCACCTTGCAACAGTGGTAAAGACGGTATCACTTTATCACTGGTAGTCTTCAATAGTTTTGTACTGATGGTACGATACGCCCGCTTCTCTGTGTGTGTGTGTGTGTGTGTGTGTGTGTGTGTGTGTGTGTGTGTGTGTGTGTGTGTGTGTGTGTGTGTGTTGTGTGTGTGTGTGGTGAGTGCGTGTGTGCGTGCGTGCGTGTGTGCGTGCGTGCGTGTGTGCGCGCGCGCGCGTGGGTGTGACCTGGCAGAAGCTTACGAAACGACTGGCAATGCAAAGATCGCCCGAAAGCGATGACAGGAACACATACCTGCGAAACCAGTTAAGGTGTATCACACTTCCCATTGCTTTCATTACCATTGTACTTCAAAGCAGTCTAACCAGCAGCAGCAACACCTGACCCTCACCTGCGCCTTCTGGTTGTAGTCGGTGACGTTGGTGGCGTAGTTCCAGGCGAGGAAGCCGGAGTGGGATGCGACGTCCTTGACCTCCTGGTTGTAGCGCTCCAACCACTCTCTGGCTGCTGTCTCGTCACCTATCTGCACGTACAGCACAGTAAGCTTCCTGGCTGTCTCGTTCTTACCACTCTCTGGCCCCCTTGGGAGTTTGTTTGTTGCTCTCTCTCTCTCTCTCTCTCTCTCTCTCTCTCTCTCTCTCTCTCTCTCTCTCTCTCTCTCTGTAATCTGATATCTATTCATCAGTACCTTAGCAAGGACTAGTTGTTAGGTTTTTGACTGAACCTAAACTACAATCCTTGTAAAATAAAGTTTTCGAGTTCGAGTTCTCTCTCTCTCTCTCTCTCTCTCTCTCTCTCTCTCTCTCTCTCTCTCTCCTCCTCTCTCTCCCCTCTCTCTCTTACAGTCTAATATCACTTATATGAAAAGACTTTCAGTAAAAAGGAAGAAGAAGAAGTAAGGCCGCCGTCTCGGCCCCTAGCTGTAAGAACAGGACAGTAAGCATTCTGGTTGTAGCGTTCGAAATTACCACTGTCTGGCCGCTGTATCGTCCCCTATCTACAAGAACAGAACAGTGAGCTTCCTGGTTGTAGCGATCCAACCACACTCTGGCCACCCTCATGTCACGTATCTGCCAGAACAGAACAGTGAGCTTCCTGGTTGTAACGATCCAACCACACTCTGGCCCCCTCATGTCACCTATCTACAAGAACAGAACAGTGAGCTTCCTGGTTGTAACGATCTAACCACACTCTGGCCCACCTCATGTCACCTATCTACAAGAACAGAACAGTGAGCTTCCTGGTTGTAACGATCCAACCACACTCTGGCCCCCCTCATGTCCCCTATCTACAAGAACTGGACAGTGGGCCTCCCGGTTGTAGCATTCGAAATTACCACTCTCTGGACCCCTTTCTCGTCATCTATCTGCAGGAACAGGACTGATCCTCCTAGTTGTAGCGTTCGAAATTACCACGCTCTGGCTCCCGCCTCGTCACTCATCTACAAGAACAGCTTGACAGTGAGCTTCCTGGTTGGAGCGTTCCAACCACTCTCTGGCCCCCGTCACGTCACTTATCTGCAAGTAAAGGACAGTGAGCCTCCTGGTTGTAACGTTCCAACCACTCTTGCCTTTTTCGCGTCACCTATCTACAAGAACATGGCTGAGCTTCCTGGTTGTAGTGCTCTATATTACCACTCTCTTGTCCCCTGTCTCGTCACCTATCTGCAAACACGGGACTGAGTTTCTGGTTGTAGCGCTCCAACCACTCTTGTCCCTTTCTCGTCACCTATCTACAAGAACAAAACAGTGAGCCTTCTGGTTGTAGCGCTCCAACCACGCTCAGGTCGCTGTCTCGATCGTCACCTATGACGGGTGACTAGTAAACTGTATGCGGTTTCTGTGGACGTTGTTGTTGTTGTTGATCGCTTCTATACAGCGCTATCCTGGGATCTGGAGCAGACTCGCTGCGCCCTTGACGCGTACGATTCTAAATGGCTGGTTGAAGTGTTGCTTTACGTCCACAGAAACCGTAGGTTTATCAGGGACGGGAACCCAGGACGTCCACCTCGACTTTCACACAGCTCCTGAGCTCTATGATTCTAAATGTGTGACTGTAGCTTTTTACAGCGCGTTTTGAATATCCACCGAAGTGTAAATCCACCGAAGCGTTAAGCCCCAACAGTCAATCGAACCTTTTGAGTGGTTCCCAGCGGGCACTGGTCAGTCCAGCCGACGGACTGGTCAGCGTTCTGCTCCGCCAGCCACTGGGTGAGGGGCCGGAAGTAGTCGATGATGGCCGTGGCGTCCATGGCGCGCTGGCCGTTGAACGCCTGCAGGATGTCCTGCCACGGCTCCGAGGAGCCCTTTCGCAGCATGTCTCTGTGAACCAAACACCCACATGGCCATGCGTTCAGGGAATCAGGTCCTTAAGTGCCTTAAGCACTTCTGTAAGCGGCTACACCCACATGGCCCATGCGTTCAGGGAATCAGGTCCTTAAGTGCCTTAAGCACTTCTGTAAGCGGCTACACCCACATGGACCATGCGTTCAGGGAATCAGGTCGTTAAGTGACTTAAGCACTTCTGTAAGCGGCTACACCCACATGGACCATGCGTTCAGGGAATCAGGTCCTTAAGTGCCTTAAGCACTTCTGTAAGCGGCTACACCCACATGGCCATGCGTTCAGGGAATCAGGTCGTTAAGTGCCTTAAGCACTTCTGTAAGCGGCTACACCCACATGGACCATGCGTTCAGGGAATCAGGTCCTTAAGTGCCTTAAGCACTTCTGTAAGCGGCTACACCCACATGGACCATGCGTTCAGGGAATCAGGTCCTTAAGTGCCTTAAGCACTTCTGTAAGCGGCTACACCCACATGGACCATGCGTTCAGGGAATCAGGTCCTTAAGTGCCTTAAGCACTTCTGTAAGCGGCTACACCCACATGGACCATGCGTTCAGGGAATCAGGTCGTTAAGTGCCTTAAGCACTTCTGTAAGCTGCTACACCCACATGGACCATGCGTTCAGGGAATCAGGTCGTTAAGTGCCTTAAGCACTTCTGTAAGCGGCTCTTCCGTCACCAAACACAACAGCAGCAATAATAACAACAGCAAAAAAGCAACAACAACAAACACAAACACATCCCTCCCCTCGTTTTGTGTGATCGGATCAGATCATTTAACGCGTAAATAATCAACTGTTGAATAGAACTATATTTTGTATAATTGAATCAGATCATATCTCACGACTTTAACCTACGTTTGTGTGAATCAGATCATTTAACGCGTAAATAATCAACTGTTGAATAGAACTATATTTTGTATAATTGAATCAGATCATATCTCATGACTTTAACCTACGTTGGATGGAAAGTACTGAAGGGAGTTAATTAGCGCTCGAAATACGTAACACAAATACAACAACAAAGACCCGAGTCGCCTACGGAAACTCTCACCAGGCATGCGTGTAAATACAAGGTACATAAACTCCTCCAGAGGTACATCCTCTTTGAGGATCATTTCCAGGATTTTTTCACTCTCTGGTTTTGAGGATGTGCCTCTGGTGGAGTTTATGTACCTTGTATTTACACGCATGCCAGGTCTTTGTTGTTGTACTTGTGTGACGTCTTTCGAGCGCTAATTAACTCCCTTGTGTGTTGATTCTGCACGAGCGCTCTGGGCCTCGTTCTGTTTCAGACTTAAACGCAAAGGTTCTCTACCTGCCCAAGGGTGCACACCTCCAATCGGCGGATGTTTTTTTTTTTTTTTTTTGGGGGGGGGGGGGGGGGAGGGGAGGTAATTACCGTAAGCTTAATTTCCGTTCTGCGGTACCTGAAGCCACCACCACGCTCGAATCCATTTACCTGAAAATGGCGCCTGCTTCCTTGGACCTGTAGAAGTCACAGTGGTGGAGCGGTCCTGTATGATTGGCCGCCTCACACAGCCGTTTATAGAACGTGAACTGCATCACAAAACTCACGAAATATCTGAAACATTAATCGGGTCACATTCACAGAATGGAAAATAACTAGACCAAAATAATGATAATACTCAAACTAAGAATGGCTAAATCAACGTAGAACAGCGAAACGCTGACAATCAAAAGCGAAAAAACATGGCCGTAGTTTGCTGGTAGCGAAATAGTTTGCTGGTAGCGAAATACTGACACTCAAAAGCGAAAAAACATGGCCGTAGTTTGCTGGTAGCGAAATAGTTTGCTGGTAGCGAAATACTGACACTCAAAAGCGAAAAAACATGGCTGTAGTTTGCTCGTAGCGAAATACTGACACTCACAAGCGAAAACAAGGCACTAGTTTGCTGTTAGAGAAATACTGACACTCAAAAGCGAAAATATGGCAGAATTTGTTAGTGGCAAAATCGAAAATATGGCACTTCATGGTTTGCTGTTAGAGAAATACTGACACTCAAAAGCAAAAATATGGCAGATTTTGCTAGTAGCGAAATCGAAAACATGGCACTTCATGGTTTGCTGTTAGAGAAATACTGACACTCAAAAGCGAAAATATGTCAGAATTTGTTAGTAGCAAAATCGAAAATATGGCACTTCATGGTTTGCTGTTAGAGAAATACTGACACTCAAATGTGAAAACATGGCACTAGTTTAATGGTAGCGATATACTGACAGGACGTCAAAATCCAATTACTAACTAAGTTCCGCAAGACGCCGTGCAATACGCGACTGGCAAGACAGTTAATTTTACGCAGCACTGAGTGCACGTGTACCTGATGTAGGGCGTGTTAGCGGGCACGTGAAATTTGGCGCCGGGGTCAAAGTCATCCGCCGTCCGGTCCACGGGCGGGGCCACGCCTTGGTACTTGCAGCTGAACAACAGTGTATAATTATGCATTACCGTCATTATGTAATTATGTATTACCGCCAGTATATAATTATGCATTACCGTCAGTATGTAATTATTCATTACCTATACCGTCAGTGTATAATTATGTATTGCCGTCAGTATGTAATCATGTATTACCGCCAGTGTATAATTATGCATTACCGTCATTATGTAATTATGTATTACCGTCAGTATATAATTATGCATTACCGTCAGTATATAATTATGCATTACCGTCAGTGTATAATTATGCACTACCGACATTATATAATTATGCATTACCGTCAGTATATAATTATGCATTACCGTCAGTATGTAATTATGCATTACCGTCGGTATGTAAATATGCATCACCATCAGTATGTAATTATGCATTACCGTCAGTATGTAATTATGCATTACCGTCAGTATGTAATTATGCATTACCATCAGTATGTAATTATGCATTCACCACACTGCTAATTGTCTTGGTACTTGCAGATGAACAACATCGTCAGTATATAATGATGTATTCACCATGCTGCTAAACTTCGCTAGAGTTGTAATTTACTGAATACGCCGGTGTAGGTCTTTCAAGTATTTGACATTAGTCACTGCGTGCCTGTCGGTCTGTCCGTCCCTCTCTCTCTCTCCCTTTCTCTCTGTCGCTCTCTGTCTCTGTGTCTGTCTGTCTGTCTGTCTGTCTCTCTCTCTCTCCCCCCCCCTCTCTCCCCCCTCTCTGTCTGTCTTTGTCTGTCTGTCTGTCTGTCTGTCTCTGTCTCTCTCTGTGTCTCTCTGTGTCTCTCTGTCTCTCTCTCCTCTCTCCCCCCCCCCCCCCCCCACCCCCAGCGTGTTCTCAGATACATAAGACGCTTCGTGCTTGGTTGAGCTTAAATATTATCATCACACTTACAAATCAAACCAGGTACATATTAATTTTATCCACGCGCCTACATTGTCTGCACCCCATTGGTAGGCTGTTCGTCGTCTCTGCTTCCCTCTACAAAACCTGTATAAGACGACGAAGTAAACAACGTGCGTATAGTGAGCCGGTTTGGCCTAGCGGTAAGGCGTTAGGCTGGTCAGCAGAAGGGCCTCGCTTCAAATCCGTTTCGGCTCTCCTTTCTCTTCAAAAGGAGTTTGTGGACACTGTCTTGTGACTTCGTCCCTCACAATGAATGAAACATTAAAATGGCTCTCATCGCTGCCCTTCTTAATTCAGGAGTCATTCATGTGGTGACAGTGTAGCGATAGGTATATAATCTCCCCCTTCCGCCACCTTCGCCCATCCCTAGTAAGCCTTATGGTTTCTGTGGATGTAAAGCACCATGGAAGAAAGACGATCGAGTTTGTCAGTCAGAGATACTGTCAGTGTTGGGACCCTGTCCCTATCCACCAATCAGCGACGTGTTCTCACCGAAGCTGCCACCACTTTTTCGTTGTAGTGGTCGGGGTCAGTCTCTCCGGAGAAGACGGACCATCTCCACTGGTCAATGAGGTAGCCGAACGGGAGGAAGGCGATCTTCTCCAGGGCCATCTTCAGCAGGAAGTTCAGCTCAGCCTCTGTGGGTGCCAGTGACAAATGCAGAGGACAGAAGACAATGGTTTGTTGTTGTTGTTGCTGGAATGAACCAGCTACTTACTGGGAAGCTACATTCCTACATCGTATAGACACTATACTGCACCACACATCTCCTCCTCATCTGCACCATCAAAGGTATCACACTGAACACGGCTGCTTCTACAACCATCACCACAGAAAACCATCTTCAACAGTAAGTTCAGCTCAGTTTCTATGGGTGCCAGTGATAAATACAGAGGACAGAGGAAAATGGAGTTTTGCCGGAATGAGCCTTTTACTCGCTGGGAGTGGGAAGATACACACCTATTTCGTATAGACACTATAATACTGTACCACACTGTTTTTTCTCATCTGCACCATCAAAAGTATCACTATGAACACGGCTGCCTCTACCACCATCTTCAGCAGAAAGTTCACGTCAGCCTCCCAGTAATGAAGAGGATAGAAGACAATGGGGATTTGCCGGAATGAGCCGTGTACTTACTGGGATTAAGCTTACACACTCCTATTTCGTATAGACACGGCACTATAACACATAACGTCTTCTCGTCTGCATCATCAGATTTGTCACAGTGAACACGGCTGTCTCTACCATAATCACTACCGACAGCCATCTTCAGGAGGAGATTCAGCTGAGCTTCTGTGGGTTAATAGTAGTTAAGTAAGTAACTTTGGTGTTTTACGCCCACTCAAACAGCATTAATAGTTGTTGATGTTAAACGTTAATACTAATAGCAGTGTATACGTTAATTGATGTCAAACGTTAATAGTAGTGTTAATGTTAGTTGATGTCAAACGTTAATAGTAGTGTTAATGTTAGTTGATGCCAAACATTAATAGTATTGTTAATGTTAGTTGATGTCAAACGTTAATAGTAGTCTTAATGTTAGATGATGTCAAACGTTAATAGCAGAGTTAATGTTAGTTGATGTCAAACTTTAATAGTAGTGTTAATGTTAGTTGATGTCAAACGTTAATAGTAGTGTATATGTTAGTTGATGTCAAACGTTAATAGTAGAGTTAATATTAGTTGACGTCAAACGTTAATAGTAGTGTTAATGTTAGTTGATGTCAAACGGTAACAGTAGTGTTAATGTTAGTTGATGTCAAACGTTAATAGTAGTTTAATGTTAGTTGATTTCAAACGTTAACAGTAGCTGATGTCAAACGTTAATACTAATGTTGAATAATAGTGCTATAGTTGCCATTGTGAAGTGTTAATCACAATGTCAATAGCAGCGACAAAGCGATTCACCCCACAACAGAAAAAACACACTAGATCAACACCACAACACACAACAACATTAAACACACACACACACACACACACACACACACACACACACGCAAACAAAAAAACAACAACAACAAAAACACAAAGTTTTTTTACCGTAGGCGACTCAGGTCTTTGCTGTTGTACTTCTGTGACGTCTTTCGACCGCTAATTAACTCCCTTGTGTATTGAAAAACAACAACAACAAACAAACAA
>JABMCL010000272.1:5000-17500 GCA_018857735.1 Alviniconcha marisindica | reverse complement strand
GTCGGACCCCACAGTGTGCACTGGGTACCTGTTTAACCATCTCCTCGGTGACGTCGACGCTCTCCTTCCCAGGGAAAGGCACCACCAGGTCGTAGATGTTGTTCCACTGCTGGGCCCACATGTTTCCTGCACTCACACGAGGAGAAAAACACTAATTACGATGGTGACCGGTTAAACCCTCGTCGCTCGATATTTCAAGTTTGGACAACAATAACAACAGAGAGAGGGAGGGGGAGAGAGAGAGGGAGAGACAGACAGACAGACAGACAGACAGACAGAACAGAGACAGAGACAGTCAGAGAGACACAGAGACAGAGACAGACAGACAGGCAGGCAGAGAGACAGAGACAGAAAGAGACAGAGACAGAGAGACAGTGACAGAGACAGACAGAGACAGACACAAAGAGACACAGAAAGAGAGACAGACAGACAAACAGACAGAGACAGAGAGAGACAGAGACAGAGAGATAGGAGAGTGAAGAACAAGAACAAAAAGAAAACAACAACACTTTTTACCCCGATGTTTGCTATTGTAATTTAATGATGTTTTATGATTGGCGTGAATGTGTGATGAGTGTACTTGGCACCAGAAAACATTCCTAGTGCAACTGCGTTGACGCTTGGCCATAAAGTTGCATCGTATTGTACTCTAGCCGAAAGCACTCCCAAAATCGGATACCTAGCACAACAAGTTTGCTTGAGCCCCAAAGTAGAGACCCCAAGATGCCACTAATAACAATGCCAATAGCCTCTCATCGGGCCTGTAAGTAAGTAAACATAGTGCTTAACATCCACAAAACCATAAGGCTTATTAGGGTCGGGGAGAAAGGGGGGGGGGGGAGGGACACAGGGTATGGAGGTGGGGGAAGAGGGAGATTATAAACGTATCGCTACACTGTCACCACCAGAATGACCCCTGCATTAAGATGGGCAGCGTGTAGAGCCATTTTAGTGTTTCATTAATTGTGAGGGACAAAGTCACAAGACAGTGTCCACAGACCACAACCTTTGAAGAGAAAGGAGAGCCGAAGCGGAATCGAACCGAGGACATCTGCTTACCAGCCTAACGCCTTACCGCTAGGCCAAACCGGCTCACAGGTCGGGTCTGTCAAAACGTAACACGACATAAATTATTTGTTGTCACTCTGAGGCTAACATGTAAATATGTGTATTTGTGTGTTCATATGTCCTTTTTTTTTTAGTTGTCCCTAATATGTCGCATGGCACCTGAGGACATTAAGAACCAAGCAAGCAAAAAAACTGTTTTTGAGGCTGTAAGTAAACATGGTGCTTAACGTCCACAGAAACCATAAGGCTTATTAGGGACGGCTGAGGCTGTATCTCCGGAGGAGTTTATGTACCTTGCCTCGGATTTACTCGCATGCCAGGTGAGATTTACCGTAGGCGACTCAGGTCTAAGTTGTTGTGTTTGTGTGACGTCTTTCGGGCGCGAATTAACTCCCTTGTGTGTTGAACAGCAGGAGTAGCAGCAAGACCAGCACCAGCAACTGCTCCACCACCACCGCCGCCACCACCACCACCACCACCACCACCACCACCACCACCACCACCACCACCACCACCACCAATACGAGCATTAGCAACTCACCGAGAATGTGGGCTGGGATGTGACCGGAGGCAGGGAAGTGATCCTTTCCGTACTTGTCCATCAGACGTTTGCGAACGTAGGTATGGAGCTGTTGGTACAAGGGGTGCAACTGTTCCAGCAAGGCCTCTAACTCTTCCCGGAAGTTGTCATCTTCGTACTCGTCTCGCCAGCTCTCGCCCATGTCAGCAAATCCTTTGTCACAACGAGGCGCAGAAAGTCAACACTCCCGTTGACAGAGACTGATAACCGGTCAGTGCATCTGACCGTAAACGCAATTTATGTCAGCAAATCCTTTGTCACAATGAGGCGCAGAAAGTCAACACTCCCGCTGACAGAGACTGATAACCGGTCAGTGCATTTGACCGTAAACGCAATTTATGTCAGCAAGTGTTCCGCAAGCATACAGATTCTACCCATTTCAAACAGCATTGACAAACCATATTAAAGTTGCTGCTCTAGGCCACAAGATTCGACAGTTTAATAACTGTTTCTCGCAAAGATACATGTTACTTATATTTCTCTTTACTTAAGTTAATTTTACCAATTTTATTAGCACATCACTTGAAGCTTTATAAGCCTTGGACAATTTGATCACATATGTGACCCTCACTGAAAATATTTTGGGGCTGGTCCGCCACGACACAGTTGGACTGGAGCACACTCCAAGCTGGCTGTGCAGTTTATACAGAATGACGACGGTCATTACATTTCGTCGAGGCGGCTGACCAACAAAGAAATTATATAGAGGTTTTTATGCATGTGGAAACAGCTGTCTGACCCTCTCTCTCTCTCTCTCACACACACACACACACACACACAGAGATGTACAGATGTAAAATGCATACAAATGCTCACTCATGATAATGATGCATTTTGCAATCAGTTTCGAAAGCGAGCTACCTGTTGCACAAAAAGCGTGCTAGTGAGTGTCGAAGATGAATGTCATTTCATAGATTTCGTAGATGAATGTGATTTGAATAAACGCCTCACAATAACGTTCCTAGGTGGACGAATGCCCTCCCCCTCCCCCACCTGTAAACACACACACACACACACACACACACACACACACACACACACACACACACACACACACACACCCACGCTCGCTCGCTCGCTCGCTCGCACGCACGCACGCACGCACGCACGCACGCACGCACGCACGCACGCACGCACGCACGCACGCACGCACGCACGCACGCACACACACACACACACACACACACAACCAAATCCACTCTCCGTTTTAACTCTCTTCCTACAACCGTCCGCAACTCTCCATCCCTATCTTCTTTCAAGAAAAATCTGAAAGCACATCTTTTCGAAGAACGCTTCTCTCATGGTTTGTAAAGTACCTTTTCTGCACACTCTGACTGTTGAGTAGATGTGTGTATGCAGAGGAGGTGGTGTTAATACGATTACTGATGTCCTGTACAGTGTAAATATACATGTACATACATTTTTATGTAAAGTGCTCTAAGTGATGTTGTGGACAATTGCTCTATAGAAGTGCTATGTACTATTGTTATTTTTTATTTTTTTTAAACATCAAACACACACCCACCCACCCACCCACCCACCCACACACACACACACACACACACACAGACACACACACACACACACACACACATACACACACACACACACACACACACACACACACACACACACACACACACACACACACACACACACACACAACATCAAAACAAAACAAAACAACAACAGCAACAAACCACGAGAAGAAAAAACAAGAAAAAACAACAACAACAAAACGAAAAACAAACAAACACAACAACAACAAACAAAAACAGAAAACCACCACCACCACCACCACCAACAACAACAACAACAAAAAACCATGACGTGACTCAGCTGACCTAGTTCTTGCACGCCTTCGTTTCCGAGCTGCACGAACTGTGAGTACAGGTCCTTGAGCCGTCGTCCCGTGACGTCTCTCCACAACCTCCACACCCTCTCCAGTTCCGTGTAGTTGCGACTCTTTGCCATCAGCCGCGTGATGTCTGAACGACAGCAATGACACACAACGCCGTAGCCTCAATCCTTATGGCTCGCTCTCGTTCTCACCCAAGTAAACATGTCGGAAGCGATTCGGAAGCGTTTTGGTTAGACCTTGACCATGTTGCTTTACGTCCACAGAAGCGATGTTGCTTATTAGGGACGGGGACAGGGGGGAAGGGGACGAAAGAGTGAAGGCTCGACCGCGGATACCGCCCGAAAAAGACCGGAGAGCCCGTGGACCGCCGCCAGAACAATAAAAGTGTTAAGGCGGTGTCCCCTCGCCATTGCGCAGCGACTAGTGCACTGCACAACTGCTATTTCAACTGCCGTGCTTTGGCAGAGTCACAAGGACAATGACCGTTGCACTGCTGTTGAGGAACAACCCAAAGCAAAAGAAGTCCAACTTTCGCAGCCCAGTTCCACCTCCCTGCTCATGATCTCTTCTGGGCAAACTTAAGGGTCCATCTCCACCTCCCTCCTACTGATCTCGCCTGGAACCCTGTGTCGTTTTGGTTACGGCCACTGATGGCCTATATAGCCTTGTCTGCAGCCAGAATCGGTCCGGATCTTGTATGCCTGATCCGACTTCCTGTTCTCCCATAGAAGGCCCGGATCATAATTTTTACTGTGCAAAACCGATCCGGATCCGATCTGAATGGCCTGGTCAGGTTTTGGCCAAACCCATCTGGTCCGGAAGCAAGCCGGTGTGCAGGAATCATCGGGTCCGGCTTCTGGAAGAATGCAACCGGCCTGCTACCAGTTTCCCACTTTCAGACTGGGTTGCGTTCTTCCACAGACGTCCCGGATCATATTGTGCAAAACCAGCCTGGGTCTGATTTGGTTCTGGCTGACCGTGTCAGGTTTTGGCCAAACGGATCCGGTCCGGAAGCAAGCCGGTGTGCAAGAATCATCGGGCCCCTTTCTGTCCAAAGCTTCCGATCCGATCCGGATCGGTTGCGAATCGGATCCGGCATGTGTACTAGGCAGTTAGTAACCTTGGTGACCCCATGCCATGAATGCTGACTGAGAACAGTCCATGGATATATGACCATCACCGCCACCACCGACAACAACAAAACACAGACACCATCACCACCAACAACAGCAACAACAAAACACAGACGTAACACAATCACCACTACCACCACCAAGAACAAAAAACAGACACCATCACCACCAACAATAGCAACAACATCAACAAAGCATTGGCACCATCACCACTTACAACAACAATAACTAAACACAGGCACCATCACCACTAACAACGCGGCCACCAAAACCACAACCGACACAACAACAACAAATGCGACAACAACAGCAAAACAGCCACACGAAAAACAGGAGAAGACACCATCTCCACTAACAACAGCGCCACTGCGGTAGTAGCTACAACCACCACCACCACAACCACGACTAACAACAACAACAACAACAACAAATACGGCAATAACAGTAGCAAAACAGCTACAAAAACAACACGAGAAGGGAGTTGTTCAGACCTGGATCCAGTGGTACGCAGCCGTCGTGCGTGAGACACACCTTCGCTGTGCTGTACACCTCCGACATTATGGCCAGCACCTCGTTGAGCTGCACGTGCATCCCGAGTTTCGTGAAGGATGTCATGCAACGTAAAAGTGGATTGATTATAAAGCGCCTGTTACAGAATACAGAACCCTTTACTCATCCCATTACGGGAAATTACACGGTCATCTCGCACACTAAAAAAAAAAAAAAAAAAAAAAAGACATAAAAGCAATAGCAAACAAACAACCTAAAATAAATTATCACAATTTGTAAAATTATACATATCAATCCAATGTATATATATATATATATAGTATATATATATATATATATATATATATATATATATATATGTGTGTGGTGTGTGTGTGTGTGTGTGTGTGTGTGTGTGTGTGTGTGTGTGTGTGTGTGCGTGTATGACAGCATCGTCATAACGCTTTCACTCACCACGCCCACACCCACACCCACGCACCACACACACACACACACCACACACACCACACACACACACACACACACACACACACACACACACACACACACACACACATACACACACACACGCGCGCGCGCGCGCACACACACATATTCCTATCATCTTACTCACGCTAAAAACTGCTATTTAAACATATACCTTTAACTATGTTGGTCGATGTATGTCAGTGCTGTCGTTTGCTTATGTTTGTATGCTTACCGCAATTCGAGACATTTTCCTTGTAGTTAACTTCGTGAATAAAGAATCTGAATAAACGTCAGACCATGACAGATGTAAGCCAAATCTCGAATGCACTTGAAATATTTTGCTTTTCTGCTTGTTTTTGGAACAACTACAAGATAGAACTTGTGAGTTTTTTTCTTTTTTTTTCTTTTTTTCTTTTTCTTCTTTTCTGTAGTAACATTTGTAGAAGATAAAACAACAACCTTGCAACAGTAATGTATCCTGACAGACAAACTGTATGTAGTGGTATGATAGCGTGCGCCTGTGGTAATGACAGTGTATGAGCGAATGGTCAATTCAATGTGAATGTCGTGTTTGCATGCGATTGGATGAGCGAATGGTTAGTGGAGTGACTGGTTTTGTTGCATGTATTCCGTACAACACGGGTTGGAAAAGTGAGTTATTCTCAGGTGACCACTATAAACACTAGCATAAGATTAGAGACTACGTGCGAGAGAGCGTTCGTTAGTTAGTAACTGGATTTTAATGTCCGGTCAACTACACAGGGTCACCTCAGGACAGTCAAACTCAGGCCATAAGCAAATGCACATTTCAAAACTCTTCTCATATATATATATATAAAAACCCTTTGTTAAGTCAATCCACAAAACCAAACACTTTGCGAACATAAAACAAAACAAAACGTACCTGCACAAACATCAGACACAAATTTTCGAAGAGTTAGTCCCTTCAATATTACCCCGGCTAGGACATTATGGTATAGTCGACCATTCCATCTAAGTTTTCGATACCCGATTAAAGGGGGCGAAAGGAATGGACAGACACAATACAAAATTAAAAAACGTTATATAAACGCACAATGGCAAATACCAGAGCCATATGGCAGCAAGCTGCACATACCACCTACCAACTATCATCTCCTAGCTGCTCAACAAGAGCCATACAAAAAAGCCTTGAAAATATTTGAGTTTTCTGGAGAGAAAAAAGGTCAGGAGAATGGACCATTAACAGAAAAATGATAAAACAGAAAGAACAGGAGGACTAGGCAGAAAAACAAGAGAGGAAATAGCAAAGGGGAATAAAATGACAGCCCTGAGATTCCAGATAAGGGGGTAACATCAGACATCCCCGGCATCTCTTCGGGGGAAGAGAGAGCGAGATAAAACAGGAGAGAGAAAGCCGAAGTATGGAGACATGAATACACAGCTTTATGATCCATCAACATGAATACCGCTTCCGGCGTTGCTTTGTACGAGTACTGATAAAGCCGCGCCAACAGCAGTCAACCACCAACACCACTGCAACCACCAGCATTACATAACATTATACCACTCGCTGTAGTAGTTCTGATCCTGAGGATTTTACAACCGGCGTTTGACAAAACACCATTTAATAAGCTAGAAATTCTCCAGAGCATTCAGACACGATCCAGTGAGAGCATATTATGACTGGTTTTTGACAAAACACCGTTTTGGTAAACTATAAATTATCTTGAACATTCAACATAGTTTTAGACACGATCCAGTGAGAGGACATCATAACTGGCGTTTGGCAAAACACTGTTCAATAAGCTAGAAATTCTCCTGGACATCAACATAGTTTCAGACACGTTCCAGTGATATTCAGTCTCGCCGCCCTGTTTCAGTTTTGTTTCATGGTGCTTATTGTCGTCTTTAGTCTACGCTGGCTGGCACTATTCAGTGTGAACAACGGATCCGTTCTTTCTTTAGACTTAACCTTTTCACTGCTGTGCTTGCCGCGCCGTCACTCGGAAAACGACCAATAAAAGTACCAAATTTGAAACCATTAAGGCTCTTTTGCCCCATTCTCTTGAGCACGTGAATGGATTTGTATCAGAATGCACAGTATTGAAAGTAGATTTATTGCAGGACCATCAAATATACTGTTTGCAGGTGTGTATGTGTGCACTTTTCAGCATGGACATTTTACAGGCTGGGACAATGAAGGGCTTAATTGTTTAACGTGAAGTTAACTGTCTGCGGTAAGGAGGAAAACTACAGCCTACCCGACCCTACAGAATTTCGGTATTAAGACGGGTAGTGCTGTGAGGCATTTTAATGTGTCATTTAATGGAGGACGAACAAAGTCAGACACAGTGTTTAGCCTACGAACCACACTTTTTCAAAGAACCAACAAACAAGGGAATCAGTTAGCGCTCAAAAGACTTCACTTGAACGCAGCAAACAACAAGGACCCAAGTCACCTTCGGTAACTCTCACCTGGCATGCGAGTAAATACAAGGTACATAAACTCCACGAAATGTACATAACGTCAAAGCTCAGGAGCTGTGTGAAAGTCGAGGTGGACGTCCTGGGCTTCCGTCCCTAATAAACCTACAGTTTCTGTGGACGTAAAGCAACACTTCAACAACATAACGTCATCAAATTGTCAAGAGGAAGGAAGCCGAGGAACGAACCTGTTTAATTTTGCTCTCGTCCTTCAAGGCGGATGTTCCGATGTCGCCGATGCTGCTGAGCATCCGCCGCTGGGTGGCGTTGTCAAGGTGATCAGTGTCAAACATGGCGGCCTGGCTGGCGAAGCTCTTTTCAAACTGTGACGTCTTCAGGCTGCTATTGACCTGGTCGTCAAGGAAACGTGTCAATTAATGCACGTGTAAAAAAAGGGAATATACTGCACTTAATAATAGATGAAATATGAGCATATGTATATCTTCGCCCCTTCCCACTCAAAAACAAAACAACAACAAGAACGCTCTCTCTCTCTCTCTCTCTCTCTCTCTCTCTCTCTCTCTCTCTCTCTCTCTCTCTCTCTCTCTCTCTCTCTCAAAACAAGAAACAATACTAACAACACACACACACACACACACACACACACACACACACACACACACACACACACACACACACACACACTCCACACAAATAAAAGAAGAAGAAGAAAGAAAGCGAAGTTGGATGTTACAACAGATCCACTGAACAAAGCGGCTAGTTGGTTAGATCCTCAGTTAGCCTAGTTCTTGGATTTTAAACGTACCGAGGGAACATCAGAAACGTGAACTGCCCGCTGAAACTATCACCTGGCATTCAAGCATTTTACTCACACAAGATAGTTCACTGAGGTAGCAGTCTCAAATTACTGAAAAACTCTCATTCAAAATAAAGTCCATCAAATAATCAATCAACTTAATACAATTTAATCTGTTAATCCAACCAATCAATCGAAATCAATATATCAACTTAATTCCATTCAGTCAATTAAGGCAAATAATCGACCAAAAGAACAACAATTAATATCAAGCAATCCCTTCAAACTATCAAAACAAATCAATCTATCAACTGGTCATTTAATCTGTCAATGAAAACATGTCTTACACAGAACATGTCTTACACAGAACACACTCTGCATGAGCATGGCTTTCCGGCACCTTCCTCCAATAAATCAACGAAATAATCAGTCAAAACAAATCAAGCAATTGTTCAACCTTTTAATTAATCAGTCAGTCTACCAAATAATCAATATTCCTAACAACCGACCAGTCAACCAACTAACAAACTAGTGACCAACCAATCAATCACTCAACCAACTAACCAAACGACCAATAAATCAGCTAACTAAATAACCAACCAAGCAACCGAGCAATCAATCAACCAACGAATAAAACAACCAACCAACCATCCAACCAACTAACAAACCAGCCAACCAATCAACTAATCAACCAACTAACGGACTAATCAATCAACCAACCTACCAATCAGTCAGCCAACTAACAAACCAACCAACCAACCAAACGATCGACCAACCAACCAACCAATCAACCAACAAACAAACCAGCCAGACGACCGATCAGTCAACCAACCAACCGACCAATCAATCGAGCAATTAATCAACCATCCAACCAATCAATCAGTCAGCCAACTAACCCACCAACCAAACGATCAGCCAACCAGTCATAGACGTAGCCTACCTGCAGCTCCTGGTTGTAGGAGGTGATGTTGGTGTCGTAGTTCCAGCTGGAAACGGCGTCCTTGAAGTACACCTCTTTGCTCTCCTTGTCGTACTTGTCCAGAAACTCCTCCACAGCGCTGGGGTCCCGGATCTTGCCTGTGTCCGGGTCCGGACAGGCGGCTGCCCACTCGGTTTCCGTGCTGTCCGCCAGGTGTCCGGTCAACCACGCCGTCAGCGGCTGGAGGTATTCCCACATCGGGGCGTCGTCAAGTCTGTTCGTTCCTGTCAACGCCTGGAGTTTTTGTGGCGGTGTGAGTAGCCTCCCTTGACTCAGAACGTTTCTGTTTGGAAATAGCAGGGGGCGGGAAGGCGGGAGGGGGAGGGGGGGGGAGGGGAACATGGGGGGCGGGGCGGGGGGGTAGTTAATTAGTTAGTAGTTGGTTAATAATTTGATTTTAATATCCTGTCAACAGCTGAGGGTCAACTCATGACGAAAAGAGAGAGAGAGAGAGAGAGAGAGAGAGAGAGAGAGAGAGAGAGAGAGAGAGAGAGAGAAGAAGAGAGAGAGAGAGAGAGAGAGAGGTAGAAGTAAGTAAGTAACTTGGTGTTTTACGCTCAGTCAGCCAGTACGGTTATATCCGGGCGAGATATATTTTGTCATCACATGATCATTTTTAAAAGTGTGCACGTGTTAAAACTGGTATAAGTACAGATTTTAAAAACATAAGGAGAGAGAGAGGGGGGGGGGGACAAGAGAGCGAGAGAGAGACAAGGAGACAGAGAGACAGAAACAGAGAGACTGAGAGACAGAGAGAGACAAAGAAAAGGAAAGGAAAGAAAAACAAACAAAAAACAAGAGAGAGAGAGAGAGAGAGAGAGAGAGAGAGAGAGAGAAGAGAGAGAGAGAGAGAGAGAGAGAGAGAGAATAGAACTTAAAAGATGGTGACGATGATAAGGACAATGGGTTCAGTATCTAAACAACCCTAAGGCCAATAAATCCCACTGACTCATACCAAGCACCGAAATAAGCGATGAAACAAAATGTAACCTAAACATTGTCCAGCAGATATGAGCAAGCGCATCAATGTAATTTATAATTCATAAACAAAATACGCCAGGGACCTAATGACCAGGGATCAGGGACTTATCTAGCTACTCAAGTCGCTGTTGCTCTGTGTGATTTAAACCAAAGATGACATCGGGTCATTCGTCTTAACTCTCTTAAGTCAAAACTGAAAACCCTCTGTATACTGATCTGTCGTTTTACCAATCCATCACCAATAATGCATATATCTGTAGTGTGTGTGTGTGTGGGAGGAGGGGGGGGGGAGCTCACGCGTGTGTGTATGTATGTGTGTGTGTGTGTGTGTGTGTGTGTGTGTGTGTGTGTGTGTGTGTGTGTGTGTGTGTGTGTGTGTGTGTGTGTGTGTGTGTGTGTGTGTGTGTGTGTGTGTGTGTGTGATGAAATTTGTGTATCCTTATGCGGAGATAAAGAGTGCCCCTTCAGTTGTGTAACGTTTGGAGGAAGGTGCCGGAAAGTCATGCTCATTCAGAGTGTGCTGTTCTGTGTGTGTACAGCCCTCAGAGTTCTGTGCCCCTGCTGCTGACAAGAACATCAGGCTAACAAGGTCAGAAAACCTGATTTTGTCGCCGACGGCATTCGATCCATGGATGTCACAGTCAGCGAGAGCTCCAGTGTGGCCAGCAGTTTGACACAAGGCTTTCAGGATCTGGAACTGCGCCACTGTGCTCTGAAACAGTCTGAACAGTACGTAACGAAGGTTTGTTCAGTTATGGCTTCCCGACTGGTTCAAAAGTTGAGCTGAAGGATTGGAGGATAGCTCTCCGAGGAGCTGGGTTTTAATCATTTTGATTTTGCGTGTATGCCTCTGTGTGTGTGTCTGTGTGTGTGTGTGTGTGTGTGTGTGTGTGTGTGTGTGTGTGTGTGTGTGTGTGTGTGTGTGTGTGTGTGTGTGCGTGCGTGCGTGTCTGCGTGCGTGCGTGCGTGCGTGCGTGTGTGTGTGTGTGAATGTGTTTTCAAACAATATGTCTATGGATACGATTTCGACTTAAAACAACAAAATTCGAAGCAAACTCGTTGGAGAACTCAATGACACATGCACGCACGCACACAAGCACGCACGAACGCACGCACGACGCACGCACGCACGCACGCACGCACGCACACACACACACACACATTCACACACCCCACACCCACCCTCACCCCCCCCCCCCCCCCCCACCCCCCCCCCCCCCCCACCACCACCCCCCACTCGCCTCATTCTCTCTCTACCTTTCTCTCTCTCTCTCTCTCTCTCTCTCTCTCTCTCTCTCTCTCTCTCTCAAACACACACACACACACACACACACACACACACACACACACACACAACACCACATCCACCACGACACACACGTGAGCACGCATGCACGCACACACGCACACACACAGACACACACACATTACACACACACTCCTCTTTCACCCCCCCCCCCATCCACCCACCACCACCGCGATATACACACGCGCCTAGTCTCTCTCTCTCTCTCTCTCTCTCTCTCTCTCTCTCTCTCTCTCGCTCTCTCTCTCTCTCTCTCTCTCTCTCTCTCACACACACAACACACACACACACACACACACACACACAACACACACACACACCACACACACACAACACACACACACACACACACACACACACACACACACACACACACACACACACATACACA
>JABMCL010001550.1:15000-20223 GCA_018857735.1 Alviniconcha marisindica | reverse complement strand
TCAAGGTACCCTTTACCCTTAGCACCCTTTTTATTTTCGCGGTATACAGCTGACTGTAGAAGCACTGATGAGTCATGTCCTCTAGTAAAATTTGCAGATGATACAGAACTGGTTGGACAAATTAGTAATAATGAAGATGCACTATACCACAAGCAGATTGAAAACTTTGTGAATTGATGTGATAAAAATTACAAAGATGCCCCAAACCAGTCTACATTAAAGGAGAAGCAGTGGAGAGAGTAGATACATATAAGTACTAAGGTGTGGTTTTTGATAGTAAACTGAACTGGAAAGATAACATCAACTCTGTGCTGAAAAAGTGAACTCGAGAACGTATTGCTTGAGAAAGCTGAGATCATTTGGAGTAAATTCAATATGCTAGTAACTTTTTATAATGCTGTAATATGTAGTAGTATTATGTTTGGTTCTGTCTGTTGGGGTGGGAATATTTCAAAATTGGATAGAGGGAGGAAAAGATTGTAAAAAAAGCAGGTCATGTTGTGGGAAGTAAACATGGTGCTTAAAGTCCACAGAAACCATAAGGCTTATTAGGGACGGCTTGTGGGAAAGCCACTGGACAGTTTTAAGACTTTACACGGAAAGAGACTGTACAGAAAACTAATGCAAGTACTAAACGACCCTACACACCCAATGAGACACTACTTTAATAGCAGACGTAGCAACAGGAGTGGAAGATTTTTACTTCCGAGAACAAGTACAAACCGTTATAAAGCCTCGTTTTACCCTCGGCTATGTCAGTTTTTAATGAAAATTATACCAGTCATTAACTGAGTGTGCGCATGCGTCAAGACGTCTGTTGAGGGAGGGTTGGGGATGTGTGAACTTAATGATTTTTATTTAATTTGAGAGTTTTTACTTTTTGGTTTGGCAGAGAAAGCATTATTCCAGGTAATTTTGGGTTTGCATTAGATCATTCCTATTAGTGTATGCAGATTGAGAGAAAGGGGGCGTATGTCTAAGAGTGTGTATGTGCGTGTTTCAAGAGTTAGAATTATTGAGATATGTTCTTCGTTGTGTGATCGAACGACAGCTTTAATTTCCCGCTGGGATGAATAAAGTATATTGTTATTGTTGTTGTTTTACAACCTGGATTAACAGCACAGTCAACAGTTTCAACTCCTTTAAAGATGTCACAGACTACAAGCCAGGTATTGGTTTTTATGCCCAGCCAACCATGGCGGTTACATCATTAGGGCGATCACAGCTACAAAGACGCTCACATTCCCCAGAGTCGGAACTAAGTTGCTCCAATTAATAAGAACACATACCCACGTTACAGACGTCACAGTATTCCCTCTGGCACTCTTTGTCTGTGTAACACCAGGGCATGGTCAAAAGGTCGTCAGGGTTACGGCAGTAGTTCTTGTCCAAGCCCGCCCCAAAGTCACTGCAGACAATACAAGATCTGATCCCAATCTCCTGGCTGTACCATTCGACTCTCCCTCGTCTTCTTCCCGTCCACTGACCACAACAACTCCCCTGTATCCATTCGCTCACGCACTCCTTCAAAACCTCGCTTTCACCCTCACTGACCATTCTGTAATCATCGTTCTTTCTCTCTCATCCTCTTACTCAAAATCCCCAACGTTTTGAGGTGTTCAGGAAAACAATGAGAAAAGAATATGGTTGCTGTTGTAAAATATGGCTGGCCCTATGACCAGTCAGTTTCTATAAAGAACATGACACGTCTTTAATATCCAGGTCTCCAGCTAAGAGGCTGCAATCCTAGGACCTTACCTTGAATTCGCACGACGTGGGATGTGGGTAACATTAATCTATTCAGATGTACGAAGTCAGTGAAATTCTGCTGTGCGTCAGTCTGGGTTGGAGAAACCTACAAGGAAACATGACCCCAATACTTGGTATGAAACGCGTGCTCTATAGCCAGCTGTATAAGCAAGCGTACCTGGATTTAAAGGCGTGGTGCGGACATTGGGTAACCTGAGTCCAGTCCAGACAAGGTTTCATGCTACGCGTGTAGTCCTTCCGTCCGCGATACAGTTTGCCTTTTGTTGCTGGGTCGAAACACTCGTCTTCTTCGGCTGTCTTATTCTAAAGAGAGAACAAGATAGAATGAGTCTAAATGCTAGGGTTGTGAGAATAAAATAATAGGAAGCAAAATGCACACATACAGTGAAACAATCACCACCTGATTGAAAACTCTACCAAGTTAATTAAAAATATATATTTTGACATGTGAGAACTGCACTTGACTTTTAGACAATATTCATTATTTGCCTGAGGCGGTGGTGTTTATGTACCTTGTATTTACTCGTATACTAAGTGTGAGTTTCTGCTGACGACTCCGGTCTCTCTTGTTGTGTTTGTGTGATGTCTTTTGAGTGCTAATTAACTCCCTTGTTTGTTGATTCATTATATTACCGTTCATCTTTACTTTTATGCACCGGATGATGTTATTTGCAATTTTGTGACCCTCGACGTGCTCACGCCATGCTTTTCACATCACACAAATCACAGTCCATAGAGACTACCTGTGAGACAACAGCTCTGAAGGAGAAGGTGCGACACAGCCATCCCGACGTGTAGCTGAAGCTGTAAACCTTGCCCTGTTCCGCGGTGTCCGGCGTCAGAGGCTCGAACCAGTAAACGTTGTCGGATTCCGGATTGTCGCTTCCGTCACAGTGGCTGTAGGTCACTCCCAGACGTTTACTGCCGTACAGCACAGCGATGGTGTCCCCTGTTTTGACGGCGATTCTCTCCTCTTCTGGCACGGTGAGAGTGTGAAGGTGGGGGATGTCCACAGTGATGCTCAGTGCATTCTGCCCTATAAACTCGTACCTGAAACAGTAGTGCAATGTGCACCAAAGTGTGAATTTGAAGGAAGCAACTCTCCCTCCCTTCCCGCTCTCTGTCTGTCTGTCTCTCTGTCTGTTTGTCTGTCCGTCCATCCGTCCATCCGTCTGTCCGTCCGTCCGTCCGTCCGTCCGTCCGTCCGTCTGTCTGTCTGTCTGTCTGTCTGTCTGTCTGTCGGTCTGTCGGTCTCTCTCTCTTCAGACTCAGACTGAGAGAAACAGAGAGACACAGATAGACAGGCATCCACTCACTGTCACACGAACACAGACACAACACTTACTTCTGGATACCGAGGTCATCACGACGTCTCCACACCTGGAAGGCGGCTGTGCCTGACTGTTTGACGTGGAACTGCCATTCCGAGATGACGCCATAGGCAGGGATGTAGGAGTTGTCGTTGTCGCCAAGGTAAACATTGTCTGCGCTACCCACGGACCCCCTCTCCAATAGCGGCACCTGGCTCGTGACTAACTGAGGGTATGGCGGTACCGAATCCACCTGCACAAGACCCACGAGGGTATCGCTCAACTGTGCAACAACAAAACAGCATAAAACACACACGTGGAGGTTCACACGGGCTTCTCGTGGGCATTACAATGTATATAATTATTATGTATTCATATTCAGCAAAGGTGAGCTCACGTTGATGGGAGAGAGAGAGAGAGAGAGAGAGAGAGAGAGAGAGAGAGAGAGAGAGAGAGAGAGAGAGAGAGAGAGAGAGAGAGAGAGAGAGAGAGAGAGAGAGAGAGACACAGACACAGAGACACAGACAGACAGACAGACAGACAGACAGACAGATGATTGGTTCATTGATATAATATTTAGCACAGACATTGTAACGTACAGGGAAAATGACAGCTTTGAAGGAGAACACTCGACAGTTCACATCACTGGTGAAGGTCACAGCCTCGAGGGGAGAGAAATCTCCATAGGATCTGCTGTCTAAAGCCCACGTCACACCGAAGTCTTCGGGATGACTGTCTCCATCGCAGTAGTCGAAGGGAACGTAGCCTCTGTGGCTGCTAGGTTCCCACAGGCCTATCCTGTCTCCTGGCTGCACGTGAATCCAGTCCGCTTCATTCACGTCCTGCGTTTCTGGACCTTGACCCGAGGTCATCATCAGGTTTTGACCCACCAGGTTGAAACTGAAACATAGTATAATATGTTTTCATATTGTGAGCCGGTTTGGCCTAGCGGTAAGGCGTTAGGCTGGTAAGCGGAAGGACCTCGGTTCGATACCGCTTCGGCTCTCCTTTCTTTTAAAAAATTGTGGTTTGTGGACACTGTCTTGTGACTTTGTCCCTCACAATTAATGAAACATTAAAATGGCTCTCATCGCTGCCCATCTTAATGCAGGTCATTCTGATGGTGACAGTGTAGCGATAGGTATATACTCTCCCTCTTCCGCCCACCTCCATACCCCCTTCCCCCCCTTCTCCCCGTCTCTAATAAGCCTTATGGTTTCTGTGGACGTTAAGCACCATGTTTACTTACTTACTTAGCATGCTTTTATCAGATTTCCTACCTCAGAGCGAGGAGGTTGGTCCCATTTGTCAGCTGTTCGGAAGGAGAGGAGCACGGGTTGTTAGCGGAGAGAGAGACACACACACAGAGAAAGGCAGAGAGATACAGACAGACAGAGACGGAGAGAAGTTTCTTTACTTTCGAGGGACTGTTTTCTACATCCAGCCCTCGCCCAAACAAGGGACTGCTCTAGATCGTATTATTCACGTACACATTATTTTTCTAAGCGACGACACACCGGTACACTCATGAGAGAGAGAGAGACAGACAGAGACAGAGACAGACAGACAGACAGACAGACCGAGACAGACAGACAGACAGACACAGAGAGACACAGAGAGAGACACACACAGAGTACTACTGTGTTTGCATGTACTTGTATGCGCGCGTACGTGTGTGTGCGTGCGTGCGTGCGCGTGTGCGTGCGTAGGTTTGTGGACAGACGCAGCGAGAGACGTGACTCGCTCACCTGAAGTTTCCCCCAGCAGGGTTGGGTCTCCAGACCTGGAACATGGACCAGCCACGGTGCGGGCTGAAGAACTTCCACTGTTTGATGACGCCGTATCGCTGGATGCCCAGGTTGGAACCCACACTGGTGTACGCATACTTGGCACTGGTGGTCTCGGAGCGTGCAATCAGGTCCACGTTGTTGCTGTCTTGCACGATTTTCTCAGGGTCTGAAAGATAAAAAAACGAATGAAAGAATCTTCATGAAAAAGCAAGAGATGGTGGAAGAGTTCCCGGTCTGTGTGTGTGTGTGTGTGTGTGTGTGTGTGTGTGTGTGTGTGTGTGTGTGTGTGTGAGTGTGTGCGTGCGTGCGTGCGTGCGTGCGTGCGTGCGTGCGTGCGTGCGCGCGCGCGCGCG
>JABMCL010001550.1:0-10000 GCA_018857735.1 Alviniconcha marisindica | reverse complement strand
AAGAGTGACATTTTGCTGTATATGAGCTTTGAGGCAACTTGCAGGGTTCCTTTGTCGATGTACAGGTGAATAGTTTTGGTATCTATTTGTCAGGTCGAAGCTGTTCAGGCCGAGTCATCCATACAACAGTTCCGCCATACAACAAAACAAGAGCCTCTTACCCCTGCCTCTAAGATTTTTTTCTGATTTTTTTCTTGCGAGTTTGACTTCTTGGTAAACACTTTCGCATGGTTTCGGAACAGAGGAGATTCTTTCAACTTCTGCATTGGCAAGCCGTTTCCTACAGAGAAAAGACTACCTGTAGTGTCATAGCCTCCCACTGTATGACCAAACATGATCTGATGATGTTCTCACAGATGTCTTTACTCTTATTGCTGTCTGGACTAATTTTACGTCCCAGACTTTGGTTGCAGACTTTGTACCGGTCGAGAACAAAATTTGGCAGTGCTCAGGTTGAACGTGAAATAATAGAAGCACCAGTAAGTCCGGGTTTTATCCAACGAGAGCGGTGGCTGTTTGATTCGCCTGTTTAAGGGTTGTACCAACAATGACACAATCAGCATCTCTCCTTTAAGACGTTGCTCGATTTGTTGATGAAGCATTGTTTGTAGTTTGGACCAGGAAGTTGTTTTTTTGTGTTGTTGCTTTTTTGTTTTTGTTTGTTTGTTTGAACACACAGCAACATATTACCTTCAAACATTGCGTCTCATCCGATTTTGCGCCCTTTTTCGTGTTTGTGTGTGTGTGTGTGTGTGTGTGTGTGTGTGTGTGTGTGTGTGTGTGTGTGTGTGTGTGTGTGTGTGTGTGTGTGTGTGTGTGTGTGTGTTTTGTTTTGTTTGTTTGTTTGTTTTTCTCCGGAGATGTTTAACATCTTTGGCAGAAGGGCCTAGGTGTATCCGTCAAAGACAATTGTTGCTTTCCGTACCTTCTTATTACAAAGTCTACATACATCTACACCAGCTGGTCGTCTATCAAACTTTTTCGCCACGCCAGAGGATGCAAGAGAGAACCGCCGTCAATGACAAAGTGGACATGCTGTGGCAACTGCATATCAAGATGTTTGGGCAGTGACTATATGCTTTCAGAAAACAGTCCTTTATTTGTCATTTACAGGACATTGTATTCATTTTTTGACGAGCATGGTTCCTTTTCCTCTGAATTTATCAATTTCCTCCCACCAGCTTCGTCAAATCAACTAGGGTCACCTGCTCATTGTCCGTACTCTCGAGGGTCTTTCGACGCATTTGTTTCTTTGATGGCGAACAATTTGGGTATCTGGGAGTCTGCATGGAAATTAGAGTCGCACACATTGTGATAGACATTCTAGTTTTGCCTTTACATCTCTAGACCATGCGACATTTTGCTTAGAGCAGTACGTGTTCAAGAACTGACCTCTGAAACTGTGTCTTTGTGCTTATCAGCATCAATCTTCCATACTATCTCTTCTTGATACCCTTCTTCAGAATCTCCTCTGGGTGGCCACAAAACAAATATCTTTGCGATCGTCTTTTCTTTGATGGCGACACGATGGTACTTTCATTAATTTAACAGCAATGACACTCTTGTTGGTGTAGACACGTCGACGGTGAGCATGGACATGATCTCCCGTTTTGGCGTGTAAGTCTTCCCCTCGCTCGACACTAGCATAGTTAATTCATGCGTTCCCCCTCTCCCCAAGGGTGATTTTGTTTCTCTCGTCATTGCAGTCAGTTTTGCAGATTTTACACATCTCTTCAGTATCCTGGAAAGGAACAAGAACCTTTATTGATTTAACTATTGTTTGTTTAGTGAAAAAAACATACATACATTTTCACTCTCACACACAAACGCGCGTACGTACGTATGCACATCATATAAAACAAAACAAACGTTCGTTATCTGAGTTTTTTATTCTTCTTGTATTCTGTTTATTGACTGTGTTTACTACTGCCTGAGATTCTGTCAGTTTTAAATTAATGACTTGGGAATGTTGAATTGCGCTTATTACTGACTTGGTTGTGTTTGCAATTGATGGTTTTGCGTGTTGAATTGTGAACTAGGTTTTTACTTGTGATTTGTGTTTTGACCTAGTATTGAATAATGGTGAGTGTGCGATGATCGTATGATCGCTGACGGGCCTTAAAAATCCCCAAAGGAGCTTGTGAGTTTATTTACATAGATACATTATAGCAGAAGTGGGCTACCATACACTGGTAAGTGGTAAGAATAACACTAGGAAATCATGAATGTTTTTTTCCAATGTCTTTCTGCTTTGGCATCAGCGCAATACGTATAAATAAATCAGACGTATTTCTGGACTCACATTCATGCAAACCATCGGCTTTCCTGACCAGAGTTGTTGTTTTTAAATCTGTCTTTCTGTCAGTAACCTCGATGTTCTTTTTGCACAAGGGAGGTCAATTGACCTTTGCCCACAGATGACACAGCTACCATTCACTCCTGATTTTCACACAAGTACAATATTCTTCCGTCGTATGGGTACGGCCAATCGATCTCGCACTGAACAACAGGACCATTTTGACAGGTTGAGGATGAACCGCCGTTGTTAATAATGTACTCTCCTCCACCACTCTTCTTTCGTCGCGGAAACATTTTGGATCACCACACTTGTCTCCCTTGATGAGCGTTTGGCCACGATCAACCATAAAAACACAAATAATAAAAGAAGAATATGTTGCATTGGTCAGTTAAGCCGCTTATCTGCATCAATAAGTGCCTAGCAACAATTCTGATGTATCGACCAGTGTTGCGAAAGTGCCGAAGTCGCAAAACACTGGTAAAAACCAAGCGGTGAAGCCGCACCGCCCGATCGCTTTTTTGTTTAGATCTAGCCTGCCTAAAAGCTGGAATAAAACCGTAGCCTAAGGAACCTTAAACACTGTAAAATAAAAAGATTGAGTCGCAGCTGAAACGCTGATGTTCAAACAAACAACAGCTTGCATTTTATAGTGTGTCTGCAGACATTTAAACGCGCATTTCAACAACAAAATCTCACGAGCAGACGAACTTTTGAATTATCCCGCGAAGCTCTGCTGATCGAGTGACCTAGTTATTGGCGCCGAGTTTTGCCCGGTTTTTCTTGTCTGTATGTGTTAATTACTGCTGATGTTGACGGACGTTGCTATAGTTTTTAGCTATAGTTGCGATTACATTACAAACTTACCTCCAAATAGGCTTCCGATGAAGACTTGCGTGAAATCTCCCTGCGTGAGGGTCAGCTGTCATTACGTAAACAAACAGCGCATCCAGTATGGCTCGCCAGTTTTGGTCATATATTCTCTACTTAAAGAATAATATATTTTCAAATTCGAATTTCTTGAATCCCCTTTCTCTAACCTTTCGGTAAGATCTGCCTGACAACCACTGACTGTTTCAGTGTCTTTCCTGCCTTCACTTGCACAATGTGTATTGGTGCGTACAAACCTTAGCACTGTAAGTGCTAGGCTCTGTGCTAACCATACATTATCACAGCACAAACACGCAATCATATACACAATGAAAGTGGGACAGGCGAGAAACTGGCCTAGCAGTTCAAAACAACACTTCAAAACATTTGAAAGAAATCAAACGAATGAGCTCGTGGAATGCAGGACCAGAAATTACGACAATAACCACATTTAATTGGCTCTCGAAGGCAGCTACCTGAGAGATGCTGCAAAGTTTTGTTCCACTTCGTCCTTCATTGATGATACCATGGCACCGTGGTTCTGACAGGATGTCTGTGCTTTAGGAAAGTCCAGTATCTCCTCGAAGTATTTGTAGCACGCCCCACGATGGAAGGCCCAGCCGTCATCACACGCTGCACATTATAGTGAACTGTCCAGTCATGTATCTAGCACGCCCCGTCAGACGCTGCACATTATAGTGAACTGTCCAGTCATGTATCTAGCACGCCCCATCACACGCTGCACATTATAGTGAACTGTCCATTCATGTATACAGCACGCCCCGTCACACGCTGCACATTATAGTGAAAAGTCCAGTCATGTATATAGCAAGCCCCGTCACACGCTGTACATTATAGTGAACAGTACAGTCATATACATATAGCACGCCCCGTAACACGCTGCACATTATAGTGAACAGTCCAGTCATGTATATAGCATCAATTATAATGAACAGTAATTCTATCACGCCCTACGATGGAATGTTAAATTGTTAATACACCCTCCAGATTATAATGAGTACGCCTAGTACTCGTCGAGCACCCCAGCACTTGTTGCACATTATAGTGAACAAGACAGTCGTGTAGCACGCCCCATCACATGCTGCACATTATAGTAAACAATACAGTCATGTAGTATGCCCCAACACACGCTGCACATTATAGTGAACAAGAAAGTCATGTAGCACGTCCCAACACACGCTGCACATTATAGTGAACAATACAGTCATGTAGCACGCCCCAACACATGCTGCACATTATAGTGAACAATACAGTCATGTAGCACGCCCCAACACACGCTGCACATTATAGTGAACAATACAGTCGTGTAGCACGCCCCAACACACGCTGCACGTTATAGTGAACAATACAGTCATGTAGCACGCCCCAACACACGCTGCGCATTATAGTGAACAATACAGTCATGTAGCACGCCCCAACGCACGCTGCACGTTATAGTAAACAATACAGTCATGTAGCACGCCCCAACACACGCTGCGCATTATAGTGAACAATACAGTCATGTAGCATGCCCCAACAACACGCTGCACATTACCAAGCAACAGACCGATTACAGGAACAACTGATCCAAGTTTATAGACTTTACAATAGTGAACTGGTCCGTATGAAATTGGCAGTTTCTACCCAGTCCCTCGACGGCCGCCACTTGCTGAACTTGAGCTTAAACCGTCTCTACCAGACTTTATTTTCTAACCAGTCTGATGCATTTATCCTTTTAATGTCAGGTTCCAGTTGTTTGAAATTCGCTCCCGCTGAATATCCGCTTCTCCTTGTCTTTGTCATCTATTAAGGCTCAACTTAAAACACATCTTCCGACAGTCTTTCCGCAATATCTACCTACCTCTATGCCCACCTTTGAGGAAAGCTAATTGTATATTGTAGACAAAGAATGAAGGATTGCTGAATGATTTTGAATAATTTTATATATTCTATATGTATTTCATGTTTGAGTATTGTTGTCTGTATGCACAATTAAATCTTCTTCTTTTCTTTCTTTCTTCTTTAAAAAAATAAAATAGTTTGCGTTGTGAGATTGCACTGCGCCGTCAGCATGTAATTTTTCCACGGGGCATAACTCTATAAAATAGTCATTCTTCTTCTTATTATTATTATTATTTCATTAACACTCACATCCCCCACCCTCCACCACCCAACACACACATACGCACGCGCGCAAAATTAATGTAGATGTTCACTGGCACAGTCTCGTAAAGGCCGGTTCGACAGGCTATACCGGCAGTGACTCAACGCACCTCCACAAACGTAGCCGGCGGGAGACCACTCGCCACTGCTCGTGCATGTACGTGTGAGAGTTTCGTTCCCTGAGGTGCAGCGGTAGGTGGCGGTGTCCCCAACAGTCGGCTGCTTCGGAAATTGCAGAATGTCTGCGTCTGGCAGAGATCCCGGATCTCCGCATGCCGCGTCTGGCAAAACAGTTCACACGAGCAGTCACCTCTCAATGCTGTGCAAAACACGACGCACAGCTATTAAAACCATGACCATTTTTTTTTTTCATTAATAGCGATTAAAAGGACCATGGAAATATCCTCAAGATCACCAAGAACGGTGTGGTACGGGTAGTAAGAGGATTCTGCTAACTGGAAACAGCATCCGCAGAAGCGTTATAGCAAAAGCTTCACAGATTTAACTATCTCAATTAACGCTGACGGCTCAGGACAGTGATAGCGACGATGATGATGACAGAGGAGGAGGAGTGGGGGAAGGAAGATAGAAGGAGATGAAATAGAAGAGGATATGAACTCGAGGTGATGGCAGTCTAACAACAGCATCTTCAATATCAACAACAACATCAGTAACAATAGCAACAACAACAATAATAACAGTTGTATAGCGCAGTGCCAACTAAAAATACATTTGATCAAACTTAGCAAAGTTTTCACGTGTGCAGATGCACAAGAAATCACAGATTCACCTCTGACTGGGGCAGAAGGGGGCTGGAGGCTACATGTGGAGGCACACCCAGTAGCGACAATCTGCTCCCGTGTCTGACGACACATTTTGTCAGTACAAAATGATGACCTGTCGTAGACACGTTCTGCAGCAGACATTCGGTTATAAATGTGTATAATTCTACACTTGTCAAGCATCCTGTTACACTGCATTCTACACGACCCAAACAAACAAACCAATAAACAATATCAGAACTAAAAGACAAAAAAAAACTAATTAATATTTTTTACCCCGAGACCTCTGTCTTTTACTATTTGGCCACCCCTTTCCCCTTCACGTCGTCTCCATCCCGCCCCCTTCGCGTCATCTCCAACCCACCCCCTGCACATCGCCTCCACTAAGGGTCTTTCATATTGTCTCTTTCACATACCCCCCCCCCTTCCACCCCTGAAATCAGCAGACAAACAAAGAAATCTGAAATCAGCAGACAATCAAAGAAATCAAAGATCAGCAGACAAACAAAGAAGTCAAAGAAAAAAAAATTGTATCGCAAAGGACAAGGAAAGAAAATATTTTTTGTACCGCAAAGAACAAGGATCGTTAGGAATAACTTCAGTCTCCTAGTTCGGCTGTCGGGTAACAGTGCTGATTATTAATCAGTGCAGGAGGAAGGCAACCAGACTGTGCTACAGATGAAGAGTATGTAAAGTGTCCACAGGTGACGTACCCACGTTGCAGACATCACAGTAGTCTCTGTTACACTCTAGGTCCGTGTAGCACCAGGGCATGGCTGTGTCGTCAGGGTTACGGCAGTAGTTCTTATCCAGACCGGCTCCAAAGTCGCTATAAATCAGACCAGAAAATACAAGAAATGAAACTTACAAAGATTTCCTTTCCTTATCGCCTTGGATTGGGCCGTGCCACAACACGGTGACACCAGCAAGAACACTACGGCCACTTAAAATTTTGTGCTCCAAACAGTTATGTGGGGACCACCATCTTGAGCCATGATAATTAGCTCCTTGCAATACTGCATCCATCCTCCTGAAATGGAGATAAATCCTTTGAAAACGGCATGTGACTGCCCACGTAGCGGAGTAATCTTTAAAAAACAAACAAACAAAAAAGCAGTTCACACACGCAATTCTCTTACCCACTGGAATTCATTTGTCGACGTGCAATTGCATGTAGCGGGTCAATCAATCAGTGTTTTATTTTATGTCTGTTCACAGCGAGGTGATATTAGACACACAGAAAAAAGAGCATATATTAGTATATTATACTAACTTATCCACAGGACTCCGAACAATCAGTTTAACAATAGAATTTATAACATGAGGATTATGTTGTTGCAAGCATTAAAGTCATCCAGTTTTCACTATGCATGTAGCGGGTGACCCCCAGAGCACTCAGCTGTGGAATGCGACATTTCCTTTACTGCGTTCTCTGTACATGTCGTAGTAGTTGCCTCGGACTGCAAGCTAGCGACACCAGGCAGCATCAGCAAAAATTAAGCCATGCAACACATATATTTACGAGACTTGTTTTGTACAGCACCCTAAAGTAATATAGGTCATCACACGCAGGCTACGGTAAATTTTAAAGGCTCAAAATAAAGGGTGACGTGTATTGAGAAAAACTGAAAGGTTGATGGCTTGTGCTTGGTTCACCTAAAAACAAAGGACTGTGGATTTTTAAGCCTGATTAACAAAGCAAAACTCAACAAAGCAAAGCATAGCCAGACAGCTTCCAGCGAATAATTATGCAATGTTGCTATGAAACTGATAGTCGTGTTGCGCAGAAAACAGACATCAATAAATTGCAGACATCAATACTTATAATTCAGTCTAAAAGGTTTAGGAATCCATTTAACAGACATATGCCATTTATCACATCAGACACGATAAAACGTAATAAAATATAAAAACGTTCAGTGAAATTATGTTAGTGTGATAGGTCGTATAGGACGAACGAAGTTATGTCACAGCAGCCTCTTGCATGTTGCCTCTTGCGTGTAATAGTTAACACACACACACACACACACACACACACACACACACACACACACACACACACACACACACACACACACACACACACACACACACACACACACACACACAACAAACAAACAAACAAACAAACAAACAAACAAAAACTTGCTATTTATATAATAAAATACTACATGTGTTAATACTAATTAGAAGGCAAAGCATTCAGTGACGACCGCTCTCAGGCCTTGGGTTAAAAATGTTTTAAATATATAAGTGGGAGCATAGCGAGAGCCGGTTTGGCCTAGCGGTAAGGCGGTAGGCTGGTAAGCGGAAGGACCTCGGTTCGATACCGCTTCGGCTCTCCTTTCTCTTCAAAAGTTGTGGTGTGTGGACACGGTCTTGTGACTTTGTCCCTCACAATTAATGAAACATTAAAATGGCTCTCATCGCTGCCCATCTTAATGCAGGTCATTCTGGTGGTGAGAGTGTATCGATAGGTATATACTCTCCCTCTTCTCCCACCTCCATACACCCTTCCCCCCATTCTCCTCGTCCCTAATAAGCTTTATGGTTTCTGTGGACGTTAAACACCATGTTTAACATGTTTTAGTGGGAGCATCGCTCTTGAAAGACAGATGTATGCAAATCTGTGTACCTAGGATTAAAGGCGTGGTGGAGACAGTGTGTGACTTGAGTCCAGTCCATACAAAGCTTCATGCTCCGTGTGTAGTCCTTCTGTTCACGATACAGCCTGCCTTTCGTGGCTGGGTCGAAACACTCGTCCTCTTCAGCTGCACAACAAATCACGAGTCTTCATTTCTGTGTGATATGATGAGTCTCGTTGGGTTTCGATCAAGACTGTACTGACTCTAAGCCCACAGAGCATACATCTATTGTAACCTGAACTCAGATATTCACGGAGACAGCATACAAATGGAGCAGGGTGGAGACGATGTGAAGGAGGCGGAGAGGGGTCCCCGATGTGAAGGAGATGATACGAAGGGGACGTGGTGGAGGCAATGTGAAGGAGGTGGGGTGGAGACGATGTGAAGGAGGCATATTGGGGCGGGGGAGGGGGGGGGGTATGTGAAAGAGACAATATGAAAGACCCTTAGTGGAGGCGATGTGCAGGGTGTGGGTTGGAGATGACGCGAAGGGGGCGGGATGGAGATGACGTGAAGGGGACATGGGTGGCCAAACAGTGAAAGACACTGGTCTCGGGGTCAAAATGTGGTTCAAATCACGGTTTGAGCAGTAACCTTTCTCTCTTTCTCTCCTGTCTCATGGTGATGTACCTAATGCCTAGTCCTTCGACTGTGAGGAAAAAATACGTTGTACACGTTTATGGACGTTAAATATCGTGTCGCAGCAGGTGGACAATTCGTCCTGGCTAGCTAAATTCCGTACACATTTCACCCGTAGTAATTAATGTTATGATAGGATGGGTAGACAGCTAGCTGGCCGGTAGGCAACTGTCCAGCAACGCTTGATGGGAATATGACATGCAAAGGTGTGCAAGCTGTACTCACGAATGAAAAGGGACGCCGTTACATTAAAGCCCGTGTCCTCGGCCACTTCGTGATGGTCCGTTCGCAGTGTCAGAATCACCGTGTTGTTCAAGCTGCGGATGGTGCGTCCTATGCCATCACCACAGTACCTGTCGTGTGAACAATACCCGTATTTACTACACTCTGAGTGTACTCTGAAATGCTTTTTTGGGTTGATTTTTCTTCGGCATCTTACTGGTGGTCAGAAAGTAGTGATAAAGAACAAGTAATATCACCACATGTGAGTTACGTGTTTTTGTGACCGGTGATTGGTTGAATCGCAGTTAGATACGACTTTTTTGCATGAAGCTTGGGTCAAGTTGAGTTCCAAACGCGTAAGTATGGCAGACGAGCAGTGTAAC
>JABMCL010001921.1:5000-16726 GCA_018857735.1 Alviniconcha marisindica | reverse complement strand
TGCAAGCTCTTAGTAAAACCATGGCAACCTATATATCGCTGTGTAGGTAAATGAAGTCAGAAGGCAATGGTCACACTTTCAGAGTCACTGTCACCAGGAGGGTGACACACAGGTGCAAATAAAGGTGACACAACCTTTTTTAAGACAAACAGACGAAACCAACGTTTTGCAGGCCCACAGAACATGCCAAGAGAAATGGAACATGCTCCCTACTTACAGTCTGATGTCCCAGATAACATTCACATAGAAACTGTCTCCAGAAATTCCATTTGTCACATTGTCTGTGTCCTTGAAATGGTGATGAAAAGGTGACGGTTTGCACAAGAGTAGGAAGTATGAGTTCACAGTATGATTGTTTCATTTTAGTGTAATCCATGCGCCGTCTCTATCATATATATACACAATGTTTGCACCGAAACTCTGTACAACTATATTTACTATATCTATGTACACATCTGCACTGGACATCAGAGGTATGTCTCGTGTCACAGCAGTGTCCCCACCTGTCCACTCAAAACGTAGCTGAGTAAAAAACAATGGCAGGTTTTCATCATCCAATTAAACCACCACTCTCACTATCATCTTTAAATGCATTTGCAAGCTCTGCTCTCTCCTCTTCTGTCAGTTCAAACAGATCAAAAAAATTTTTTGCCCAGATTGTCATAAACATCATCGTCAGAGAACTGATCACTGTTGTTGTACTCATCAGCCGCCATCTTTCCAACTGTACAGAATAACCTAACCCCATCCCTAGAAATGGACAAATTTTGTGCACTGGACACTTTCCCACACTCTGGCAGTGGCCAGGCACGGCTAATCAAAGCATTGTGCGGCTTATCAAAACATTCCCCAGGTCCCGTTACACTGGCCAGGGGGAACTGACCTGCTGACCATGTGACAGATAGGCACGGATTTCAAAGGCAGAACCGCTGCAGCGGCCGGCCGGAAGGAAGTGAGTGTTCATGCCTGCCCCTCTCTAGCGGTTCTCAGGAATGAAGGAAAAGATTCTCTTAACCGCTGTAGCGGTTTTCAGGGATGAAAGAGTTAAATAATTCAACACACAGCTGTGAACACATCGTTCTAAGACCTTGCCTACACAACTTAACAGCGAAATAGGACGATAATTATTACACAGATTTTCGGGCCCTTTTTTTATGTAGTGGTGTTACATGAGCAATCTTCCAAATGTTTGGAAAGATACCTTCATTCAAACAGCGGTTAAATAGGATGGTTAAGGGTTCTGTAATGTCAACTATAGCTATCAGCAATTTGTTATGAATCATATCGGGCCCTGTTGCCTTTGATTTGTCTAATTTTTTTATTACACTATGTCTGTCAGCGTGCGTAAGTATAATATCAGTAATTTCAGAGTCAGTGTACTCTACATTTGGAGTATTTTCGTTTGGATTGTCTAAAATCGATTGTTGAATAAAATTCAATGCATTGGCCTTGTCTTCGCTGGAAGAATACAAAGTACCACTGAAGAAGATGGGAGGAATGTCGTCGGATATGCCTTTTTTTTCATAAATTTTTTACCATTTTCCCACCATTCCTTAGTAAAAAAATGTTTTGGGTCAGATGCCTTTAAATCAAGTTCATTTAAATTTTCCCAAATTTTCTGTCTCTAATCTTAGTGGTTACTAAGTTTCTATAAGTCCGATAAGCTCGCCAGTCTTCTCTTTATTGCTGCTTTTGCTTTTTTAAACAACCTATATCTCTGTTTTATAGCCCAGCAAATGTCTGCATTTATCCAAGCAGCATTTTTAGAGGAATTGTAACGGTTTTTACAGGCATGCAATTGCAGGGGCTTCGAAAAATATAGTATTAAAATGTTCAGCACAGTCGTCAATGGATCCATTTTGCATAGCATCGGCCCAGTCTATACAAGACAGCATGTTGCAGAATTTAATGGCATCTAATTTGTCATAATTGTATAATGTTCTTTTGAAACTATAATTAGTATTGGTGTTATTGATCACCGCTGCACGTGGCACACAGTGGTCACTACATATTTCTGGCAAAACCTCTATACTTTTAATAACTTGTGGCGTCTGGGTTATAATAAGATCAATACATGTACTACTTGTCGGAGTTATTCTAGTGTCAGAATTAGTAAGCTGGTGCAACTGAAACATGTGGAGTATATCAGCTAAGTGCTTGCTTGGGAAGTTAAAGTTGGAATTGAAGTCCCCAAAGGCAATAAATTTTAAACCAGTGTTTATTGGGATTTGATCACACAAAGCTTTTGGAATGTATAAAATTTATTGCCTTTGGGGACTTCAATTCAACTGTGGCACTCAGTTGTCGGTAGAATGAACCTATTAGCATAGTTTCCTTGTTAATTTTGGTTTCAATCCAAATAGCTTCAAGACCGGGTACATGAAGATCGGGTCTGCGTTTTACAAATAAGTGTCGTTTCACGTATATGGCTACTCCACCACCACTGTGGTTTAACGGTCGGTCTAGTCTAATCGGTAGAGGGAAATGTAGTAAGTCTTTTTGAGCTTAGTATGATGGGGGCTAGCCAGTTTTCAGAACAGTAATAATATCGCACCCTTTTTTAAACCCTTTTGTTTGTTTTTTTGTTTTTTTGTTGTTGTTGTAGTTTGTTTTGTTTTGTTTTGGGGGGGGAGAAAGGGGGGGGGGGATCTTATTTCAGAATGCTATCAGTCAACTTTGTGTTTTTTTGCGTGGTTTGTTAAATGTTGTTCTACATTGATGTGAACTCCATGGGTGACTGGGGACACTAAAAGATCAGGCTTTTGGAGAATTCAGTTAACCATTTCTTTTCTATCAAAGCTCAGAGTGCAAGAGAGGAAAAGATAATGCCCCATGTTACCTGATAGGTCCGTTCTTGTAGATTTCTGCCATCATCTTCTCTCGTCCACTCACTGATCCATAGTCACCAACCTTCCACACCTTGTAGCTGTCCAGTTCGCTGCAACTGTCTGGGGTGCAAGTGCCACACTTGTTCATGCTCACACAGTCTGAAACACACACACAGTACATTTTACCTGTTGTTGTTACCACTCTCTGAAACACCACACACAGTACAATTTACCTGTTGTTCTTCACACATTCTGAAACACCACACAGTACAATTTACCTGTTGTTGCTCACACACTCTGAAACACCACACACACAGTATAATTTACCTGTTGTTGCTCACACACTCTGAAACACCACACACAGTATAATTTACCTGTTGTTGCTCACACACTCTGGAACACCACACAGTACAATTTACCAGTTGTTGTTTACACACTCTGAAACGCCACACACAGTACAATTTACCTGTTCATGCTCACACACTCTGAAACACCACACACAGTATAATTTACCTGTTGTTGTTCATGCACTCTAAAACACCACACACAGTACAGTCTGCTTGTTCAGTTGTTCGCACACTCTAAAACACCACACGCTGGTCTGCCCCCTCCCCTCCCCTCCACCCCCCAATACACTGAACATACTGTAATGATTAACTTTTTGAAGACCGAAGAATACTATTCAATACTATTTTTAATACAAGTAACTAAACACTACCACTGTACCAGTTCAGATCTGGATGGCGTCTACTTTTGGCTCAGGGGAGCCCACTCTGCACCATCTCTACACAAATGAATACCTTGGTTCTTGGCCTGGTAGTTGTTGCACGTTTCATCCGGGATGCCCGGCCACTTCGTGCGCATGCTGCCACACTGCCGCATCATTACCGCCATCGCAGGAGCCCGCATTGCCACAGTCAATGACCTCCTGGACCGACAGGTAGGCAGAGGGCCAGGCCCCTTTGCGTTTGATGTTGATGCGATCGGCAAAGGCACTGGTCTACCCCATCGCCCAGCAGGAGCCACAGTCTGCAGAGACAGACAAGAAAATCAGGGCCCATAAGTATGAAAAGCAAATAGCGCCCCTCATCACAATTATGTTCTAAATGGTAACGGCACTTGAAAAATTGGCATATATGTGAAATAGGTCTATCCAACTGGCCTAAACACATTTAAAATTATAGACTCATTTTTCTATGTTTAAGGAGCCACAGTCTGTAGAGAAAGACAACAAACATTTGGGCCCATATGTATGAAGAGCAAACAGCCCTTCTAATTGCGATTATGTTCTAAACAGTAACAGCAGTGAAAAAATGGGCACATATGAAACACAAATAGGGCTATCTTACAGGCCTAAATGTGTTTAATACTCTAGACCCATTTTTCACTCTCTGTTTAAGCAGTGTAAATGCCATCTAAAATAGTGAGGGCACTAGTTTGCAGCAGCTACAGTGAGAGCAGGTTACAGCTAAACACACATGCACTCTATGTACATGGTTTTGAATAAAGTAATACTGTAAATTGGTGCATGGTTGTATGGTGTACACAGAACATGTGCCCGGATGGCAGCAGTTTCATGTGGCACCAGCCATGTAACAACCAAATAGCACTGTAAGTACACTACTTCAGTGGATATTAAAAAAACACTGAGTGTAAAGCTAAAGTCAGTCATTAAGAATCACATATAACTCCAATGCACTGGGTCTGCTCGGAAACAGAGAACAGCACTATGCAGCTGCTGCAGTGAAGTGCTTTGGGCTCATCTGGAGATGAGGCGTTCAACAAGTGTTCATATAACAATAAAAAATAACAAGGGGCAGTCTTACCAGTTAAACAAACAAACATCTGAGACTGAGGAACAAAAAACAACAAAAAAAAAAATGATGAAAGAAAGCCGATCAACCAATGAGAGCTGTGGTTAACTGAACAACTTTATCTGATTATGATACACTACAAAGTTTTTTCTGATTCCAATTTCTGTTTGGATCTCTTGGCATACATAAGCCCCTTGTCATGACATCACTTACACTGTGGGAAGGTGTTGGTTTCGAGTAGTACTGGCGTAACTGATGCCGCTGATGTTGCGCCAGTCCCATGCTTTGGGCAGCTTTGCTGCGTCAAACCCTTTTTCTTCATGAGGGCGAGGGTAAGTCCTGAAAAGGAATGGAGAAAGAAAATTGGTTTGTAATGCTGTCAACCATGACAGTTGTATCAGGGAGATCCTGAAAAGGAAAAATACATAATTATGTACACATTATAAATGACTTCTTATTTTAATCATAATCACAGTTAATAAAGTGGTTGTGCACACAAGTGAAAAATAATGCACACTCTGTGATATCAGTCATATAATTGCATGTATTATTGGGATGATGATTTTCTGAGTTGCTTCTTTCTACTATTCATATGCATGGTGATACTGTAATTTCCCCACATGGAATGGAAAAAAATATTCTGCATTCTGTGTCACTTATCAGAGCCAGAGAAATGGCTATTAACTATCAGTTCATGTTGGCTCATGTCTGTGGTTTACTAGAACACAAGAGGGTTGCTGTTTTTCTAAACTGATAATTTCTCACATTCAGCTTCTTGCTCTGGATTCATTTACACCAAAATCATAGTAAAAATTGGTGAGGCCAGAGTGGTCTTGAAGAGTAATACTAGTAAATTACCTTTTGTGTCTTTTGAGCATTTAAGTATGTATTACTGTGAGCATGCCATAAGATCTTTCACTAACAACTGAGGTAAATTAAGAATTTTTCAATCATTTCAAAGTTAGTTCAAAGGAAGAAACACAATCAGATTCAGAGCGGGAGAAGGGATTAAGAAGAAACATATGAAAGATACGTGTGAGCGCAAGCGCACGCACGCGTGCACACACACACACCTCAGAAAGACAGACACAACAAGAAAATCCACAATAGCAATGGACCATCCCCTTAAGTAAGAAAGAAAGAAATACAGAACCTGTGAATGCTATCAAACAATGATTTCAGAAAAATGCTAACACAGTAAAAATAAATGTCATCATTCTAAATCATGTCAAATCTCCTTAAGCAGGCTGAAGCTATGAAGCCAGTCATCATCTACTGATTAACAAATTATATAGAATAATGCTGTTGTTCAACGTGGCGCACACCATCTGTGGTAGGTGTACAGACACCAAGAAAAACAGCTGATAAAATGACTGCATACTTCACTCCTTGTATTTTGCGAAAGTTTGGAAGATAGCATGGCTGTATCGTTCCATCTGCTGCAGTCAAGTATCTGCTTGGAGTATAATCAGTGCAAAAAACACACACAAATGCAGAAACCAAAACAACCAGTCTAGCTGCCATTTTTGCACGATCACCTGTGAGGCCGCTCACATGATCTTCACACGCCTTCTTGGTGTCACATGATTAAGAGTTCACTTCTTTTTAATCATTACCCTGATTGTATTAGCCCTCTCAATCAGCAGACCACAGGCATCTGACATTGGTTAGTATTTCTTATTTTTGTTTTGTTCTTTTAAATGTCTTGCCCCTTTTCATTGTTCTTATATCACGGGCAGTAGCTTCTATAAAGCATAATACATATGATGTGATCAGTTCAACAAAAGTTAAAACAAAGCAAAAACAACCTATTTCACGTGCCTATGTGTATGATGAATACTTTAGTTCTCAAACAGACCTGGTGATCTGGTGATGCTGGCAGTGTGCACTTTGTGTGCAAATAGGAGCAGTGGCTAGATATTGTTAGAATGTTACTGTGCATGCTAACCAGTTATGCTGCAAACTGCAAAGACTGAACAATTTTGTCAAATAAGAAGGATCAGTGTGTGAAGAATTCAGCTGAACAACACCACCAGCAACAGTTATAAGCAAAACACAGTTGTTAAGAGGTCATACACAAGACACAAAGCTGCAGCCAATCAAGCAAAAGACATGAGACCTGTGTAGACCATCTTTGATCACCTGACTCATGATGTCACATTGCAGTGCCTGCTACTGGCAGACTAGAATAACAACATATTTATTTATATAACAAACATTCTTACTGTATGTATATCTACATAATCATTCATAATCACACACATGCGCACACATAGACAAGCACACACACAAATGCATGCATGCACAAACACACAACCCCCCACACACACACACACACACCCACACACACACACACACACACACACACACACCAAAACACACCGAGGTTCATGGTGAACAGAAGCAAGAACCTCTCCATGCCAACTTTTTACAGCCATCATTAAACTTTCATTTATTATCTTAAAAGTTAGTGTGTTTTTAATCCAAAAATCACACATCTGAAAAGTGAAATTGCTGAGAATGATTGATTTTTTTTCTAACATACCTTTCATACTTTCTGTAAGATTCATGTAGATTTATCACACAAGCATGATCTTTGATGAATAAAAACCATGAGGAGATGTGGGACTAATTTTGTGGTCTCTTTGCTGTGTGATACTACTGCCACCCACCTCACTCTGCATAATTATGAAGGGGGGGGGGGGGGGGGGGATGGGTCATAATTTGTACAAAGGTAAATGATGTGTCCTACGTCAAAAAAAACTTTGACACAGTAATACAAGACTAAATCGCTCTGACTACATCACAAACAACCAATAAAACATGAAAATGCTGGCAAACAGAGCATGTCATTTATTCATTTAAATATGGTTTGGTAAAAACGATAAAACGACTTCATACTTCACCCCTTGTATCTTGCGGAAGTTTGGAAGATAGCATGGCTGCGCTGTTCCATCTACTGCAGACAAATATATGCTCGGAGCATAATCGGCGCACAAAACGCCAAGAGCAGAAACCAGCACAATCAGTCTAGCTGCCATTTTGCACGATCACATGATCTTCATGTGCCCAGATCACGTGGTGAAAAGTTCATCCTAGTTCAATCTGATCCCTGATAGCTCATAGGATCGGAAAGATAAAAACTGAACGAGATGACATTGTGTAAGATGTGAGCCGGTCTGGCCTAGCGGTAAGGCGTTAGGTTGGTAAGCGGAAGGACCTCGGTTCCATAAACCCCTTCGGCCCTTTCCCTTTCTTTCAAAAAGGTTTTGGTTTGGGGGGACACCGGCTTGGACCGTTTTGTTTCCTCTTTTCATTTGTGCCCCTTCCCCCAAAGCCCGGAAAATTCTTGGGGGGACAGTGTAGGGAAACGGGTTAAAACTTCCCTCTCCCCCCACCTCCATACCCCATTCCCCCCCCTTTTCCCCCCCGTCCCTAATAAGCCTTATGGTTTTTTCGTTACGTTAAGCACCCTGTTTACTAGTACTTACTCTGTGTAAGCCAAATTCAACCAAATTCAATGAGATAAACAGTTTTCAGTGTCAAATGGTGTGATGATCATGTCATTATCTGTATTTCAGTGAATGTTTCAAAACCAAAAGTGATGAGTATTGATTTTAGGAACAGCACAAGTGACCCAAAATCTGAATAAAAGGGGATGTGGTTGATAGAGCTAGTCAGTACACCTAAGTACTTAGCTGTAAGTGCTAACTATGTCAGTAGTGTGCTGTGCTCAGTTTTACCTGTGGCATGGTCTGTTGGGGAGGATTAATATATATAGATATATATTAGTTTCCTCAGCCAGTACAGTTTTGTATTTGCTTTCTTGAGTAATACAACTGACTGATGTTTTCATTCCTACACAGTTTACTGTCAAATATTACCTACACCTAAGTACTTATGTGTACTAACTCTGTCAACACTTCCCCTTTTATCGAAACAGGTTTCGGGTCACTTCTGCTCAGTCTAAAAAATCAATACACATCAGTTTCGTTTTTGAAATATTCCAATACATATAGCGGTAATTATCATCACATCATTTAAAACTGTTACTTATCCGACACAGAGTCATCTCGTTCTTTACTCTTTCCGATCGGATTTCTGAGTCATCTGCAGATTTAACCGAGCCACTGGGCATGACATAATGGGAGGATACGAGGCCGAGAGTCAGTACTATCTCTCGAAAGCCAAAATCGAGCATGATCCATGGACTTATATCAGTCTATGCACTATCGGGCTTGGACACTAAATGAATGGGTGTCGGTTACGTGCTAGGCTTTGCATCTGCCCTGACTGAAATTTCTCCGGAGTCAAATTATGTGCAGACTCAGTCTACAAAAGTCCTCCGGATGAAACTAAACCAGCGAGGTCCGCCGTGTGTATACGTATGCGGTCACACATCTTGACCAAGGTGCCTGGAACTGACACGATCAGTGCAACAATGCGCGCAAAACTGACAACGACAACAACAAAAACCAATCAAACAGTAATAACTACAAAACGAAACCAGACACGAGCAACCCGGCAACGAACTAAGCAATCCAGCCACAGCAATGCAACCAACACACAAATGGCATATAAACTAACTGGCTGACCAAGCATCGCACCAAACAACTACTCAACCGATAACCATTAAAGACCTACCGGAATCTCCGCCTCCAGAGGACGGGACAGACAGGACACGGCAGGAGGCTGCATCATTTGCAGGCTGGCTGTTCTCCTCAGGGCTGGGTTTCAAAGTGGTTTTCTGCAGCAGTGGCTGTTTACACAATCCACGTTGACGACCCAGTCGCCGTAGGACCCAGCGCGGCTGTTGAAGACGACGTCTCAGTCGAGGGCACTGTCGGTGCAGGGGTTCCCCATGGACACACCAGAAACGGAGCAGTCCTCGGAACTTCGAGCCATGGCACCTTCGGAACGTCGACACAGCTGGGTGCTGCACACACACAGGCCAGACAGTCATGCAGTAAAACAGCTATGGGAGGGGAGGGGATGTCCTTTTTGTGGTGTGTGGTGTGTGTGGGGGGGGGGGTAGAATGGCAGTCGTGGCAAGGGGCAACACTGCACTGGGAGGGTGAGCGTGTGAGGTGTGTGGGTTGGGGGGGGGGGGGGGGGGGGGGGGGGGGGGGGGGTAGAACCAGTCAGGGCGTCAACACGCACTGGGGGAGGGGGTCTCTCTCTTCTCCCCTCGCTCGCCCCGGCTCGCTCAGAAAAGTGGGGATCTTTTTCTTACCTGCTTGTTGGGCTGGTAAGGGGAAGGGCATCCTCGATTCCGCTTGGGCTCCCCTTTTTCCGGCTTTCAAAAAGGTTGTGGTTTTGGAAACTTTCTTGTGCTTTTCCCTCACAATTAATGAAACTTTAAAAATGGTCCTCGCTGCCCATGCGGGGTCATTCTGGTGGTGACAGTGTAGCGATAGGTATATTATTATAATCTTCCTCCTCCCCCACCTCCATACCCCCTTCTCCCCGTCAGGTCAATAATTTACCCAATCTTAATTAGCTAGGTCAGTCACGGCGTGTCACGATGGTCAGTTCTGGGTCACATTCTGCACACTTTTATAACTGACTCGAGAATAATTATAATGCACTGACCTCGTCGGTGTCCTTCTGTTGTCTCCATGCAGTGCCCTCAGTCTCCTCACTTCGTCGTCCACTCCTTCAGTCACTGTGGACCAGGGGACTTGCGTCTTCTCGTACTGAGGTGAGGCCGAGCTCCCGTCGTGTTGTTCGGTACAATTGCTGGCCACTCGACGTACGACAGCTGTGCCACACGTCGCCTAGCTTCTCCCATAACTTTCCACGATGCCAACGCCTTTTATGAAGTACTGCTTTCAAACACCTTACACTTCTGCCGGTAGTCTGGCAATTATGGACCTTCTTAGTGAACACATGGTAGCCCTAAATAAAGGGGCCTAATATACTGAAAAATATGAATACCCTTTCCCAAACCAAAAAAGCAAATGTTCACATAAGAAATTGGGGTGTTTTTTTTTAATGGAGCTGTCCATCTCGTTTTAGTCGAAAAAATCAAAAACAAAGAAACACTCCTTTGATTTTTGTATGAATAACCTTCACTGGCTTATGTAAGTAAAAGATTCCCCTTTCCTCTTTGTTCTTCGCACTTACCAGCCCAGTATGGGTAGTGTATACACACATGCCACCCTAAGCAATGCCCGTGGACTTGCACATCATTTCTCACAGGACAATTCAGCTGACTACTAAGGCTCATTAATTTAACAAATAAAGCATGTAAAAAGGACATCAGAGCAACGTCAAAAGCATTTAAACTGTGAACCGGTGCCCATGGGGCAAGCGTTCGAACTCCTCATGCATACAGGGCATGCTCAGGGTCCCTTAGAATAGATTCCACTTTGTGTAAAATCTGTTGGTCACAGAACAAGGATAAAGTCCAAACTTGATCACAGATAATTTTGGAGCTAAAATTCACAGTTCTCTGTAACGAGTTTCTTTGCGCAATATTATTATAAAATCAGCAAATGGAAGAAACTGTCAAAACATTCTCAATAAAAGAGTTATAAAACAGCTTAAGTATAGTTGAATCAACGTTAAAAGATCTGAGCGATGGAGGTGTTGATCTTAATGATGGCTTCGGGTTAAAAATTTTAGGGGGCCCCAAAAATTGAGTCTAAAAAATGAAAATAAAATTCAAAGACCTCCCCTTCCCATGTTAAAGCTAAAAGTGTTACTGACGGTAATAAAATTCAAAAACATCCCATCTCTCTAAAAAGTTCAAAGCTAAAAGTGCTAGTGACGTTAATAAAATTCAAAGACCTCCCCTCCCATCTCTCTAAAAAGTTCAAAGCTAAAAGTGTAACTGACGTTAATAAAATTCAAAGACCTCCTATCTCGCTAAAAAGTTAAAAGCTAAAAGTTTTACTAACGTTGCTTTCCCCACCGTATATACTCTCACACATAATAAAACGACACATTAAAATCAAGTGCTTCCTAAATGATGCCTGCTTACTAAAACCCTGACTAGCTGCAAAGAGTTTCTCGATAAAACAGGAGTAAAACTAGAAGACAACTGATTTTTTCATGAAGATTTATTTTCCGAAGATTCACC
>JABMCL010002299.1:0-19245 GCA_018857735.1 Alviniconcha marisindica | reverse complement strand
AAGGGTTTCGGGGGTAGAAGTTTTTTTTTTTTTTTTTGGGGGAAAGCAACTTGTGGGGCGTTTACCTATAACAACATCCAATACAAAACATGTTTCACACCACCAAAACCTTTTTCTCCCCTTTTTTTAAAAATAAAAAAAAACTAATTATACTGACTGAATTATCCATTACAGTTTGACATGTTTATGCATACATCTACGAATGAGTACAATCATTTTTACATTTTGTGTTTTGGGTGTGTGTGTGTGTGTGTGGTGGGTTTTGGGGTTTTTTAAAGGTGTGTGTGTGTGTGTGGGGGGTTTGGGGGTGGGTTTTGGGGGGGGGAAAAAAAGGGGGGTGTGTTTTTGTTTTGGTGTGTGTGTGTGTGTGTGGGGGGGGGGGGGACACTGGATCGTTTCCCCCTTCCCTCCAAACTTTTGCCAGATTTGGTTACACCAAAAGGGGTTCTTTATCTCCGGAAAGTGCCCGACGGGGTCACCCCCTCCAAAAGGGTTTTGGGGACTGAAAGACTGGGAACCCAACCCCAGCGCCCAACACGAAAGAAAAAATGAGACGAATTCCACCCGGGGAAAAAAAAGAAAAAAATTTCCCTTTCCGGTTTTGCGTAAGAACATGGTAAAGGTTATAAAACAAACGTCTGAAAATTTTTGAGTTGTTTGTCAAGTTGACATTTTTCGGGCCCCTCTAGGGGTAACTCCCCAGAGAGAACCATTGCCCCTCTTGTAGGTACACAGGAGTTACAAGAAAGGTCCGTTTAAGCTCCGCCCCAAAGATAGGAAAAAGGGCCCGGGTGGGTACTAAAAAAGGTGTCGTCCCCCGGGGGGGGAAAACAAAAACCGAGGAAACAGAGGAATAAAATTTGAGAAACAGAGCAGTTACTCCCCTTCGGAAAACTGAGATTTGATGAGGGAGGGGGCCCACTCTGGGAAAAGGACTTGGGTTTTTTTAACCCCAGACAAAAACAGGGCCCGGGCCCAACAAAAAGGTAAATACCAGACGCCTCCTGCCAGGTTTTCAGTCCCCTTTTTTTCCTTGTGGGCACCGTAAAAAAACCATTGGCCTTTTTTGATTTCCCAAGTTCAATAAAAAAATGCTCCAAAAACCCTTTTCTACGGAATAAAAAGGAAACCCATCTTTTTGGAAGTTGGGTTTAAAAAATTTTAGGGAAAAAATAAAATTTTTAAAAAAACATTGGAAATCCCTCCCCCTTTTAACGGGGAAAGCTCGACAACATTGGCCTTTTTTCTCTCTCCCCACGGCTCGTGCATTTGCCTGACGGCGGTACATCAGAGACTGCTGTCCTTATTGGAATCCACTTGTTACCTTGATGACAAGAGGTTTTGCAGGGGTGAGGGCCTGCTGCTTTGATAACTGACCCCTATCCACCTAACCCCGTTTTGGTAGCCTTTAATCTAGCCGCCAGGGCTTTCTCCCTCTCTTCTTTTGGGGGGCGGTTTTTGCTGAATTTTGGTTTCAGAAAAATTACAGCATACGGGAAACGAGAGATATAAAATGAGAATGTTTTGTTAACACCCTTCAGTCCCTAAAAGCCTTGTGGTTTCTGGGGGACCTAAGCACGATGTTTACTTTAACCCCCTTTCCCCCGTCCCTAATAAGCCTTGTGGGTTTCTGTGGACGTTAAGACCATGTTTATTTGAACACCCTTCAAAGCTCGGAGTTGTGGGAAAGTCGAGGGTGGCCGTCCGGGGCCCTCCCCGACCCTTTTAAACCCCTTTGTGGTTTCTGTTTGTAAAGCAACTTTTTAACTGAATTTGTTAAAATTCAGATAAACAGTGTAGGTTATAAATGCAAGGTAAAGGGGAAAAGGATGAGGTTGTCGGTGTTAGTCAATAAAATGTTCCCTTTGTGATTTCCCCCTCAAAAAGGAAAGGGGCAAGGGGCAGAATCATTCGGGGGGGGACTGTGTTGGTTAGTATATTTTCCCTTTCCCCCCACCCTCTTTGAGTTCGGTTCCCTCCAGTACCTCGGGTTTTAGTAAGTCTAACATCACCACCACCCCCAAACCAACAAGAGTTGGGTAGGAAGGAGGGCCGCCAAGAAAGAGATGCAATGTGAAGAATTAAGTGATCAGATGCAAAATGGCATGTGCCACCATACAAAATAGGGGCATTTATGATGGGGAAAAGATGTTAAAAATTGTCGTCCACTTTCCCTTTGAACCCAAGAGGAGGGTTTTTTAAACCATTCATCTTAGCCCAAAAGGGGGAAAAAAATAAAAGACAATGAAAATGCTGGATCGCTGTACATGAAGGTTCAGTTTTAGACCCAAAAAAGCCATTGTTCAAAACTTTTCGCCGTTTTTAATTAAAATTTCCCCGATCAAGCTACTTTTCGATCCGGCATGTACCCCCTGCTTTTTACTGTTTATATTACATGTTTATGTTCATTGTTCCCGTTTACGTTTCTCCCTTTTCCCGGTTTGTTACAAATTATAAAACTGATTTATCTTAGAATCATTGCCACTTTTTTCACTTTTAGTCGTTTTTTAAAAACCGTAGGAAAATTGGAAAAGGGCAACGAAAAAAATTTGGGCCCTGATATAACCTTTGGCAGGCTGATGGGCGTAAAACCCAAATTATAACAACCCCTTTTTCACCCACCATACTTTACAGTTTGCGAAACATAAAGGTATGTAGGGGGGGAAAAAAAAACCGATTACTAGGGCCACGAATGCGAGAACACTTTCGGTATGCCTCTCGTGCACCACCGAGCCGAACTCGCCAGGGAAAGTTAAAGATGGGCCTTTTTCCGGTGTTTTGCCCCCCTGTCAAATTGGGAAATTCTGCCGGGAAGTTTTGTCACACCGGGATGTTTTGTCGCCCCGTTATAAAAAGTACCGAAAAAATTTATTCCGGCATTTTTTTACTTTTTCCAGCAACATTGTAATAATCTTTCCTCTTTTCCCCCGATGTGTTCCCGGGGTTGGGAATGCCTCCGCGCGGGTTGGGGGTTTTTTTACCCCCCTTTGATAAGGGGTTAAAAGAATTTATTCGTATTTTGGGAGATTACAAGGCCTAGGTGTCAGCTGTGTCAAAAAGGGTTACGGGGGTATTGAATAATCTTGTGCTTTGAGAAAGTGGGGATGCCCCGGGATATTTAACCTTTTTGGGAAAACTGCCAGGTTTATGGGGGTTTAAATAAACGGGACTGACTCACTGGTGGCTTGGTGTTTTTTGTTTTTTTGTTGGGTTTTTTTGGGGGGGATAAATGTTTCATTGAAAAGTCGACCGGGTTTATCATACCATGCGCCTTTTCAAAATTTTCGTCAATTTTTTTTCCCCCGGTACTCCCAATTTACGTAGACAATGTGGTCAACTTTTTTGCAAAATGTCATTTGGACCGCGAACCCGCTTTGATCGTTCTACCGACAACAAAAAATCCCTCAATATTTTTTTTGAGGGGGATCCACCGGTCAGCCTTGCTACTTGCATTGCACACTGGACTTAGAACCAAAGTTAAAAATTTTTTTTTTTGTTGTTTACGTTTATTATATATATATATAATTTATATATATATATATATATATATATATATATATATAAACCGATAAAACAAAGAAAAAAAAAAGTTGGATAAAAATTCCCAAATTTTCGGCTAACGCCTTTCGGGGGATTCTAAAAAGGGGAACGAGGGGGAAAAAACAGGGTTTTAAATAACGATTCTAAAAATCAGGCGACTAAAAATTTGAAGAATAAAACAACAACGACTAAGACCGAACCTAACCCCCAGGGGGAAGGGATCAAAAAGTCGGCGATTCTGTACAACCCCAACCAGAAACGCCGGGTTAGGGGGTTTTATGTAAAAATCTCAAGGGCTATTAGTATCAGGAAGAGATCCAGCACACAAAGCCCCCCCCCCCCCCCACAATAAAAACACACACACACACACACACACACACACACACACACACAACCCAACACCTTTTGCCTTTACAAAAATTTAAGGGCCGTGTGCCCCCTTTTGAGTCACTTTCCCAAATCTCCAGGTCAGTCCCCCCAAAAGGGCTCCAAGTCAGTCAGCCTGAAAAGGGGCCTGATTTTTTTTAACCCCCCCAATCCACATTCAACAGGTTGGTTTTTCCTTTTTTTCCCTTCCAGTTTTTTTACTGATGTTTTTTTTTTGTTTTTTTGTGTTTTTTTTTTGTTTTATCTTCCAAGAACTGGGTCGCCGATGTTTTATTATTTTAATTGCTTAAATAATTTAAAACAGGGGCCCGCTTTTGTGGTTCCCCAAATTTTAAAAAAGGGTTTTAACACCTTTTTTTTTTTTCACGATTGGGGGGAATCTTTAAATGTGTTTCGTTTCAGATGTTCGACTGGGGGTCAGGTTTGTTTCCAACCCCCCTTTTTTCCCCCTTTTGATCAAAACCTCCAATGGGGTTTCCTTTATTTTACTGGTTTGGAAAAAGGGCCCGTTCCGCGTATCCCGGGTTTAAAAGGTTCGACTTTTCTTTTAATATTATGTAAAAAGGGCCCGCCCCGGGTAGTCCGCGGGTTAGCTTTTTTGACCTTTTTCCCTAAATAACTCTTTGTATTCCATCCTTTCCCCCAAACCACAGACTTGGAAAAATACCAAAAATTTCTTTTATAAATTTAGGGGTAAGACCCATTTAGAAATTATAAAATGAGGGGATTTTTTTGATGATACACCGGTTTAAAATGTCTTTTCACAGGTTTGTAGCCCGGGGGCCGTTCCCGAGGACGGTTTTGTGTTTACTTAATTGTTTTTTGTTAAAATTCCCTCAGGGGAAATGAGACAACCAGATAAAGTTTACCCGGGTTTTGGCCCTTTTTGAACCTTTTGTGCCTTTTTAACCCCCTTCCTTTTTTCTGGGGTTATGAAAAATCTTGTGATTTAAATTTTTTTTGATTCAATAATTTTTTGGGAAATTTTCATTTTTTCCACTTGAATTTCCCCTGTTGAAAGAGAGGTGGGAAAGGGAAAAAAAAACGGGGTGAGGAGGAGCGGGGGTGGTTTTGGGGGTTATCACCTTTCCGAAATGTGTCATAGATGGGCCCCTGCAAGTAAAAAGCAGCTTTTTTAAACCAACCTGACGCTCATTTTCCACAGTCGTCCTTTAGGGGATTTTCCACCAAACTAAACCCACCAAACAACCCAACAAAAAACCCCACAAAAACCAAAAAAAAAAGAGAGAGAGAGGGAGAGAGAGAGAGGAGAGAGAGAGAGAGAGAGAGAGAGAGAGAGAGAGAGAGAACTTCCAGAAGTATGCTGGCCTCCTAGCATCTAGAGGGGTTCAGTGGTCTAGCAAGTCTCTACAGCAGGGAAAGCAGGAGAGTGACTTAAACCCAACCAACAGTACTGACATCACCTGTGAGTCGGGTTTGGTTTGAATGGTGGGCGTTAGGCTGGTAAGTGGAAGGACTCGGTTCGATACCGTCGGCTCTCATGGAACTGTGCAAAAAAAGGTTGTGGTTTGTGTGACACTGTCCTGTGATTTTGTCCATCACTTCTACTGAAAAATTAAATGGCTCTACTGCTATTCATCCACGCAGAAGCCACTTGGTGGTGACAGTGTAGCTGATAGGTAGCAGCACCTCCTCTCCTCACCTGGTATACTCCTTCTACACCTCCCTAAGAAGCCGTAATGGTTTCTGTGGACGTTAAAGGGCTTAGAAGGCAGTTGACTGGTAATGCAACGTTAGAACGACCAAACGAAGAAAGTCTAGTATAACATGACCTTAATCTAATAACAATGCTAACGGGAAGCGCAAAAAGATGTTTGACGAGAAGAAATCACTGCTGATCAGGCCGAATTTCGTCAGCTGTTTTATCTCGCCGAACTACGCGCGAGACCGGTGGACGCAGGTCTGACGTTCACAACACCTCACTGAGGCGAATTCGCGAATGAGGCGCGCTTTCTACCATCAATCGGTCCACAACGAAATGCCACGCGAATGTGGGGTGGGATGCGCAGAGCCGCAGACCAAAGGGTCGTTGTTTTCCTTTCACACCTTCCCGGAAGTGGTGTCGGAGCTTTATCCTTAGAGATCTGAACTGGAAATTGTTCTAAGTTACCCTGCGGACACCCACACAGACATGATTTTATTTAATGAGATCGCCAGGCTTTCGCTAGGGCTAACTCAGAGAAGGATCACCGGGATGAAACCTCTCCATCTGCCAATTCAACAAGGAATATATCCAGACCGATTAAAGACTCTGAAATATCGATTAATTCCTTGCAATCTGCAAAGATTGAATTAAAAAGGAAAAACCAGTTTACAAGAAACCTCTCCAGAAAAGAAAGGAACTCAGTCAAAAGAGGCAATGAACACACAAATCTCAGCAAGAATGAACTCAAAATAAAATGCAGTATAGTTAAAGAAGAAGGGAGAGAAATGTTAAAAAACACTGACATGGTGTAAATTACTTATAGTGCAAGAAAGAAACAGAGGTACAGCTATTGAACTACTAAATAAATACTCCCAAGTTTCTTCCACAACACTGGAAACAAAAAGTTGAGGCAAAAATCAATGAAACAACTGAGAGAAAGTAAAAGCCGAAAGGTAACAGAAACTGGCTGGCTCTTGAAAAATCTAAATGAATAGTACAGGCTTAGGAAAATATGGCACTCACGGTTTAGAACATGGCACCATTCGGTCGTGATAATCACAGTTTGTCCCTACAGTTTTAGTATCTGAGAAACATTAAGAAAGAAAGAAGAAAAGCACAGTGTTCAGTAATGAATGTTTACAGCAGAAAATAGCAAGAAAACAAGCACTGATGTTACCAAAAAGAGGAAGAAAGTAGAAAGAAAGAATAGATTACAAATGCCTATGGCAAAGAAAGAAAGACTAAACCACAAATGTTGATGGCAAATGAAAAATGGTTGCTCTAATCGCAAAAGCAAACAGCTGACACCAAATGAAACAACAAACAACTAGAAACCACCAAAAATCGCAAATGGTATTTTGCATCTGCAAACATATATGGAAAAAACACTACCAAATCACAACAGTTTATTAGACTACTGTCTGCAACAAATGAGTGAACGACTATATTGACTACATTTGTTGCAGCTACAAGAGCACAGAGCAAAAATAACTGTGCCGACAAACAGATGGAACAAAAATAACTGTGCCAACATGAATCTTAACTAACCCCTCACTAACCCGTCAAACCCGGCTTCCATCTAGAAAATAAAGGCTGCAGACTGATAAAGCAATCGCTAATCAGGACTATCGATGACAAAGCATCAGGTAAACAAATGCAGACAAAGAGAAATGCAAAATGGATGCCCTAATCAGGCAAGCTAATAAGGGCAAGGAAAATGGCCATTAAACCAGAGATAGAAAGAGAAAGAACGCATGGTGGAAAAGAAGAGGGAAAGAGAGAAAAACAAAACAAATACTTTCTGAAAAGAAAGAGGAGGCAGAAATGCCAGCGATAACGAGATAGTGTTGGATACACGTGCACCCGTGTACACGATATTAACGCATTCAGCCGACAACGCCACGGCAGGGCGTCATCGCTCACGAACCACTCCACACAAAGAAGAATGAGTGTCTGTTAAACATCGAGACTACTTCTACTCGTACATCGTAAACGGAACGCCATAAACTGAGAAACAAAAGGTGCCAAGAGAAAAATACAGTGAATGGCAGAACTGCAACAGCCTAACCCCAAACTCCTAACCCAGGGAGGCTACAAATTGCTAGTCTATTGAATCCAGAACGAATAAACTTTTTCATCGCTGCATTACATGAAATAAATAAGCAAAACTGGAAAATAAAATAAAACACCTAATAAAAGGCAGGTTCCCTGATGAGGTCTAGCCTGTTGTGCATAAACACAAATGAAAAAGACCGGAAACGCTACGCACCTAACAAAGGCTCGAGAAAGATGAAATACCAAGGAGATACTGAAACAAAAGGCCCAACTACTGAAAAGGAGCCATCCCTATATGTTGCTTTGAAATCATCTTTATATTATTTGAACTGAATTTTCCAAGTCGGTTGCCCTGTGGACACTCACACAGACCCGACTTCCACGTTTGGTTGTTGGTCTGTTTGTGACGTCACTTAAATCAAGTCATAGGCGAAACAGTAGAAACTACAGAAAACAACCGTCACGTCACTGCTCGACCGTTGACCTTTAGCTTAAAAATAGCTCAATATGGAATCTCGGCATTCAAATGGCGCTGTTTTGACCGTTCAATTGACTGTATCAGACCTTTACAAAATAAACGGCATACAATCTGTCAGAGGCCTGATGAAAAACAAAACAAGTGCGAGTAATAGACTGTTTCTTCTTTTCGAAGAACGGACCTATACGTTGTTTTGAAATAATTTGAGGATTCAGGTCTGAATCACTTTGTATTCTTAAGCACCAAGGGTTTACTTATTTTATTCGACATCATTCCTCCACTTAAGGGTGTACACACACACACACGTACACAGCCACACATGTTAGATACTCTGTCCTGCATACCCAGACCAATCGCGTCCTGAAAAGCTGAGGGGACCCTGATCATCACTTTAAAGAGTTCCACAGGCCCTTAGTTGGCTGCCAGTCCACTTGACACTTTCCCATGAAGTGGACTTTGCTGTGACAGATGGGCAGTTCACGCGAGGTGACGTCACCTGATCGTAATTAGACCCTTGCCAGCTCTTTGGTTGAGAGCCGGTGTGGCCTGGCGAAGCGACTTCGACTGCCTACACTAACGTATCCACTTGACAGATGCCGAGACAAAAGTGGCTGACTTCGCGCTGAGAGCAAAATTAAAACGTCAGCTCCCGTGTCACTACGTGCTAATTTTAGACGGGGCTATCCCATCAGGGCATGCACTCTGACAAGCTTTGTTAATTTCCTTGCGACGTAATTCCCACGTGTAATGATCGGTAAACATGCATGGCAGGCCCAGATTCTGGATGTGATTCGTTATGTTTTACTTCTGCAACATCCAGGCGATCTCGAAGAGGTCACTAGTCGTGAAAACGCTAACCTGTCGACAATAAAAACAGGCAGTAAAGTCCCGCGCGAAATCTCTAGCCTAAGTCTCGGGTGACCCCAAGGCAGGCGCGGCGGGTAGGCCTACCTGGCACCCATGCATAACGATTTGTCAGTCTACCCCCGGAGGTAGCCGTTACCTTGGACCCATGCATACGGGCCCAGCTCACGCAACTGCCGGCCGAGTTCAGTGATCCACTTGACAGCGATGCACTTGACCATCGCTGGCCCCCTTGAACTCTTTGTGCGCTGAGAGGACACCACCGACATTAAGCTTCTGGAGGTTACAATTTGTTGTTTAATATGGTGAAAACAGCGGTGCACCTAAGACCTGTGCTTTATGAACTGCCTTTATCACGCACTTACTGGCGTTTTGACAGGCACGTGTTACGCCATCGACAAGCAAATTTCAGACTCATTACCTGCTTTACTAGTTTTCGGAGAGAACCATGAGAGAGTTTAAGGTCTAGCAAAGGCGTGCTATAATGGTCGTGCCTCATTTTCGCTTCGGCCTTTTTCTTCAAAAAGGCTGTGGTTTGTGACACTGTCTTTGTAACTTTGTTCCCCTCACAATGAAACATTAAATGGCTCCATTCGCCATCCAAAAGGGATTCCAGGCAATAGCCGGAACCCTTAAAAGCATCAAAAGATTGAGAGATGGGTCTTTTCTGGTGGAATGTGCTAGGAAACTGCAGGCGATGGGTCTTCTTAAGACCACTCAGTTCATTGATCGACCCGTGCGTGTTTCAATCCACAAGGCACTGAACTCCTCTTAGGGAGTAATCAGATGTCGGGACCTCGCTGACATATTGGAGGTTGAGATCCAGGATGAACTGAAGGATCAGGGTGTGGTTGGGGTTAACTGAGTGACGCTGAAGAAGGAGGGGAAGGTGATCCCCACCAACACTCTCTTCTTGACGTTTGGTTCTCCAGAACTCCTGAAAGAGATCACGGTCGGCTATCTAAAGGTGAAGGTGGCCTTGTTTGTTCCTAACCCTATGCGTTGCAACTGCAACAAGTTTGGACGCACGAGCCAACGCCAAAGGCTACCGCGCAGTGCAACTGGTTGCAAAGACACATGAAGGTCAAATGCGAATCTTAAGTTGTACTTAATTGTACTGGTCCCACTGCCTATCAAGCTAAAGACTGCCCGGCCTGGCAGAAGGAGAAGGAGATTCAACGTGTCCGCGTTGAAAAACGCATATCCTTTCCGGAAGCCAGACAGTTGGTTGAAACCAAGATGCCGACTGAGATCACTGGAGGTAGGACCTACGCCGCTGCCACTTCCACCAGAAGAGAATCCAGATCTGTTCAGTGTCAAACCTCGTTAACCTGGGTGTTTTCAGATCGTCCACTCAGGACGACTGAATCAAACGTGCATTTTTTTCTGGCGGACCCGGATCGGTATCGACCGGCACTCAGGCTTCCTCCGGGAAGTCGAGGACGGTATCGGCCGACGCCCGGGTTCCGTGAGAGTCCGCTAAGTGTTCTTCGGAGACGGATAGGCTCAGCTGATCCAAAACGGCTCTCTAGGTTCCGCCAGTCCCCAAAATGGCATTTATGGTTCTGCTGGTCCCTCCAAAAAGGCACCTAAGGGTACAGCAGGTCCAAAACCGCGACTGAAAGATTTTATTATTCGTCATCTCAGTGTCACTTAAGATGTGGTCCTTGGTGACGTCGAGGCTTTTCACCCCAGGCGCCCTACTCCTTCCGTAGGCCCCAGAGAATGAACTCAAGCTCAAATCTCTGACAGGCTGGAAGAAGGTAGGCAGGATCTGTTCGAACCATTTTTCTCTGCCATAGTCCGATGACGAGAGATGGACTCTGTCATCCATCCTGCCTGATTGAGCGCTGTAAATGAGCACTTCCATATCTGGGCAATGGAATGCGCGGTGTTTCAAGCCACCAAGGAGCCTGGCATGTTTTCTTGAGCAGTATAAGCCGGCTGTATTGGGATTGCAGGAAAATATTTTTAACCAGTTCCAAGACTCATCTTTCGGTTTTAATATCTTTAACCAAAATCTCCCTTAAATGATAGAGCTAATGGGGAGTGCCTGCTCATAAACAAACTGCATCTGGTTTAGTGAGGTTTTACGACACCCCTGCGCAGGCAGGCTGCGAGGGTGACAATGCGTCACCTTCGTAGTATTTATTCTTCCATCAGATCACGTTCCCAAGACTGATCTGATTAACCTAATCGAACAACTACCATCTCCGTTCGTTCTTTTGGGCGACTTCAACGGTCACTCACCGGTTTGGGGTAACGAGAATCCTATAACAGCAGAGGACAAATGTTGGAGGACCTCTTCTCAGAAATGGATTTATGTATTCTAAATGATGGTTCATCGACTTATATTCACCCCGCCACCGGTTCCACTTCCGCACTGGATCTCTCCATTTGTGGTCCATCTCTGGTCCTAGACTATGAGACTATGAGTGGAATATACATGAGGATCTGTGCGGAAGTGACCACTTTCCTGTAATCCTAGCCAGCAACGTTGTCGAAGAGGAAGCTGCACCTAACAGGTGGAATTTTTAAAAGGCGGACTGGCTATCCTTCCAAGCTCAGTGTTCCTCTGAACTGACGGAGGAGGCGGTCGTGCCTGCCGAGGATCCCGCCGGTCAGTTTACTGACCTCCTTATTCAAGCAGCAGACAAAGCTATACCAAAAACGCGCTTCTCGAAAAAAACTCACCAAAGTTCCATGGTTTAATGACAGTTGTAAAAAAGCAATTAAAGAAAGAAAGAAAGCTCAGCGAAAGTTTTTTTCTAACCCAACGCTGAGTAATGTTCAAATTTGTTAACTTTTAAGAGCCAAGGCTCGTCATGTTGTCAAACAGAAAAGGAATTTGTGGAGGCATTTCTGTAATAAATTAAATTCTAAAACGCAAACAAAAAAGGTCTGGAAAGCTATTAGGAAATAAAGGGTAAGGGTGGTTGTAATTATATTAATCATTTAAAAGTTAATGGTAATCTCATTACCGATAAAAAGGAAGTGGCAGAAGTATTAGCTAAAAATCTGTCAAAATATTCTTCGACGGATATTATTCTGATGAATTTCAGAGGATTAAGATGTTAAAAGAAAAACGACGCCTGGACTTCTCTTCTAAATATGAAGAGGAGTACAACCTACCTTTTCCAGTGACTGAATTGAGGCAATCGTTACAGAGAGCCAACGATTCAGCCACCGGTTTGGACCAGGTCCATTACCAACCTTTAACCCACCTTCCAAATTCGGCTCTATCTGCTGTTAAATGTTCTGGGAAATTGGCTGTTTTCCGCCATCGTGGCGTGAGGCGGTAGTTATCCCCATTCCCAAACCCGGTAGGGTCATTCAGATCCCGGTAATTTCAGACCTATAGATAGCATTAACCAGCTGTTTGTGTAAAACGATGGAGATGATCAACGCTCGCCTCATGTGGTCCTTCGAGTCGCAGGGTCTTCTTTCTGAGAAGCAGTGCGGCTTCAGGAAGAACCACAGTACGTTGGATCATCTCGTTTGTTTTGAAACATTTATTAGAAATGCATTTGCTAAAAAGAACCTGTCTTAACCATTTTCTTGACCTGAGAAAAAGCTTTCATGACAACGGAAGCACGGTATTCATGGCGGACCGCTGGGATCCGGTCAGGGCCACCTCCCCAGGTTTATTCAGAGCTTCCTGTCGGAACGTTCTTTCAGGGTTAGTGGTCCACTCTTTCCGAGCTGCACGAGCAGGAGATGGGGTCTCGAAAGGTAGATCCTGTCTCCGGCCCTTTCAGCTACTTCTCAAATTAACAACACAGCAAAGCTGTTTAAAGGGAATTGATTGCCCTGTTTGTGGACGATTTTGCTTTGTGTGTGAGTGGAAAGACGTCAGAGAGAGCTATGCAGCTGTGTGTAAACAGTGTTCAGAAGTGGGTGTCTGAGAACCAAGCCTGTTCCCACCCCAAGACATCTGTATTCATTTCCCATCAACAGTACAGCTTTTTTTTTTCAAGACCATTCTTCTGGGAAAATACCTATGTGTGCAGAGGTCCGAGAAGCAAGGTGTTCTTGGTGTTGTCTCTTGACACGAAACATTCTTCATGTAGTGGGACATACTGATTGGGAGCTGATCGTATCGTCCTGCTGCTTCTTTACCGTTCGTTAATCCGTTCCAAATTGGATTATGGATGCATTGTGTACGGATTGGCCCGTCGGTCGGTTCTGAAACAATTGGATCCGACCCACCATCAGGGCTTACGAATCGCGTTGGGTGCCTTCCGTACATCTCCTGCTCAAAGTTTGTATATAGAAGCACATGAACCGTCATTAACTACTCGCCGATTAAAATTGTCTTTAAACTATGTTCTTAAACTCAAATCCCTGCCGGAAAACCCAGCCTATAGTTGCGTTTTTGAACCTGAAAACACCAAATTGTTTAAAGAATCGGAGTCGAAGGTTCCACCTCTTGGCATCCGCATTCTCCCCAACTTAGAGAAATCCAAACTTAACCTAAATCTGGTAGACAATGTTCCCTTGTTGGACATCGTCCCTTGGAAACTTTCAGTTCCTGCAGTCCGTCTTGACTTAACCAATTTAAAAAAAGATACAACAAACCCAGAAATATATAAACAGCTCTATTTACAACTTATCTCTGAATATCCTTTATCAGAAAACAAATTCACCGACGGTTCTAAAACAGAGGAAGGAGTTGCTGCGGCGGCTGTATCCACTAAACGAATGATTTTTTTTTTTTTTACATGTCGGCTTCCAGACGACAGTTCAATATATACAGAAGAGTTGAGGGCTATTCTTTTAGCTCTCAAACATGTTCATTATTAAAAAAATTCTTTTTTATTTTTTTGTTTCCCCTTTCATCATTCCCCAGTCGAATTTAAACCTAAAATATGATCACCCCAGTTTTATTCAGATTTTAGAATTATATAAAAAAATGACAAGAGAGGGGAGAAATTTTGGGGTTGCCATGTTGGCTTTGGGGGAAATTTCCCTTGCAGATTCTGCAGCTGGGTTTCCCCTTTGATGACGACATTCTTGAGCCCCATCCCATTCCCGCCCCTTTTAAAATCACGCACCAAAAAATATTTTAAACTGTGGCTTGAGTGGGATGATTTCCCCGGAAAAAAATTTAAATTTTAAAATTTTCCCCAAGTTTAAAAGAATGTATTTTTTCCTCGGACAAACAGGAAAAGAAGAAATTGTGATGGCCCGATTGCACTTTGGGCCATTTTTTTTCTTACTCACCTTTAAAAAAAAAATTTAAAAAAATTAAAAGGGATTTGTTTCAATTGCATAGACCAAAAATTTTAAACCACCCAGAAAGGACTTTTTCCACCAGAAGCAGACGCAATCGGTTTTTATTATTTTGCTATCATGCTGCTTTATCGTTTTTCCCTGTGCATGCCACAGTGTCGAAGGGACAAGTCCGGTTAAAAGGGGTTTTTTTGACACGTTTTTCCGAAAAGCCCCTGAGAACGATGATGTGGGAAACTGTGATCGGGAGGGAAAAAATGCACAAAAAAAGGCATTTTCTGTCGTACCAAAAAAGCGTCGCCATGACGCCCAAAATCACGTGACCGGCCTACTACGTTCACCTGGGGAGTCGCTGAAAAAGGGCCCAAACCCACTCCGAAGACGAAACTGATATTTTCCCCGGAGAGACCCCCCCAAGGATACACCCGACAGTTTAAAAGCCTGCCAGGGGATTTTAAAGAGTACCATTCCATGGGGTTTAAAAAATCCCCCCACGAAGTGCTCACAAATGGGCGTGATGCGGCGAAGCAAAAAGCCCGCTCGTTTGAATTTTTAAAATTTAATCCACCTTTCCCCTATCCCCCCTCCGGAAGTCGGTATTGTTATCCCTTTCCTGCAAATTTTTACAGTTCGCGGAAACACAGAGGCCGGAAAGTTAACTTTTTGTCGCCCCACACGCATAAAAGTTTACTGAAGAATCTAAGATGGTAACCGCACGGGCCCCCAGACTGACTCATTTCCCAAAAAAAGTCACGTGACTGATGGAAACCCCGGGAGACTGTAGTCTGGGCCCAAGTTTACAAACAAATAAAATCGATTAAAAACCCAATTAAACTTTTTTTTTAAAATTTAATTAAATTTTGAAACTAGGACTCATTTGTAGTCTTTTCCCGATGCTCATTTTTCAAAAATTTAAAAAACCCTTTGGACTTTTACTTTAAGACTTTCCTTTTTTAACGGGGTGTTTAACTGACTAGTGCAACGGTGTTAGTGCAAACTGTGTCTCGAAAAACTGAAAACGGCCCTTTTACGCTTTCTCTATCAGGATTGAACCCACGGTAGCTTCGCTTTCACTGGATAAGCACCATAGCGCTAACCGCTGAGCTACGCCCTTTCAGTCATGTGGGTTGTCAGAACAAAACGGGGCATGGTCCATCAAGACAAGTACAAGTCAGCCAGAAATTGCGCTTGTCTACGGGAGGTAATCCAAAGAAAAATAATCTCGGGCAGTGATTGACAGCCTGGACCTTGAAGACACCTTCTGAGTAATGAAGGGGGCCTTTTTTGCACCCTTTTCCCGACACTTTCCGAAACCTTTTTAATACCCAAAAAAGAACGGGAAAACCCCGAAGTGTTCAAGAGGTGCCTTTATTTGCATATGTTAATTGTACCATTTTGGTACCTTTTCAGTACTCTTCAGTACCAAAATTGCTACGGGAAAAATTATAAATACGGCAGGGGTTTAAGGAAGGGGTCAAACCAGGGGTTTTTGAAAGGGTTTGTGTGTGTGTGTGTGTGTGTGTGTGTGTGTGTGTGTGTGATGAATATAATATTATGACTGTTTTAATTTTTTAATTTTGATGTTTTACTGTGTACATTATTTTAAAATTTTTTAAAAACGCAGGGGTCACTCTTGCCGGGTGAGATACAAAAAGGGTATAGAAATTTACGTATTATGATTTTTATTCTTTTCTTCTTCTTCTTCTTCTTCTTTTTGTGTGAGAAATGACCGTTTTTTAATTCCAATTTTTTTAATAAATATTATTATTATTGTTTTTGGGACTTTGGGGACAACATGGGAAAAACCCGCCAGTTGTAAGTGGGTTTAAAATAAAAAGCCCCCCCCTTCCCTTCCTTTCCCCACGGGAATGAAACATCATTTTAAGTGACACTAGACGCTTGCGCCTTTGTCACATTCCAGGGGAAAACACCCAAAAAATCAAAATTTTAAAACTAAATTTTGTCGTAAACCATGGCTACAAATTACTTTAGACCCCTCCAAAAACGGGGGTTTTCACGCTCTGTTTAGTAAACATTTAGGGGTGTGCTGAATTTTGGAAAAGAATTTTTGTGGGGGGGGGGGGGGGGTGTGTGATGTGTGGGGGGGTGGGGGGGGGGGGGGGGTGTGTGTTAAGCCCATTATAAGGGGGGGGAAAAATAAATGAATTATTACGCTTAAAAAAAAATTATTCATATTTATTTTTTTTTTTTTGTGTGTGTGTGTGTGTGTGTGTGTGTGTGTGGGTTTTGGTGTGAGCTTGTGGGGTTTATGGTATTTTTTGGGGTGTGTATTTTTTTGGGTTGGGTGGGGGAAAAATTCATTTGAACTGCTCTCCACCCTTGCCCTGTTTTTCACTAGCTGAAGTAGCAATAGCTAAAGTAGCAACCTATTATGATACGCAAACAGCAATATTGTTTTAATAATTACTGAGGGGAAAACAGACAGATCCGTTACACAGTTTCATTTTTCAATTAGCTAAATGGACCTTATGTAGAAAGACTAAAGGAGAATTTTAATGTCATTGACGGACAAAAGTAATAGCAAAACACACAACGAAACTGTCCGTTACAAGACCGCGTGGACAGACCTTGTTGTGATCGAGGAAGATCTGGTACTGGCCACACTCGTTATACTGCAGACACTGTTCGTTGAGGGCCCAGTCAAAATTGGGCTCCAGAGCTGAGATGAGGTCAAGCGCGTTTTTCAGCCCAACAGACAGTCCACGGTTATGGGACTCTGAGACACGAAGCACAAAAGGTTTAAAGATTAAGCAGGCTAGCAAGCGGAACACTCAGCCGGAAATTTCACTCTTTAATTATCACAATGGTATATACTTCTGTTCCACGCTTTTAAGACAGGCCAGAAGAATTTTTTTTTTAAAAAGGGGATTTTCCCTTTTGGGTTTTATGCACTATAATCCAATAGAATTTAAAAACGAAGTTTTAAAACCCAAAGGAAACAGAACGAAGCACAGCGGTTGTGAAAATCAAAAAAAGGGAGAAAATTAGCGCTAAAATTTTTAAAAAAGTACAACAAGACCCAAAATCCCGTTTTTGGAAACCTTCTTTTTACACGCACGAAAAGTGGTTTGCCGAAAATCTTTTGTTGTCGTACTTGTGTTACGTATTATGAACGCTAATGAACTCCCTTGTGAGTTGATTCTTTAAAATTCCAGTTTTAAAACCAACAGTAGCAACACTAACACCAGAAATAAGCGAGTTTGTTACTTCTTTTTGTTTCATTATGTAAGGTTTTCATGGTAGAAAGATCCCTACCAATAACCGTTCGTACCGCGTAGCATCGACCAAAAGTGGGGAGGAAAAAGAGTGGAGGGGGGCAAACAGAAGATGAAGAAGGAGGAGGAGGTGGTGGTGGAGGAGGAGGAGAAGAAGAAGATGAAGAAGAAGAAGAGAGAGAGAGGGAGAGACAGAAACAGAGAGACAGACAGAGACAGAGAGAGACAGAAACAGAGAGAGAAAAACAGAGACAGAAACAGAAAACAGACAGAGACAGAGAGAGACACACAGAGAGACAGAAAAGACAGAGACAGAGAGACAGGGCGAAACAGAAAGAGACAGAGATAGAGAGACAAAAGAAGAGAGAGAAACAGAGAGAGAGAGAGGGGAGAAGACGGGGAAGACAGACAGACAAAACAGAAGACAAAACAGAAAACAGAGACAAAAGAGAGACACAGAAAACAGGGACAGGGGACAGAAAAAGGAGAGGAAGACAGACAGACAGACAGACAGACAGACAGGACAGAGACAAAAGAGAGACAGAGAGAGAGAGAGAGAATCCCCTCTGGCAAAACCACCGGTTGAAGTCCAGCTGGTCAGACTCGGACAGCCCTAGTCCGTTGTTGTTGGCGTAGCCGTCTACGTTGTCTGGCTCAACCGCATCACAGCCACGTGACTGGGCCCGGTCCAGACGACCGGAAATGACGTTTCGGACCGCGTTGGCTGAAAGACAAAAAATTTATGGCTGTGCACAATGCGATGACGTTGTTCTCAGACCATGGTTGCTCGATTACTTCAGTATTTACTTCAGACTGAGATCATCGGGTCAGGTACCTCCATAGCCACGGTTCATCTCATGAACTGTTATAGACCCCCCCCCCCACACACAAAACCTCTCTCTCTCTTCTACATCAGGCGAGCTTTCATTTTTAATAATTTTGCAAACTGTGGGAATTTAAGTTTTTTTTTGTATAACCAGTTACCCCGAGCGCATTTTGTGTGTGTGTGTGTGTGTGTTTGGGGGGTTTTTTGCGGGGTAGGTTTGAATATCTGTTTTCCCCCTAATGTAATGTTCCACCACTATCTGTCAATCGTACATGTAATGTTCCACCATTTTCTGTCAATCGTACATGTAATGTTCCACCACTATCTGTCAATCGTACATGTAATGTTCCACCACTATCTGTCAATCGTACATGTAATGTTCCACCACTATCTGTCAATCGTACATGTAATGTTCCACCACTATCTGTCAATCGTACATGTAATGTTCCACCAACGCTCTCCGGGCCAGTTGTCCAGCTGAAGTCCCAGATCACCGCTGGCCACACTGCCCACATCGGCTCGCCAGTCCTCGTGTGAACCCGCCGAGAAGTAGCAAATCACTTTCTTGCCGTGGCTGCAAGAGTCAGCATAATCTTTACAGTCTGTCTTGGTTATGTTTCGTTTTCTTGTATCAGTGTGTCCCGTCAAGAACATGAGAATGCTGTCATGGTATTGTTGATTTTGGACCTCATAGTTTCATGTGCCAGACAGAAGAAATGGGCGACTTTTCCAAGCTACCGATATAAAAACAGGTTATTGCTATCATTTCATACAACAGGATATTCTTTCTCTATCTTTGCACTAGGCTAAATGAATGTTTTCTCTTTGTCTGTCTGTCCCTGTCTCTGCCTATGTCTGTCTCTGTCTCTGTCTCTAGGTCTCTAGGTCTCTTTCTGTCGCTTTCTCTCTCTATTTTTTCTGCTGCCTGCCCCTGTCTGTCTGTTTTTTGTTTTTCTCTTTG
>JABMCL010001790.1:0-19649 GCA_018857735.1 Alviniconcha marisindica | reverse complement strand
TCTCTCTCTCTCTCCACCCCCCCACTAACCCCCCCTCAAGATATGTATTCATCTTTCATAGTTATATCACAAGTTTGAGCAAAGATAGTAAGCTATGTGAGATCTAATCCTCTTAAAGAACTGAACTAATTGTGATTATTTGTTTTGTAAAGTGTGCTAAGATTTAACAAACAAACAAACAAACCACCACCACCAACAACAACAAAAAGAAGCAAAAACACGCCCTATCCTCTTGTTATCATCAATTAATTCGCTAATCACGTCACAAACGCTCAAAAGAATTGCATTTTTCTATGGTTTATGTTCAGAGCGGGAATTGGTTGCAAAGTCCGTTATTTCAGTTCAGTTTTTACTCAGCATGACCCGAGGAGAGGAGACGTGTCCGTTATTTCAGTTCAGTTTTTACTCAGCATGACCCGAGGAGAGGAGACGTGTCCGTTATTTCAGTTCAGTTTTTACTCAGCATGACCCGAGGAAAGGAGACGTGTCCGTTATTTCAGTTCAGTTTTTACTCAGCATGACCCGAGGAGAGGAGACGTCTTTGTTTCGACGGGGTGTAACATATCCACTCGGCGAAAATATGGATGAAGTAGTTCAATAAGATTGACGTCATTCGACTCCGTCTGTAAGACTAAATCCTCAGACCTCGTTGACAACCTGTCTGGCATGGCTTATACTAATTCCCAAGGAAGAAAAATCCCCCGACGGTGCTCTGGATCGGAACACGGCACAGCTCGGCATCGGAACAGCCACGCACTCTGGTTCGGAACACAGAAAAACTGGGCGAGTGTTTTTCTGTCCTTCTAACGCAACTTCTAAATACTCTTTGACAGTGATAGTTCGTGTTATCATGCATGAGATATTTAATAACACAGTGACTTGAATAACCAAAATGCACCAAGTGACTGCATTTTGCTGTCGTTTCTGAAGAAAGAGCAATTCTGAAGTTCGAAATCAAAAATGAAAATGTTGATTGTGAGTTGTTCAAGAAACCACATGTCATGAATTTATACCACAGGACACGAGAAAGCTTCCCCGTTCCAACCATGATGGTCTATTAGAGGTGCAATACCTATATTTGACGTAAATCGATGTAGATTACCTGTATCGATGTTTTGCTTCTGCCTGCTCCGGCTGGGCCTCGCTGTAACGGGAAGCTCCGGCTGAAAACTTCGGAACGCGGATACACGGTAGCTGAGACGGGTTCAGCTGCACCTGCTATAGGACACTCGCACTTTACCCAGCCACCGGCACTGTTCAGTCAGTGACACTCGTAGCTCTTACGCCGGATCTGCAATCTGCAGCATTTTTGCTGCGAACTAATAACTGTTAATCGAAATGCGACCACTGAGTCCGGCCGTGAGTAGACACAGACAGGATAAGGGCCTACTTATTCACTGACTTTTCTTGTTTTGTGAAGGCTACCAACTTTTTAATTCAGTTTTTATTACTGAGAAATAATTATAAGTCACAGCGGCCGAGCGTGTGTGGCTGTAACCTGTGGCTGTGCACTGATTTGGGCACACGCCGGTACTGAGCGGCCGTAAGACGGGGATGGAATACCCCAACAAGTCTGTGGCCACAGAAAGCTGACTCGGTCTCCAGCCGTCGCTTCGGCCGGGGCCGGATCGAACCCGCAGCCTTCCGACAGGCTGTTTCTGGTCCCACTCACTCGCCTTCCTTCTGTGTTCTGCGCAACTGCTGTCTGGCCCCGAGATACTGCAACGGGTCTGAGCTGGCAGGCAGATCGCGTCATTAGCAGACTCAGTCGACGAACTCCGTCCCTTGGCACAAGACCAAGAATTAATCGTCCTAACTTTGCCACGGGTTGTACCCTCAAATATAAAGCTGAATGGCAAAATCATTCGTGGAAATATTTCTGAGTGGTGTCCAATGAGTATCGGATTTAAAAAATGTTAATTGATAATGCGAAAGCGCCCGTGAATGACGACGGTTTGGCACAAACTTCAGTCTACACTGGCCCGAAATGGAGTCATGGCGGCCCTTGTACAGGCTACTAGTGTGATTATTTGAACTTATCACTTTGTGAAATCATATGTATTTTTTTGTATTGCAAATCGAATTTGTTAATGTTAGTACATGTTACTGATGCACTCTTTAATCGTTGCTAAATGGAATCACCCCACCCCACCCCACCAATCCCATTCTCGAGGTGTGGTATAAAGGTAAATAACCGGGTACTGTTAAGATTTTTGTGAGGTTGAGAGATTGCCTCCCTTGGCTCATCTTGACTCCGAAGCGGTTTGGCGAAAATGAACTTTACGGATGTAAAATTAATATATAGCAGTATATAGTGTTGTATACGTCGTGAGTTCATGTTTTCACGACGGACAAAAGAACAACTGTAAAGAAAAGGTCATTTTAAATTTAGAATCATTATCAGGTTGCCTCGTGCGCAGCTGTCAACTGGACACTTCCTGTAGAGTGATAGTGACGTCATGCTAGAGCGAAAATGGCGGATACCTCTGAACCAGAGGGCCTAACCAACGAAGGTAATTTATTTTCGATTTGTAAAAATGCATTCGTATTTGTTGACTGGAAAAAACAGCCCGATGTTAGGTGGACAAATCTGATGTACTCTCACTTGATAAAGATGCCAGGTTTTCTGTCAGGTGGTTGCAGACAGGCGTTTCACCGGCCGCCCAGCATTATCATTCGTAGGTGACGGTGCCATTTGCGTGAATTGTTTCTTGAACGGTTTATCACGCATCATGACCTCGATTATATCAGAAGTAACTTGGCTTGATCATTTTCATCCCGTCGTATCGGCTCCTACTACAAGCTTCTCATGTTCATGTTAATCACGAAACAGACGACCTAGTGTGACCTCGGCTGGTCGATATAGATGACAGCTCGTTTACAAGTAGATCTAAAAGCACCTGGCTATCTATGGAATGTGGGCAGTCATCCATGTCTGGCAGTACGGTTCTCGCGTAGCACCTTGCTGTCTCCGCATCACAGGTTAAGACACTTGCAGCTCATACTATTTAGAGAGCAGGCAAGCGAGACATTGGACGTTTATTTTTCTGCCATTTTTGGGGGTAGACAATAGCAGATGGTGCTGTCGGAGGGAAGAGAGGGGTGGGGGTGTGGTCGTCATACCGTCACAACTTACAATGCAGCTGAGCAAATGGGTCATGTGTGATTGTGTGTCACAGTTGATGTGGCCAGAGTTGTCTCCTGTGGTACTACTACCAGAAATAGAACAAACTTTTATTTAGTAATACTAATAGTAGCTCTAGTCTCAGCCTTTCCTGATTCCTTATATTTTATAAACATAGTATATTTAACTTTTAAGACGTAAGACAGAACATGATGTTAAAAAATTCCATTCACTCTGCATAACTAAACCATAATGTTATGCTAATTAAAAACCGTCTCTGACCTGGTTTTATTGGACAGTGGACAGAGTTGTGAAACATCACGTGAGGTTGTTCACCAGCATTTCTTTAGTATACGCAACCAGGTCAATCAATAAATGGGGTAGAAATGAAGTGTGGCAGTGGACTGATCGAAGATGACCATGCAGGTATTCAGAACAGGTGATGATCCTTTGTACACGTTCTCAGTTTTGTATTCATGAGCACACACTTGGATCACTGACCTTTGGCACACACCTGTTCCCATTGAAAACCATCTCCTTGCATGTGCAAGAAACAGGTGGCTTGTGAACTGAAAGGCTGACACTGACAGTTCAGTACACAAAGCCTTGCAGAAAACAAAATGCAAGGTGGAGGGACGCAAAAAGACCCACCCAATGAAATTCCATACATATAACATGATGATGGAGTAACCACACCAAAATCACAGTCACACAATCATAACATCCACAGAAAAGGGTTATAAGAATTACTTATTATTATTATTATTTCTCAGTTTCTGTAGGTTTACTCCTTTAGTTTACGCTTAGAGAGGAGTAGAGCACACACATGATTTTTTTTCCTTCAATTACTGAACACTGGTTTATTGTGTGTGTATTTTTGTTGTTGTTTTCTAATTTGTAATTTTGACACGACAATAACATTAACATTAACATGCAGGGTGGAGGTATTCAGATTGCACTGTAGACCGCAGTGATGAAAAAGTGGGCTGTGCTGACTGTAGTGCTGTGCTGACTGTAGTGCAAAATGAGTCAGCGCTCTTCCTTCAACCTTGACCCTTACACGACTGAAGCATTAACAGCACCTTTTTTCAGGGCTTCTTCAAGGGGGGATCAAAAGTTGGAAAGGCAAAAAAAAGGTTGTTGGCCTAATCGGTTGTGTGTGATTCTTTGTGAGTGCATCATTCTGCTGACCTGGTGCACATTGTACAGCCGTGTTGTGTTCTTACACACTGTCACTGGACACTTGTGTTGACAGTTTTACAGTGCAACCACAGTCATAGGCAGACACGGCATCTTATGCAATATCCAATAGATTAAGCCATTCTGAATGTCACTTAGATTGCATTACCAGTACCTTGGCGAGGAGGTGTGCACTGCATAGGGATATCGTGACTGCTCAGTTTACTTGCAGGTACAGTTGACTCTAGTCTGACAGCTTTCTGTTGTAAGTGTTCAAATCAAATACTGCTACTTTGAATTCATAATAATGATAATAAAAAAGAAGAAGGATTTAATGACAGTGGTGCTGGAGTGTCTGCCTGGATTTGTGCTTTGTGCCTTGAGAAGATATCTTTAGTAAGTACTACTAGTTGTAGTGCAGTGTGTACAGTTGTACTTGTATTGTAGCATAGCCATAGTCACTTACAATTTTAACTCAGTTTCTGCATGAATGATTACCAGTTGACACAGTGACACAGTTACTGATTTAGAAAGATGAAAAGATTGACTGTTTCACTACTGGATGGCAGTGGGCAAGTTGTTTCTCAGGAACTGGATACAATGGATAGTCACAGTTACTTGAGTTAGTGTTACAGTTACATGCCCATGTAATGATGTATCAGTTGAGTTAGTGCAGGAATTGGGTCCATGGAGAGTCACTGTTAGTGTTAGTTTACATACCTGTATCATGTATACATACACACAGTATCATTTGAGTCAAGTTGTTGAGTTAGTGCAGCTACGTGAGCTGCTTTTCTTCTTCTTTTTTTGATGGTTCATTTACTAGTAGATGATGAGTAGTAACTGTCCACCAGGGACTGTAAATTAAAAACCACAATTTACTGATAACCCTTTCAGCAACTGGGTCACCAAGAGGCTGTGGGCTTTCTGTATGAGTAAAAATTACTAATAATGTATAGTTTATAATAGTATAATTAATGCAATAGTAACTCATAAATTAAAATTAAGTATAGACTTAGTGCCAAAAGGGTGTGCCAAGAAAAGAGGACAGAGGTACTGGGAAAATAAAGTTAACAGGATGTGAGTGAGTAATGCATTTTTTGAATGAACACGTGTGAAGTCATCCACCAATGAACGGAGAAGGCAGTGCTGCTCTTCGTTCCTGATAAATTTGACTTTCACACAGTTTCAGTTTCAGTGTGATTTGTGACAATATGTTGAACATTATACATTACAACAAGCCTACATCACTGTGCTGCTAATCATGCAGTTTCTGGGCCCAATTTTTTAAAAGTTTACCAATAATTGGGTCATTTTCCTGAAAACTGGCCAAAATTGTGACATAGAGGGAAAAAATTAAAGTGTAAATTTTTTTAATGTTATTTTTTTGGAAATGAAAGCTTGACATCTCTTGTGTACATAAATATAAAAATTTAAATTGACAGGGACGGGGGAAAACTTGGTTAATTTTCATTATTTTACGTCATAGGTCAGTGTCCCGGGTTCAGAAGACCCCAGAAATGCATAAATCGATTTGGCTCAGGGGGGCCAGTTTTGACTCTTCCCTTTTTTATTATACAATATTTCCTAATTAATAAAGGAATTTGGGCCTTTTTGACATTTAAAAAAATAAAATTTTCTTTAATGTTTTTTGGTTTAAAATGTCTTTTTCCGAAGTACAGACAGAAACGAAATAGATTACATATTTTTTCCCAATAGTTTTTTTTTCTTTTTTTTCCCCCCCCAAATTTTGGGGGAAGGGGGGGAGGGGGGGGATGCATTGCACTAATTTGGGCCCTGAACCGTAATAAAAAACATGTCAGGGGGAATATTTGTTTCTTGTTTCAAAAAGGTAATAACCAATCGCACTTAATTAAAATCTGTTCAATTTATGGGAATCACACAAGTAAAAAAGGTTTTAAGAGTAACACATTAAACCCATTGCCCCAAAAAACCCCTTTAAATAAACAATATATTCTTACAAAAAAAAAAGGTTTTCCCTTTCCACTTTTTCGTGTTTGGGAACCCGGGTTTTGCCCCCTGTTTTTAATTTTGGGATACCCAAAGAGTAGCAAAATCTATTTCCACACCCTCCCATTTCATATCTGTCTCACGCCCTGGGGTAAAAGCAAAAAAATCTTTTCACTGTGTTTTAACCCTGTTTGTGATGAATTACCTAAAACCAATTTTTGGATTGAAAAAGTTTCTGTATTTCTAAAATTCTGGGTAGAAACGATTGTGGTTTTGGGCCCTTTGAACTTTGCAAAAAATTTTTCTGAATGATACTCTGGTGATGATGTGCTCACCATAAACTAATTTTGGGAGATCAGAGAATTGTCCGGGCAAACATTCACTGAAGTTCAGAACCTTCACTGTGACCTTGCCCTTTGAATACAGAAAAAGAAACCCTTTTTTCAAAAGGACACTCCAGCTTATGAACATGCACTGTCAAACTAATTTGGGTTTTCCCCCAAAAAAATCAGCAGTTCAAAAACATAAAAATAAAAAAAGTCTTTATTTGGAAATAAACCAAAAATTCATTTTATTGTGTTGGCGGAAGGGTAAAACCCTTTTTTTTTGCATATAAACCTCTGGCTTATAATGTGTCTCACCATACTGGTTTGGTTAAAAAATGGTTCGGCAATGCATAAGATATCACCCAAAAACAACATTAACTGAAATTTTAAAACCTTGGCTGTGACATTGCCCCTTGAAACACAGCACCAACATTTTTTAGGGGAAAAACTTTGCCCTTTTGATGATCTACACTTAATTGAGTTTTTTTGCAAAAGACTCTGGGTTTGAACTAATAAAAAAAAAATGTAGAAAAAATGTCATAAATTTTTATTTAAAAACCCACACTGTGAGTTTGACCTTGAAAAATAGAATCCCCTTTTTCCCCTGACATTCCGGCTCTGGTGGTTCACCCCAAATACCCCAATTTTTTTGGGTTAAAAAAATTGCAAACAAAAACTCCGCCGGAGTGTAAAAAAAAATATGGTCCAAGCATTTTCAATAACCCCAAACAGCACCGTTCCCCTTTTTAGTTAAAAAAATTACCCCAAAAGGAAAAGGAAAGTTGTTGGAAGTTATATTATTATTTTATAAAACAGTTTCAAAAAAATTTATTTTTTGGGGGGGAAAATTACACCTTTTGAACCATTTAAACCCCCCCAAAAATGCTAAAAAAAATTTCGGTCCCACCTTTTTTTTTAACAAACTTAAAAAAAGGGAAAAAAATTTTTACAAAATAGAAAAAATGGGAGGTTTTTAGTTTGCTTGTGAAAAGTTCAATATCGTGTACACAATCATAAGACACCTCGGTAAAGTTCGGAGGGCACTGATTTTTTTTCCTTTTTTTTAGAGGGTAAAGCGGTAACACACAAAAATACCAAAATTTTTAGAAAGAATGGCCGGCCCTTTTTTCACATGAAAACCCGTTTTTTTTTTTTTTACTATGAACGATTCCAAGGAAAAAACTGCGATCAGCTAACCTTTATAAAACCATGTCCCAAATGGGGGGCCATGAAAATGTTGAATTTTTAAACCCAAAAAAAAGGGTCACAGCACAAGAAATAATTCCAGTTTTAACAGTGCGCCACATTTCTGTGTTGAAGAACCTCTCCTGTTGAACAGTGCGCCACATTTCCGTGTTGAAGAACCTCTCCTGTTGAACAGTGCGCCACATTTCCGTGTTGAAGAACCTCTCCTGTTGAACAGTGCGCCACATTTCCGTGTTGAAGAACCTCTCCTGTTGAACAGTGCGCCACATTTCCGTGTTGAAGAACCTCTCCTGTTGAACAGTGCGCCACATTTCCGTGTTGAAGAACCTCTCCTGTTGAACAGTGCGCCACATTTCCGTGTTGAAGAACCTCTCCTGTTGAACAGTGCGCCACATTTCCGTGTTGAAGAACCTCTCCTGTTGAACAGTGCGCCACATTTCCGTGTTGAAGAACCTCTCCTGTTGAACAGTGCGCCACATTTCCGTGTTGAAGAACCTCTCCTGTTGAACAGTGCGCCACATTTCCGTGTTGAAGAACCTCTCCTGTTGAACAGTGCGCCACATTTCCGTGTTGAAGAACCTCTCCTGTTGAACAGTGCGCCACATTTCCGTGTTGAAGAACCTCTCCTGTTGAACAGTGCGCCACATTTCCGTGTTGAAGAACCTCTCCTGTTGAACAGTGCGCCACATTTCCGTGTTGAAGAACCTCTCCTGTTGAACAGTGCGCCACATTTCCGTGTTGAAGAACCTCTCCTGTTGAACAGTGCGCCACATTTCCGTGTTGAAGAACCTCTCCTGTTGAACAGTGCGCCACATTTCCGTGTTGAAGAACCTCTCCTGTTGAACAGTGCGCCACATTTCCGTGTTGAAGAACCTCTCCTGTTGAACAGTGCGCCACATTTCCGTGTTGAAGAACCTCTCCTGTTGAACAGTGTGCCACATTACCTGTTAAAGAACCTCTTACCAAGAACCACCCCTCTTTTATGACTGCTGTGCCTGACAGTGACCATGTTCCCTTTGAACAGTGTGCCATATCTCTGTGTACTGTTACGTGTGTTAGAGAACCTCTCACCAAGGACCACCTTTCTTATTAGTCATAGCTAAGAGCTTTTTGGCCTGGATTTCAGGTTGCCTCTAAAGAGCAGTTCCACTGTTCTGTCTGACAGAGAAGTAAACTGCGCAGGATTGGCTTTTTTTGTGAAGCGTGTTAAGTTTTGTCTTCTAATTAATGTATGTTGCTTTCTGCTCCACAGAACATGTGTCGTCTAGTCCCCGCTCAGCCCTCGCAGAACAGCGGCCAACACCAACATGAACAACACACAGACATCGGAGGGTGGGGGTGGGGATGATGCGGGGCCCACCCCCCACAAGCTGCGAAGTCCCAGGGGGCGAGCGGCAGCTGTAGCGGGAGCAGACAACCAGTCGACGGACACAAAGTCATCAGGAGTTTCTGGTGACTCAGGGGGGCCTGTCTCCACCATTTCCATCAGTCCAAAGCAAAAGGTGAATTTTCCCCAAGGGGGGGGGGGGGGGGGGGGGGGGGGGGGGGGGGGTTGTGTGTGATTGGAGGGGGGAGGAGCATATTATATGTGCATATGGCTGGTTGCTGAAGACAGTTTTGTATCTTATAATAATATTAAGAATGGAATTTATAGTCGATCTGTTTCAGTGATCTAAAACACTTTATGGATGAATTTTAACAGAAAAACAGGGAAGTACAAACACCCCCACAAAATCAACGGTGTTAAATATCAGAATCAGCAGTTAGATGCGGACCCTCACTACACTGGATTAAAGTACAGACCGAGAGGGAGGAGTGTGCATACGTGTATGGCAGGCCAGCTAGCTGGCAGGTATCACTTTTGCTTCTGTCTTGTTTGCTGACCTTGAGCGCCTCAAGAAGGGCTGTCAGAGGGAGGGGTGTGTGAGGCTGGCTGTGTGGCTGGATACAGGTTTAGACGGGTGTCACTGTGTTGCATACAGACCCTGATCGCATCAAGAAGGACCGTGAGAGGGAGGAGCGTGTACGTCTGGCCAGGGAGCGATTGGAGGATGAACGCAAGAAGAAGCTGGTGGAGCTGCAGCAACAGCAGCGCCAGGCGCAGGAAAACCGCGAGAAGCAGCTGGAGATGAGACGCAAGAAGATTGAGGATCTACGACGGAGAGACGTTGAGCGACGAGCGGAAGTGGAGAGGCGAAGACGAGAGAGAGAAATTGCAGAGAAAGTGAGTAGACTTCAGGTTGAATTTTGCATTTGAATCTTTTTTGTGTAGAGTTGGGAACCTGGAAGGACTGTTGGGAGTGTGGGCAAGCTTTGATTTGAAAGTCACAAGTGTCTGACAAACAAGCTAAACTAGACACTTGAAGGGTAGTTGGGAATGTGGGCAAGCTTTGATCTGAAAAGTGTCTGACAAGCTAAACTAGACAATTGAAGGGTAGTTTGGAGTGTGGGCAAGCTTTGATCTGAAAAGTCTGACAAACAAGCTAAACTAGACACTTGAAGGGTAGTTGGGAGTGTGGGCAAGCTTTGATCTGAAAAGCTTGTCAGACACTTTTCAGATCAAAGCTTGCCCACACTCCCAACTACCCTTCAAGTGTCAAGTTAAGCTTGTCAGACACTTGTGACTTTCAAATCAAAGCTTGCCCACACTCCCAACTACCCTTCAAGTGTCTAGTTTAGCTTGTTTGTCAGACTTTTCAGATCAAAGCTTGCCCACATTCCCAACTACCCTTCAAGTGTCTAGTTTAGCTTGTTTGTCAGACACTTGTGACTTTCAAATCAAAGCTTGCCCACACTCCCAACAGTCCTTCCAGGTTCCCAACTCTACACAAAAAAGATTCAAATGCAAAATTCAACCTGAAGTCTACTCACTTTCTCTGCAATTTCTCTCTCTCGTCTTCGCCTCTCCACTTCCGCTCGTCGCTCAACGTCTCTCCGTCGTAGATCCTCAATCTTCTTGCGTCTCATCTCCAGCTGCTTCTCGCGGTTTTCCTGCGCCTGGCGCTGCTGTTGCTGCAGCTCCACCAGCTTCTTCTTGCGTTCATCCTCCAATCGCTCCCTGGCCAGACGTACACGCTCCTCCCTCTCACGGTCCTTCTTGATGCGATCAGGGTCTGTATGCAACACAGTGACACCCGTCTAAACCTGTATCCAGCCACACAGCCAGCCTCACACACCCCTCCCTCTGACAGCCCTTCTTGAGGCGCTCAAGGTCAGCAAACAAGACAGAAGCAAAAGTGATACCTGCCAGCTAGCTGGCCTGCCATACACGTATGCACACTCCTCCCTCTCGGTCTGTACTTTAATCCAGTGTAGTGAGGGTCCGCATCTAACTGCTGATTCTGATATTTAACACCGTTGATTTTGTGGGGGTGTTTGTACTTCCCTTGTTTTTCTGTTAAAATTCATCCATAAAGTGTTTTAGATCACTGAAACAGATCGATCTATAAATTCCATTCTTAATATTATTATAAGATACAAAACTGTCTTCAGCAACCAGCCATATGCACATATAATATGCTCCTCCCTCTCATGATCACACACAAACCCCCCCCCCCCCCCCCCCCCCCACGTGAGGAAATGTCACCTTTATGCTTTGGACTGATGGAAATGGTGGAGACAGGCCCCCCTGAGTCACCAGAAACTCCTGATGACTTTGTGTCCGTCGACTGGTTGTCTGCTCCCGCTACAGCTGCCGCTCGCCCCCTGGGACTTCGCAGCTTGTGGGGGGTGGGCCCCGCATCATCCCCACCCCCACCCTCCGATGTCTGTGTGTTGTTCATGTTGGTGTTGGCCGCTGTTCTGCGAGGGCTCGAGCGGGGACTAGACGACACATGTTCTGTGGAGCAGAAAGCAACATACATTAATTAGAAGACAAAACTTAACACGCTTCACAAAAAAAGCCAATCCTGCGCAGTTTACTTCTCTGTCAGACAGAACAGTGGAACTGCTCTTTAGAGGCAACGCTGAAATCCAGGCCAAAAAGCTCTTAGCTATGACTAATAAGAAAGGTGGTCCTTGGTGAGAGGTTCTCTAACACACGTAACAGTACACAGAGATATGGCACACTGTTCAAAGGGAACATGGTCACTGTCAGGCACAGCAGTCATAAAAGAGGGGTGGTTCTTGGTAAGAGGTTCTTTAACATGGTAATGTGGCACACTGTTCAACAGGAGAGGTTCTTCAACACGGAAATGTGGCGCACTGTTCAACAGGAGAGGTTCTTCAACACGGAAATGTGGCGCACTGTTCAACAGGAGAGGTTCTTCAACACGGAAATGTGGCGCACTGTTCAACAGGAGAGGTTCTTCAACACGGAAATGTGGCGCACTGTTCAACAGGAGAGGTTCTTCAACACGGAAATGTGGCGCACTGTTCAACAGGAGAGGTTCTTCAACACGGAAATGTGGCGCACTGTTCAACAGGAGAGGTTCTTCAACACGGAAATGTGGCGCACTGTTCAACAGGAGAGGTTCTTCAACACGGAAATGTGGCGCACTGTTCAACAGGAGAGGTTCTTCAACACGGAAATGTGGCGCACTGTTCAACAGGAGAGGTTCTTCAACACGGAAATGTGGCGCACTGTTCAACAGGAGAGGTTCTTCAACACGGAAATGTGGCGCACTGTTCAACAGGAGAGGTTCTTCAACACGGAAATGTGGCGCACTGTTCAACAGGAGAGGTTCTTCAACACGGAAATGTGGCGCACTGTTCAACAGGAGAGGTTCTTCAACACGGAAATGTGGCGCACTGTTCAACAGGAGAGGTTCTTCAACACGGAAATGTGGCGCACTGTTCAACAGGAGAGGTTCTTCAACACGGAAATGTGGCGCACTGTTCAACAGGAGAGGTTCTTCAACACGGAAATGTGGCGCACTGTTCAACAGGAGAGGTTCTTCAACACGGAAATGTGGCGCACTGTTCAACAGGAGAGGTTCTTCAACACGGAAATGTGGCGCACTGTTCAACAGGAGAGGTTCTTCAACACGGAAATGTGGCGCACTGTTCAACAGGAGAGGTTCTTCAACACAGAAATGTGGCGCACTGTTCAACTGGAGATTATTTCTTGTGCTGTGAGCCTTTTTTTGGTAAAAATTGCAACATTTTCATGGCCGCCATTTGTGACATGGTTTTAAAGTTAGCTGATCGCAGATATTCCTTGGAATCGTTCATGATTGAATAAAAACTGTTTCACTGTGAAAGAGAAGGGCGGCCAGTTCTTTCCTACCAATGGTATTTATGTGTGTTTTACTCGCCTGTTAGCTTAAACAAAGGAAAGATAATCAGTGTCACTCGCACGTTACCGATGGTGTCCTCTTTAGTGTGTATCACGATATTGTGACTTGTTCACACTGGAAACCATAAAACTGTCTTTTTTCATCAGCTTAGTAGATACCACATTTCACCTTAATTTTTTTTAATGCTTGTTTGATAACAAAAGAGTGGATACGAAATAAATTATAGTCATTTCTTCAGGGGGGTTGACGTGGTGTCTTAAAATGGTGTAATGTGCGAGCACACAAAATAATTATTTCTGCTTGTACCACTGACTTTTGACCTACCCTAACGTACCAGTCCACATCAGCTGACTTGCGGCAGCAAAGTTTGACCTCTCTTTTTGCGCTGTGTGTATTATTTTACTAGAAAAGGGAACGCACTGTGGGTGTTTTTCAGGGGTGAGGTTGTAACGCTTGTGACAATATTTGTTCCTACTCGGCTTGAGTGTTTGTTTGGGGACAAATAGTTTGTACCAAACTTGGTATTGTGATGCACCACCATGAGCCGGAATGTCATGCGAAAAATGGGTAATTCTATCTTCAGGTCAAACTCACAGTGTGGGCTTATATAATCAAATTATGACGGTTTCTACTATATCTTTTATAGTGAAACTAATGATCTTTTGCAACCAAACTCAATTAGAGTGTAGATCATCATAAGCCAAAGAGTGTCCAGTGAAAATGTTGGATTGCTTGTGTTTCAAGTCATGCAGCCAAGGTTAAAAGTTTTAGTTAATGTTAGTTTGGATGTTATCTTATGCATTGCTGAACCATTTGTAACCAACACAGTATGGTGAGACATCATTATACGCCCCAGAGCATCATATGCGAAAAACGGGTTTCTATCTTCAACGCCAAGGTCACAGTAACTGAATTTTGGTTCATCATCAATATGACTATTTCTATTATATGTTCTGAACTGCTGATTTTGGGGGCAACCAACTTAGTTTGACAGTGCATGTTTAATTAGCTGGAGTGTCTTGTGAAAAGGTTGCTTTGATGTATTCAAGGTTCAAGGCCACAGTGAAGGTTCTGAACTTCATTGAATGTTTGCCCAGACAATATCAAAAAATGTCTCTGATCGGTTCAAACTTAGTATGGTGATGCATCCTCATCAGCCAGAGTATCATTCAGAAAAATATCATTTTGTGATGTTCACGGTCAAAGCCACAATCGTTTCTACTAGATCTTCAGAAATACAGAAACTTTTGCAATCCAAATTAGTTTGACGGTAATTCATCACAAGACAGGGTAAGACACAGTGAAAAGATTTTCTTGCTTTTACACAGGACGTGAGACAGAATATGACTGGGAGACTGTGGACTAGATTGCTGCTACTCTTGGCTATCCCAATATCTAAAGCAGGGGTCAATACCGGTTCCAATCAAGAAAATGTGGAAAGAACATTGCTTTTGTAATTTTGTAATGAATATACTTGTTTATTAAGTTTTTTGGTGAATGGTTCAATTGTGTTATTCTTATATCCTTTTGTACTTGTGATGATGTCCGCATAACATTTGAGACAGATTACTAATTAACTGCGATTGGTTTTAGCTTTAGAAAGCAAGAAACAAAATATCCCTCTGACATGTATATTTATATACGGTTCAGACCAAGTTAGTGCAAGCCCCCCCCCCCCCCTCCCCCCCTCCCAATTACTTTGGGGGGGAAAGAAAGAAAAAAAAACTATGGAAAAGAAATATGTAATCTATTTCGTGCATGTCTGTACTTCGGAGAAGACATTTCAAACCAAAATCATTAAAGAGGCAGGCCAATTTTATTTTTTTAAATGTCAAAAGTGACAGATATTCCTTTATTAATTAGGAAATATTGTATAATAAAAAAGGGAAGAGTCAAACTGGCCACTGAGCCAACTCGATTCATGCATTTCTGGTGTCTTCTGCAACACACGAGACACTGACCTATGACGTAACATAATGAAAATTAACCAAGTTCCTCTCACCCTGTCAATTTATATCTTATATTTATGTACACAAGAGATGTCAAGCTTTCATGTCCAAATAATCGCATTAAAAAATTCACAACTTTCATTTTTACCCTCTATGTCACAAATTTTGGCCAGTTTTTCATTAAATGACTTGGTAATACTCATGTGGCTCACATCTTGTAAGATCAGTTGGGTTTTCCGTCAGTGTTCTGCATGAATTAGCAGCACAGTGATGTAGGCTTGTTGTAATGTATAATGTTCAACATATTGTCACAAATCACACTGGAACTGAAACTGTGTGAAAGTCAAATTTATCAGGAACGAAGAGCAGCACTGCCTTCTCCGTTCATTGGTGGATGACTTCACACGTGTTCATTCAAAAAATGCATTACTCACTCACATCCTGTCAACTTTATTTTCTAGTACCTCTGTCCTCTTTTCTTGCACACCTTTTGGCACTAAGTCATATACTTCCCAATCAATACACACAGTTAGTGAGTTACTATTGCATTAATTATACTATTATAAACTATACATTATTAGTAATATTACATCATACATGAAAGTCACAGCCTCTCTGGTGAGCCAGTTGCTGTAAGTTATCAGTAAATTGTGGATTTTAACTACAGTCCCTGGTGGACAGTTACTACTCATCATCTACTAGTAAATGAACCATCAAAAAAAGAAGAAGAAAAGCAGCTCACGTAGCTGCACTAACTCAACAACTTGACTCAAATGATACTGTGTGTATGTATACATGATACAGGTATGTAAACTAACACTAACAGTGACTCTCCATGGACCCAATTCCTGCACTAACTCAACTGATACATCATTACATGGGCATGTAACTGTAACACTAACTCAAGTAACTGTGACTATCCATTGTATCCAGTTCCTGAGAAACAACTTGCCCACTGCCATCCAGTAGTGAAACAGTCAATCTTTTCATCTTTCTAAATCAGTAACTGTGTCACTGTGTCAACTGGTAATCATTCATGCAGAAACTGAGTTAAAATTGTAAGTGACTATGGCTATGCTACAATACAAGTACAACTGTACACACTGCACTACAACTAGTAGTACTTACTAAAGATATCTTCTCAAGGCACAAAGCACAAATCCCCCTTTTTCCCTTTTTTTAAAAAAATTTAAAAAAGGGGCCCTTTTTAAATTTTTTTTTTTAAAGGGGCCTTTAAAAAAAAAAAAAGGGGGGAAAAGGGAAATTTGGAAAATTTTTAAAACGGGCCCAAAAAAAAACCCCGGAACCCCTTTGTTTTTTTTTTTTTTTTTTTTTAAAAAATTTTTTAATTTTAACTTTTTTTGGCCCCCTTTTTTTTTTAAAAAACCCCCCCCCCCCCAAACCCCCCCCCAAAAAAAAAAGGGAAAAAGGGTTTTTAAATTTTTTTTAAATTTTGTTTTTTCCCTTGAAAAATTTAAAAAAATTTTTTAATTAAAAAAAATTTGGAAAAAAATTTTTTTTTCCTTTTTCAAAAAAAAAAATTAAAAAAAAGGGGGAAAAAATTTTTTTTCCCCCCAAAAAATTTTTTTTGAAAAAAAATTTTTTAAAACCAAAAGGGGTTCCCGGGCCCCAACCCCCCAACCCAATTTTTAATTTTTTAAAAAAACTTTTTTTTTAAAAAAAAAAACCCCTTTTAAAGGGGGAAAAAATTTCCCCCAAAAAGGGGGAAAATTTTTTTTTTTCCCCCCCCCCTTTTTTAAACCCAAAAAATTTTTTTTTTTTGGGTTTTAACCCCAAAAACCCCAAAAAAAACCCCCTTTTTTCCCCCCGGGCCCCAAAAAAAAAAAACCCCAAAAACCCCCTTCCTTTTTTTTTAAAAAAAATTTTTAAAAAAAAAAAATTTTTTTTAAAAAAGGGGGAAAAAAAAAGGGGGGTTTTTCCTTTCCCCCTTTTGGGAAAATTTTCCCCCCTTTTTTGGAACCCCGGGGCTTTTTTTTTTTTTGGGGGGGGGGCCCCCCAATGGGGGGGGGGAAAAAGGGGGGGGTCCCCCTTTTAAAACAAAAAAGGGAAAGGGAAAGGGGGGTTAAAAAAAAACCCCCGGGGGTTTTTTTTCTTTTTTTTTAAAAATTTTAAAAAAGGGGGCCCCCCGGGTTTTAAATTTTTTTTTTAATTTTAAAAAGGGGCCCATTTTGAAAAATTTTCCCCCTCAAAAAAAATTTTTTAATTCCCCAAAGGTTTTTCCCCCCTAAAATTTTGAAAAATTTTTTTGGGTTTTTTTTTTAAAAAAAAAAAAAAACCAAAAAAAGGGGAAAAAAAAAGGGGAAAAAATTTTTGGGGCCACCCTTTTAAAAAAAAAAGGGGGGTTTTTTTTTTTAAAAAAAATTTTTTCCCCTTTTTTTTTTTTAAAATTTTTTTTTTTAAAAAAATTTTTTTTTTAAAAAAAAAAATTTTTTTTTCCCCCCCAAAAAAAATTTTTCCGGGGGGGAAAAAAAAAAAATTTTTTAAAAAACCCCCCTTTTTTTCCCCCCCAAAAAAATTTTAAAAAAAAAAGGGGGGAAAAAATTTTTTTTTTTTTTTCCCCCCTTTTTTTTTAAAAGGGTGGCCCCAAATTTTTTTTCCCCCCCTTTTTTTTCCCCTTTTATTGGGGGGTTTTTTTTTTTTAAAAATTTTTTTCCCCCCAACAAAATTTTAAAAAAATTTCCAGGGTAAAAACCTTTGGGGAATTAAAAAATTTTTTTTGGGGGGGTTTTTTTTTCAAAAGGGGCCCCCCCTTAAAATTAAAAAAAAAAAAAAACCCGGGGGGCCTTTTTTAAATTTTTAAAAAGGAAAAAAAAAAAAACCCCGGGGGTTTTTTTTTAACCCCCCTTGCCCTTTCCCCGGGGGTTTGTTTTAAACTTTTGGACCCCCCCCTTTTTCCCCCCAAAAACCCTTTGGCCCCCCCAAAAAAAAAAAAACCCCCCGGGGTTAAAAAAAAAGGGGCGGGGGGTTTTCCCAATGGGAAAGGAAAACCCCCCCCCCTTTTTAACCCCCTTTTTAAAAAAAAAAATTTTTTTTTTTAAAAAAATTTTTTTTAAAAAAAAAAGGGAAAAAGGGGGTTTTTGGGGTTTTTTTTTTTGGGGGGGCCCGGGAAAAAAAAAGGGGGTTTTTTTTGGGTTTGGCTTAAAACCCAAAAAATTTTTTTGGGTTTAAAAAACCCCCCAAAAAAAAAATTTTTCCCCCTTTTTGGGGGAATTTTTTTCCCCCAAAAAGGGGGGTTTTTTTTAAAAAATTTTTTAAAGTTTTTCCCAAAAAATTTTTATTGGTTTTTGGGTTGGGTTTAAAGGGAACCCCTTTTTTTTTTAAAAAATTTTTTTACAAAAAAAATTTTTTGGGGGGAAAAAAATTTTTTTTTTCCCTTTTTTTTTAATTTTTTTTTTTAAAAAAGGAAAAAAAAAAAAAAACCAAATTTTTTTTAAAATTAAAATTTTTCCCAAATTTTTCGGGGAAAAAAAAAAATTTAAAAAAAATTTAAAAACCCTTTTTCCCAAAAAAAAGGGGGGGTTTTTGGGGGGGGGGGGGTTTTTTAAAAAAAAAAGGGTCCAAAAAAATTTTAAAAAAAAAAATTTTTTAAAAAAAAAAAATTTTAAAAATTTTAAAAAACCCCCCCTTTTTCCCCCCCAAAAACCCTTTTTTTCCCGGTTTTTAAAATTTTTTAAAAAATTTTCCCCTTTAAAAAATTTTTTAAACCCAATTAAAAAAAACCCCAAAATTTTAAAAAATTTTTCCCCCTTATTTTTTTTTTTTTAAAAATTGGAAAAGGGAAAAAATTTTTTTGGGGGAAATTTTTTGGGGTTTTTGGGAAATAAAATTTTCCCCCGGAAAATTTAAAGGGGCCGGGGGGGGGAAAAAAAAAAAAAGGGGGGGGGCCGGGCCCCGGGGGGGGCCCCCCCCCCGGGGGGGGGGGGGAGGATCCCCTTTTTTTAAAATTTTTTTTAAAAAAAAATTTTCCCCTTTAAAAAAAAAATTTCCCCCAAAATTTTTTGGGGGGGCCCCCAAACAAAAAAAAGAAAAAAATTTTTTAAAATTTTTTTTTTCCCCCCCAAAAAGTAATTGGGGGGGGGGGTTTTTTTTTCCAAAAACCCCCCAAATTTTTCCAAAAAAGGGGGTTTTTTTTTTTTTTAAAAAAAAAAAAACCCAAAGAAGGTTCCCCTTTTGGGGGTTCCGGGGGGGGTTTTAAAAATTAACCCCCCCCCAAAATTTTAAAAAAGGCCCCCCCCAAAAAAAAAAAATTTTTTAAAAAAACCCCGGGGGGGGGCCCCCCTTTTTGGGTAAAAAAGGGAAAAATTTTTTCCCCCCCCAAAAATTTTTTTGGGGGGGGGAAAAAAAAACCCCTTTTTTTTTTTGGGGGTTTTTGCCCAAAAAAAAATTTTTTTTTTTTTAATTTCAAAAATTTTTTTTGGAAAAAAAAACGGGGGAAATTTTTTTTAAAAAAAAATTTTCCCCCAAAAAAATTTCCCAAAATTTTGGGGGGAAAAAAAGAAAAACCCCCGGTTTTTTTTCCCCCAAAATTTTTCCCCCCCTTTTGGGGTTTTAAAACCCCCCCCGGTTAGAAAAAAAAAAAAATTTTTTGGGGAAAAAATTTTTTGGGGGGGGGGAAAAAAAATTTTTCCATTTTTTG
>JABMCL010003193.1:12500-15000 GCA_018857735.1 Alviniconcha marisindica | reverse complement strand
ACAGAGACAGAGAGAGAACAGTGGCATAGTTTTCACGAGTCTGAATAATTGATTAGACAACAGTTGTGGTTTGCAAGGCACATCCTTCCAACGCTTTTATCGTGAGATCCGATCACCACACATGGCTTTGACAAGGCGGGCGCTGGCGGTACTTCTTCCTTTGGTCTTCGTTCTGAGTCAATGTTTTCACATCGGTGAGTACATAACAATCTTTATTTCGCTGTTGAAATATTTATTTTTTCATTTTTTCTGGTCATTGGTTTAATTAACATCATCATCATCATCATCATAATCATCATCATCATCATCTTCATCAGCGTCAGCGTCATAATAACAAAATGCAGTACTACTACTAAGAAGTTATCTCTAAAACTAACTTGTTTCTAAATTAGTCCAGTTGGCAGATGTGCTCTGTGTGTGTGTGTGTGCGTGCGTGCGTGCGTGCGTGAGTGAGTGCGTGCGTGAGTACGTGCGTGCGTGCGTGTGTGTGTGTGTGTGGGGGGGGGGGGGGGGGGTGAGAGAGAGAGAGACAGAGACACAGAGACAGAGACTGAGACAGAGAGAACTCGAACTCGAAAACTTTAATGCTCAAGGATAATGGCGTTAGGTCCATTTGAACCTATATAACAGCCAGCCCTTGCTATAAACACAAATATGCACGATATGTATATATATACAGCGAGAGAGAGAGAGAGAGGGAGAGACAGAGACAGAGAGAGTGGGGTGGGAGCAAGCAAATAATTGATTACTCAGGTATTACATTAATGTCTGGAAGACATTAAACATAGCGATGTCGGAAGGGGTATAATAAATAGCATAAAGACTTTCTCTCCTCGTTAACTTCTATTTACCGCCACACTTTCTTATGTGCTCTTACTGAAATGTGTGCACCATACTGCACACTATCCAGTACTGTCACTACGTTTTCGTACTGCCCGTCTGTCTGTAGAATCTTTGCCTCTAGAATCCAGAAATGAACCGCATTAAATGTTGTTGTTGTTTTTGATGTTGTTTTTTCCTCCCTTATTTCAGGTGCCTGTGGCTTTGTAGACGACGAGGAAAACCTGCTTTCTGCATTATTGAGTAACTACAGCATCAAAGTCAGACCTAACTTCCAAACGCACGTTTCTGTATACATGACCATTTCATCTCTAAACTACCTGGTCAGTCAGTCTCTCTCTCTCTCTCTCTCTCTCTCTCTCTCTCTCTCTCTCTCTCTCTCTCTCTCTCTCTCTCTCAATTTTGACACTGACGTTTGTGTGTGTGTGTGTGTGAGGGAGAGAGAGTGTGATGGTGGGGAGTCTGTCTGTCTATAATATATATATATATATATATATATATATATATATATAATATATATATATATATATATATATATAACAGAGAGAGAGAGAGAGAGAGAGAGAGAGAGAGAGAGAGAGAGAGAGAGAGAGAGAGAGAGAGATGTATGTATATAGATCTGTCTGCCTCGAAAAGTATGCAGTTGTTCAACAATTGGTCTGAGCAACAAATTTCTTTTCCCCTTTCCTCAGAATATTGCCGCACAGTCCATGTCCATCAACATTGTGCCGGCCGTGGTAAGTATTGGAAGGATGGATGGACAGATGGATGGACGTATACGAAGACGGACAGATAAAGGACGCGTCGCCAGATGGATCGATAAAAAATAATAAAAAACTAAAAAAAACTGGGCATAGACTGATGATTGATTGACCGATTCATGTAGAATGAAATATTTATTAATTATGGCGCTATGGTTAGCTGTTGTTGATTAAGCTTCGGTAGTTTCTCGTTTTTCCTTTCCTATCTTTTCGTTTTGTTCGTTTCTTTGTTCGTTGCTGTTTTGAGGGTCGGGTCACTCGATTGTTTCTTGAAATGAACGCACAATCGACCACTAACGTCCATATTACGGTGAAATACATCTGATAAATTTGACATCTTGGAACGGGACTTGTAGATAAATCGGCTTGAATGAACTCGTAAGACACGTCAGAAAGGCAGACTTGTTGGTTTAAACAAACATTTGTTCGAGACAAACTAAAGATACAGTTGATTATTGTCATCAAGCTTTTAGAGCTTATGGGCGATGAGCTCATACAGTTGGAAAACAAAAACAAATGTACGGCGGACGAACAATTTCATCTAGCTAACAGTAAATAATATATGAGATATAACAAAAACAACAGCAGCAGCAGCAGCAGCAGCAACAACAACAACAACAATCACGAGAAAACGAAGAAAGAACGAAAAAAAAAAAAAAAACCCACCGAACAATCACCAGGAAAAAGTCAAAACAAATTGTAGTGAAAAAAACATAACAATGTCAGATAGATAGATTGGCTGGTGGAGTAAATAAATACCGACGAGAGAGAACTGCAGTGTGGAGACAGAGGGGGGTGAGGAGAGGGAAAGATGGTTTGAAGCCATTTTTCTACAGTAGCTTTAATTTTCAACAAAGTTCAGAAGGATATGTGGCCAGCCGGTCGTTTGTGTAGTTAAA
>JABMCL010003193.1:0-2500 GCA_018857735.1 Alviniconcha marisindica | reverse complement strand
CAAACCCTGTGTGGTTAATAGGACGTTAACATCCAGTCAACAACTACTAAGTAACAGAGGGGGAAGGAGGAGGGGGCCAATTCATTAGCATTGAAGGATACTTGTGACATCGAGTATTATTTTCACGAAGCAAATAAACTATGGAAAAAGAAAGAAAAGAAAAGTAAGCTTTGAGACCACATGCAATGCCATCATTTAAAACTGCAGAATAAATTAATGTGCAGTCAAAATACTGACATGCTGCGTTCAGAATAAAAATCCTGCTTCTGAAGTATACATATCAGGGCATTTATATGTAATGCATGAGTTCAAAACCGTCTTCTTGTTATTTTATGCGGTTTTTATAACCTGACAGAGGTTTCATAGAAAAAGAAGACAGACAGACAGACAGATGAAAATAGCCAACAATTCTCCAACCAGCTACCCTGAGCAGCTTGTGCTCACAAGTTGCTCAGGGTAGCTGGTTGAAGAATTGTTGTTATTGGTTGCTTTTTGTCGTTGTTGTTGTTGTTTTGGTTTTGTTGTTGTTGTTTTGAATTTGGTTGTTGTTTTGTTGTGGTTTTGTTTTTGTATTTCTTGTTTTGGTTTTGGTTTTGTTCTGGGGGTTGTTGTTTTTGTTGCTTACTGCTGTTAATGTAGCGTTAGTTGTATTCTATAACGTGTTAATTTATATGGAGCCATACACAGAGGCTGTTCTTCAAGGTCTAAGTGCAAATGTTTGTTGTTATTGTTAGTTTTGTTCGTGTTGTGTGTGGCGTGTGTGTGTGTGTGTGTGTGTGTGTGTGTGTGTGTGTTGTTGTGTTTGTGTTTTGTGTTTTGTGTTTTTGTGTGTTGTGTGTTGTTGTGTGTGAGTTTGTTGTGTGTGTGGTGTGTGCATGTGTGTTTGAGTGTGCGTGTTTGTGCGTGTGCGTGTGTGTTTGTGTGTGCGTGTTTGTGTGTGTGTGCGTGTGTGTTGTGTGTGTGGTGTGTGTGTGTTGTGTGTGTTGTGTTTGTGTGTGTGTGTGTGTGTGTGTGTGTGTGTGTGTGTGTGTGTGTGTGTGTGTGTGTGTGTGTGTGTTTTTCTTCTTCTTCTTTTTCTTCTTCTTCTTCTTTTTTGTTTCTTTTTTGTTTTGGGGAGGGGGTTGTTGTTGTTGTTTTCAGCCTTATTTTCTTATGTTGCAGCCTTAGATTGTCGTAACTGTGTTAGAAGGGTTTTGGTCCAGTCGATTTTAGTAATGGGTTGCATTGCTCTGCTGTTATCTAAATTGATAGTGACACCACTAAACCAACACCGAGAAATAATCCATGTACTTTTTATTCTGCGAACTTAAAAATACGTTTATCTTAAGACTTGTAGCGACTATGGTGAGTGCTATCAATAAATAAATTGTGAAAATCACGTCAGTGCTACTTTCTGCTTTTTTTTTTTTTTTTTTTTGGGGGGGGGGGGGGGGTCCTGTTTCACTGTGTGGGGTTTTTGTGCATCTGTGTGTGTGTGTGTGTGTGTGTGTGTGTTTTGTGTGTGGGGGTGGGGTGTGTGTGTGTGTGTTGTGTGTTGTGTGTGTGTGTGTGTGTGTGGTGTGTTGTGTGTGCACGTGCGTGCGCGCTGGAAAATGATATTTCGTTGGGGGGGGGGGGGAGTGTGTGTGTGTATATGTTGTTGGTGTGTGTGTGTGTGTGTGTGTGTTGTTGTGTGTGTGTGTGTTTGTGTGTGTTGTTGTGTGCACGCGCTCGCGCAACATCTTGTTGAATTTATTTGCGGGAATTGGGGGGGGGGGGGTGTGTGTGTGTGTGTGTGTGCACGCGTTGGCATCTTGATATATTTGGAGAGGATATGGGTGTGTGTGTGTGTGGTGTGTGTGTGTGTGTGTGTGTGTTGTGTGTGTGTGTGTGTGTGTGTGTGTGTGTGTGTGTGTGTGTGTGTGTGGTGTGTGTGTGTGTGTGCACGCGCTTGGTCAGGGTATTTGGGGTGTGGGAGATTTTGGGTGTGTGTGTGTGTGTGTGTGTGTGTGTGTTTTTGTGTGTGTGTGTGTGTGTGTGTGTGTGTGTGTGTGTGTGTGTTTGGTGGGAGGTGCCCCGGTGTGAAAGCAAGCACGCGACAGGTAGGCTACTAATGGTAACGCCGTGAAAACCCATAACACTGTAATAGCATGAATATAGATTAACATTATTATGAGCAAAGATGTGTGTGTGTGTTGTGGAGAGAGAGAAGAAGGAGAAGAGAGAGAGAGAGAGAGAGAAGAGAGAGAGAGAGAAGGGAGAAAGAGAGAAGAAAACATCTGTTTTGTTTTCTCCTATTGACGTGTGCAAACAAACCGCGTGAGTGGTACTCACAGTAAGTGGCCGTATTGCCCACAGGTACCCAGTTGCTGAACTTTTCACTTCTAATTGGCTGCGTTGATTGGAGCACATTTGCCTAAAACCAGAGGAACCCGTGACTGCATAGGCCTCTCACACACACACCCCCCCCCCCCCCCACACTCCTCCCCTCTCTCTCTCTCTCTCTCTCTCTCTCTCTCTC
>JABMCL010003709.1:15000-18618 GCA_018857735.1 Alviniconcha marisindica | reverse complement strand
CACCACACACCCCCCACACCCACACCCCACACACACACACCACACACTCACACCCAACCACACACACAAAACCCCACACCCCACACACACCCCACCCCAACGCACGCCGCCGCACGCCCCCGCACCACGCACCACGCACGCACGCCCCCACCCCCACCACCAAAACCCCAACCACACACACAGCATCACGCACTTACGTCCCAAATGTATAAAAACCACACAAAAAACACCATACTTATACTCTTCTCTCTGTCTCTGGTCTCTGTCCTCTGTCTCTGTCGTCTTCTTTCTTTTTGTCTCTGTCTCGTCTCTGTCCTGTCTCTGTTTCTTCTTCTTCTGTCTCTCTTCTCTGTTTTTGTCTCTTCTTTTCTCTCTCCCTCTCTCTCCTCCCCCCCCTCTCTTCCCCTTCTCCTCCTCTCTCTCTCTCTCTCCTCTCTCCTCTCTCTCTCTTTTCCTCTCTCCTCTCTCCCACACAACAACACACAACACACACACACACACAACACACACACACACAAAACCCAAAACCCACACACACACAAAAACCACCCCCCCCCAAAAAAACCCCAAACCCACCCCCCCACAAAAAACCCACCCGAAAAACCAACCCACAAAACCCCACCAACAAAAACACCCACACACAAACCCACACCCACCAAAACCCACACACACACAACACCACACACACACACACACACACACACCCCACACAAACACCACACACCACACCACACACACACCAAACACACAACACACACACACAACAACACACCACACAACACACCCCCAACACACACACACACACACCCACACACACACACCCCCACACACACACACACACACACAAAACACACACACACCACACATTCAAACACACACGCCACCCCACTCACGCACGTCGTCACAACGCACCGCCCCCACCACCCACACACACCACACACCCAACACACACACACACAAAACCCCACACACAACAACAACCCACCCCACAAAACCCCACACACACCACACAAAACACCACTCTCTCTCTCCTTCCTCTCCTCCCCCCCCACACACCCCACACACACACCCCACACACAACACAAACCCCCCCACCCCCACAACAAACACCCCAACACACACACACACACACCCCCACACACTTACAACACACACGCACACACACACTCACGCACGACTACCACGCACGCGCCAGCACCACACACACACGCACACCAACCACACACACACACCCAAACACACACACACACACCACCACACAAAACACAAAACACCCCCCACCCCCAACACACCACACAACACACACCACACACCCCCCCCCCCCCCCCCCCCCCCCTCTTCCTTCTCTCTCTTTTCCTCTCTCTCTCTCTTCTCTTCTCTCTCTCTTCTCCTCTCTCTCTCCTCTCACACACACACACACACACCCCCCACACACACCACCCAGAACACTCACGCGCGCGTACACACGCACGCCACCACACCACACCCACCCCCAAAACCCCACACACACACACACAACCCCCAAAACACACACACCCACACACACAACACCACCCCAAAACACACACACACACACACACAAATACCCCACACACACACAACACACAAAACACACACACCAAAACCAAACACACACACACACACACCACGCACGCAGGGCCCCGACGTCCACGCACGCACGCCGCCGCCACCCCCCCCTACACTTCAACACACCACAGAAACACAAAAACCACACACACCACACACCCAACCACACACACACACCACAAACCCCCACACCCCCCCACCCCCCACCAAAAAAACCACACAGAACACCAACACCACACACACCACCCCCAAACACACACACACACACACCACACACCCCACACCACCACACCCCCCCCCAAAACCCCACCAAACACAAAAACACAACCCCCCCAACACACACACACACACCCACCACACACACCACACACACACACACACCACCCACCCCACCCCAATACCTTAAAAACCCACACGCACACCAGCACCACGCCGAAACATTTTTTTTCTCTTTTTTTTTTTCTTCAGGAGCCGACACAGGCAAAGGGAGACAGCTTGCGTTTGTCCCCTGTTTTAAAGATTTCCCCTCCCCTCGACCAAGGAACATTTTTAGACAGCCATTATGGAGTGGTTTTACACGGGTTTTTCCCCAAAAACAAGAGTCCTTTCCACCTGCTCTGAGCCGCAAATACGAAATGTCTTCGGAAGGAAGCAGTTGGGTGACGAATGATTTGTGTTTTGATCAGTCGTCTGTCGTCTGTCTGTTTCTCTCTCCCTCTGGTAGTGGTGTGTGTGGTGTGTGTGTGTGGTGTGGTGTGTGTGTTTGTGTGTGTTGGGTGTGTGTGTGTGTTTTGGTGTTGTGTAGGGGGGTGTCGTGCTGCGTGGGGGTTTGGGGGTGTGTGTGTGTGTGTGTGTGTGTGTTGTGTTGTGTGGTGTGTGTTTTTGTGTGTGTTTGTGTGTGTGGGTTGTGTGTGATGTGTTGTGTTTGTGTGTGTGTGTGGTGTGTGTGGTTTTTGGGGTTGTGTGGTGTTTGTTTGTTGGTGTGTGTTGGTGTGTGTGTGTGTGTGTGTGTGTGTGTGTGGTTGGGTGTGTGTGTGTGTGTGTTTTTTTGGGTGTGTGTGTGTGTGTGTGTGTGTGTGTGTGGCGCGCGCCCGCGCGCGCGCGCGCGGGGTGGTGTGTTTGTGTGTGTGGTGTGTTGTGTGTGTGGGTGTTGTGTGTGTGGTTTTTTGTGGTGTTTTTTGTGGAGACCTGGCTTGGTCTCTTTTACATTCAACAGGTACTGTGGACTCTGCTCTACCGTGGAAATCCCTCACCACCGTAGTGAAGGTCGGATCGAGATCAGAACGCTGGCACAAGCCGTTGCAGAGGCCAACAGACGTTTCCGGTCGCTACTACTACTTCCGAAGCAGTCGTCACTCCTGTGCAGCTCGTATCGTCGAGTCTACATGTACGGCATGAAGGGATCCGGAAAGAGCGTCATGCTTACTTTGAAAGCGCGTCATTGGCTGACAAATGGTTGTGACGTCATTCTCGTCAACGTCAGCTATGACACCAGTGGGTGCCCGATAGGACATTTCTTGCTACGCGACATTAATGACGGCCTGGATAAATATAAAAATGCGTCGCAGGTTTGATCTGTTATACCCGTTATGACTGTATTAGTGTGTTTGTTTTGTGGTGAAGTGTGACTGCTGTCTCTGTCGCAACGTGTAAACTGTTAGAGAGCTATTTTTCCCTTTCTTCTTTTTTTTTTTTTTCACAGTACGCTCCAGTTCAACTATTAGATATCTATAATGGACACACACACACACACACACACACACACACACACACACACACACACACACACACACACACACACACACACACACACACACACACACACACACACACACATACATACACACACACCACACACACACACACACACACACACACACACACACACACACACATACCACACACCACACACACACACACACACACACACACACACACACACACACACACACACACACACTAACTAACTAACTAACTAACTAACTAACTAACTAACTAACTAACTAACTAACTAACTAACTAACGCATACA
>JABMCL010003709.1:7500-10000 GCA_018857735.1 Alviniconcha marisindica | reverse complement strand
CCACCCACCACCTCCGACCCCTACTTACCTAACTCCCCTGCCCCTCCTCCGCCCAACACAGCTGTCTTGCCTCCGTTTGCGTCTGAGTAGCTTATTTCCTGTCTCTGTCTCCGTCTCTTGCTGTGTCTCTCTCGAACTTTCAGTCTCTGACTGCGTGTCTGTGTTTCTGCCTCTGTCTGTGTCTGATTATTTCTCACTCTGTCTCTGTATGTCTCCGTCTCTGGCTGTTTCTGCCTCTGACTGTGTCTCTGCTTATCCGTCACGCTGTCTCTGTTTGTCTCCATCTCCGTCTCTATCTCTGCCTCTGTTTGGCTCTGTCTCCGCCTGTCTCTGACTCTGTCTCCTGTGGGAGTGTTCGGTAGACCCATTTATTGACACGTCGAAAGATCTGTTCAGGAATGGGCGGACTGACAAGTGCGATCTGTCTGTCTTTCTGTCTCTCTTTCTGTCTGCTTCCTTCGTCCCCCCCCCCCCCCCCACCCCCCGCCCTCTGTTTATTTGTGTCTGTCTACATGCATACAAACTGTCCTGCATGTATTACAACTCCGTCCCGCAGACACACGTAAATTGAAGATCCCTCTTTTCAAAAAGAAATACTCAGGCCAGAGATCTTTCTTCTATCAGGGTCCCGTAACCTGGAATAATCTGCCTTTCTCCATCCGCCACACACAAACATACTCCTCATTTAAGTCACAGTTGAAAACCCACTTGTTCTCCCAAACCTTCCAATAGAACACCTTTTAATTTTTTTAATGTGTATGATTATTGTGATGCTCTTTGTATGATTTGCAATCATGAGATATTTCGATGGTCCACGTATTGCTGCATTGCATGTCTGGGTTGCACTGATTGTTCCGGGATGTGTGCATGTTTGCCTGCGCTTTGCTGTTGACGTTGGATCGTCTGGTGTATGCATGTTGCATGTTTCATGTATTCATTCTGATGTTCATTATTGCTTTAAATTGTGAAGTGCTTTGAGCCAGTCTAGTTGGATTAGGCGCTATATAAGTGTTACGTATTATTATTATGCATGCCTTCTCCCCCCCCCCTTCTCTCTCTCTCTGTGATTAGCAAGGCACTCGTTTTTTTTACCTGTGATCAGATTAGCAAGGCACTCGTTTTTTACCTGTGATCAGATTAGCAAGGCACTCGTTTTTTACCTGTGATCAGATTAGCAAGGCACTCGTTTTTTACCTGTGATCAGATTAGCAGGGCAGTCGTTTTTTTTAACCTGTGATCAGATTAGCATGGCACTCGCTTTTTACCTGTGATCAGATTAGCAAGGCATTCGCTTTTTACCTGTGATCAGATTGGCAAGGCATTCGTTTTTTACCTGTGATCAGATTAGCAGGGCGCTCGTTTTTACCTGTGATCAGATTAGCATGGCACTTGTTTTTTACCTGTGATCAGATTGGCAGGGCACTCGTTTTTTACTTGTGTCAGATTAAAAGGGAACCGAACCGAAATAGCGCCGCATGCTATTTATAAAAACGTCGTATCAGAGAGAGAGAGAGAGAGAGAGAGAGAGAGAGAGAGAGAGAAGAGAGAGAGAGAGAGAGAGAGAGAGTTTGCTGCCCGTTTTAAGCTGTGTATATTTAGCTTTGTACAGTCAGAATGATTGTGTGTGCGGGTGCCTCTGTGTGTGTGTGTGTGTGTGTGTGTGTGTGTGTGTGTGTGTGTGGTGTGTGTGTGTGTGTGTGTGTGTGTGTGTGTGTGTGTGTGAGTGCGCGCGCGCGCGCGAGCTTAGAATAGTCTCTAAGGGCAAGATTTTGCGCTTTAGAAATACATTTATTACTTTTTGATTTATTTTGCTCCGCTCTTCATTAGTAAAGAGCAAATCAACATGGCCGCGTCTTGTGGAGCTCCAGTCCCAATTTAAGAACAAAACAAAAACAAAATACTAAACAAAAACAAAAACTCCTTTGAATGTTTATGGTGGAACCAAATGAAACCCGCGGATGAAATTATCTTACACATTTTCTACGTTTACATTTCAACTTGCGTCTTCAGGTCATTCTCACTTTGAAAGAGTCATTGGCTATAATTATGGTATTTCTCGTATTTGAATTCAGGTGTATTCAGAACGATCCAACTCAATGAGTGTGATAATTAAGATGCAGTTGTCTTTTATCAGCTCATTATTCTTCAGTAATGCATTGATTCCCCCAACAGACTCTTTTATGAAGTGAGTCGGACTTTCTTCTCTCTATTTTTTTGTTTTTTTCCTTCTTCTTCTTTTTATTGACTTATTTTGTTTAAGGTCTTTCAGACCTAATAATATAGCCTCAACAGTCGATTACGTGCTTGATTTTTGTTTTCCACAACAAAATATCCATCTTATGAGGCAAAAATCTGAAACAAGAATGACTGCTAGCGTTCTAAAGGGGATTACCCCGAAAATTCGCATGCAGTGTTTTGTCCTAATAAATAGCGTATTTTTTGTTTTCTTTTGCTTTTAACCTTTTATGTGTTTCGATCTTATTTTATGAGGCAGACAAAT
>JABMCL010003709.1:0-2500 GCA_018857735.1 Alviniconcha marisindica | reverse complement strand
GTCCACGGTGTCCAAGGTGGCGGAAAAACATAAAGCGTGTCGATGTCCTACAGTGTCTATGTTTCACCAGCTCTCTGTTCCACCTTTAAGAACAATTTTTCCGTGCCCTTGCCCAACGCCAGACTCCTGCATTTTTTCGCAAGATTGTGGGTGTGCGTGGGGTGGGGGTGTGTGTGTGTTTTGTGGTGTGGTGTGGTGTGTGTGTGGTGTGTGTGTGTGTGTGAGGGTGATTTTTTGAAAACGTTTTTTTGAAGGGCATTTAGAGCTTTCAAGGACTTTTAGTCTAATTATGTTTTAGCTTTTTTTCTTTTTATAATTTTTTTTATTGCTGATAACATTTCCATCTCGACGTACATTATGTGTGTTATACTATGCTTGTTCAGCGCTGTGAGCCGCAGTGTAGGCGCTTTACAAAATAATTTCCATTATTATCATTATTATTTTAATATTATTATTGTTTTGTTTTTGTTTTGTTTGTTTGTTTTTTTGCATTGTACGCTTCAGATATGAATGTCTGTCTGTATTAGCCGTAAATCTATTACAACCCATCCAAAAACCCCAAATTTTTTTGCGTCCATTTGCAGCTTGATCAAAAGCTGACGGGTAGCTACAACCCCCTCCTCTACTCTGCTATGGCTCACGGTCTGCTCGCTGTCGTCACCGTCGTTGGCGTCGTCTGCTGCTCCCCGAAGTCCCGGGCAGCCTCAACCCGAATTCCAGGTCACCAGAGTAGGGAGTGATAAAATGAAAGGAAAAGCTGTCTTGGAACTGATTCCTTATAAAGAAAAGAACTATATATTGGTAAGCTCAATACGCAAGGGAGTTAATTAGCCCTCGAAAGACGTCACACAAACACAACAACAAAGAACGCAGGGATGTACCTCTGTTTGGGGATAATGTAGTCCTTTATTTCCCGCAATCCGGTGGTGGTTACCAAGGGAACTCGGTCTCGTTGTTTTGGTTTTTGTGACGTTTTTGAGGGGTAATAACTCCCCTTTTGTGTTCGTTTACCTTTCTTTCTTTCTGGGTTTAGTCCACGGGGGCGAAGGCCTTTAGGGACGGGGCAGGGGGAAGGGGCCCCAGAGGAAGGCCCCCCCGCGGAAACCCCCCGAAAAAGACCGGAAGAAGTGGCCGCCGCCAGAACAATGGGGAAATGTTAGGGGGGTCCCCTCGCCTTTCCCAGCGACTTGGCAGCGCAATTGTGTTTCAACGCTGTGCTGGTAGAGGCACAAAAGACAAGTCCGGCATGCGTTTGAACAACTTGGGCAACTCAAACAAAAGGGAAATCCAATTTCTTAGCCCAGCTCCACCCCTACTAGATCTTTCTGGGAAATTTAGGGCCAGCTCCACCTCCCCCCTCTAAGATTTTGATCTTTGATCTCGCTGGTACCTGTCAGTTTTCCCAAAGTTAGTATTTTTTTAGTTTTCGAGGTGTAATCCCTTGGGTTTGGTTGCCCGAGCGCTTGGCCCCTTTGTTTCAGATTTAGTAGTTGACAAAAAAGGACAACAAAAAAAACAACGAAATTTCTTTTTGTTGGGGAAAAAGCAGTTTTTGAATAACGAAACGAGCAGAGTGAGAACTGTTTGACTTGTTGTGTTGTTGTTGTTGGTAAAAAGGGGTTTTCTATAACAAATATTAGTGTATGCAGATTGAGAGAAAGGGGGCGTAAGAATGTATAAGAATGTGCATGTGCGTGTGGTTCATGATTTGAGATATGTTCTTCGTTGTGCGATCGAACGACAGCTTTAATTTCCCACTGGGATTAATAAAGTGTATTGTTATTGTTATCATGTCTGTTGAGGTTCAAATGCAAAAAGACACAATTTGCATAGTTTATGAATGTTAGAAATTAAATTAAACTGTTCTCATCTCCTTTTTCATCGTTTTTTTGTTCAAGTGTCATTTTGTAGCTTGACAAAGGGGATTACCCCCAAAATTTGCAGTTTTTGTTTGTTCCCTAATAAATAAGCGTTGATTTTAACCATTTATGCGTTTGGATCTTGTAAAACTGTTAGTTTTGATAACTCCAAGGAAATGGCATTGGATGTCGACAATGCAAAGGGCAGTTTCTGGGTGCGAGAGAAAGGATCACTGTGAGAAAAGATGCTTCATGGTTTGGAAATATTCCGAAAATTCAGTGCCCATTTTCTCCACTGGAATCAATGTTACTACAGTAGGGCTAACAAATATATGATTATAATCAAATAAATACTGAGGGAGTCATCTGAGAATAGGAATTAAAGATAGTGAGGCTTTTTCCCCCTTTGCACCGATGCATGGGTGGTGCGGGTGGTGGTGCGTGCGTGCGTGCGTGCGTGGTGCGTGCGTGCGGGGGCGTGCGTGGTGTGGGTGTTGGGGTGTGTGGTGTGTTTTTGTGTGTGGTGTGTGTGTGTGTGTGTGTGTGTGGTGTGTGTGTGGTGTGTGCGCGTGCGCAGGCGCGACACGATTAAACTGCGTATTCGTGTGGGTGGTCGTGGTGCATGAGTGCGTGCTTGTATG
>JABMCL010003769.1:610000-612757 GCA_018857735.1 Alviniconcha marisindica | reverse complement strand
GAGGGGAAACCCTTTACGGCTTTCCTATTTTTGTTTTTTTTCCTAAAAAAAGTTTTTGAATTGTCTCTTGCCTTAATTGTCTGTTCGTATGATTGATGTTTAGACAGAAATTAGTTTGATTTGTTTTAACGTTTTCCTAGTTTTTAAATTGTTCTTGGTTGATGTATTGAGGGTGTTGCTGTGTTTGTCATCAGGACAGATTTGTAAAAAGCCGACACGTGCTTAAATCTTTATCCCTGTGTAATAAAGTATTATCTTACCCTTCTCCTCTCTCTCTCTCTCTCACCCCCTTCACACACACACACACACACACACCACGCACGCACGTACGCACGCACCACGCACGCACGCACGCACCACACACAAACCACACACACACACACACACACGCCCTTTTCTCTCTCACACACGCACACACACACACAAACACACACACACACACACACACACACACACACACACTTTTTCACCCTACACAGACACACACACACAGACACACACACCAGCCCACACACACACACACACACAAAACACCCCACACACACACACACACACACACACACACACACTTTCTCTCTCCCCTCACACACACACCACACACACACACACACACACACACACACACACTCCGACCCCCACACACACCACACCCCCTCTCCTTACCCCCACCCCCCCCCCCACCCCCACCACCACCCACACACACACAAAGGGGACGAGGCAGAGTGCACAGTGTTGAGCACGCAGTTCAGACGCCCAGATGGCTACGGGTTGGTAATTAATGTACGTCATCTCTGGCCTTTTCCTGCACTGCATCCTAGCTACGCCGATCAGTTTTCGTCGCGTCTGGGACATGGCTATGGTTAAGTGCTGCGTCCTGCACGACATTTTCTAGCGATGCATCGCGTGAGATGGAGTCAAGATGACAGCATGTCGGGGGTTTCAAGGGTTGCTGTGCATTCGCAAAGGCTGCTGTATCTCGGACAACTGTTCGGTTTCCTGTTTTTTTTTGTTTTTTTTTTGGCCCAGAATGGTCTGAGCTAGGCCTCCTTCTTCTGTCATTTCCCCCTTGTGTGTCTGTCCCCGGGTCTGTATGTGTCTTTTGGTTTGTTTTTTTTCCCCGTGTGTGTGCGTGGGGTTTTGTGGTTTTTTTTTTGTTTTTTTGGGTTTTTTTTTTGTGGGGGTTGTTTTTCTTGTGTTTTGGTTTATTGTGTGTGTGGTGGTGGTGTGTGGTGGTGGGTGGTGGTGGTGTGTGTGTGTGTGTGTGTGTGTGTGTGTGTGTGTGTGTGTGGGGAAAAGAAAGGGGGTGTGTGTGTGTGTGTGTGTGTGTGTGTGTTTTTTGGGGGGAAAAGGGGAAAAAAAAAAAAAAAAAATGTGTAGTTGGGTGCTTGTCGAAGTATTTAGTGTTTAATTTTGTGGGGTGACCATTTTTGTTCTTGTCGGGACTTTTTTGACTTGCATGCTTTTTTTAAGTTGGGTGGGGAAAAAACGAAAGCCTGAAATAATTTATTTTATATATATATATATATATATATATATATATATATATATATATATATATATATATATAGAAAAAAAAAAAAAAAAAAACCTCTTTTTCCAAATCAAGACCAAGGGGTTTTAGGGGAAAGACAAAGACCTGAGTCCCGGGTAACCCCCACTTGGCATAATGCGTGTAAATACTATGTACAGAAACTCAACCGGATTCGTCCCCCTGAAAAAAAAATTCTTCTGTTTTAAAAGGTTTTAAAAGGGGATTTGTTTCCCCCGGGGGTACAAACTATCCCCAAGCGCAGGCGGTTTTTGAAGTTTTTTGGGGAAAACGCTGTTCGCCTTTTCCTTTTTGGGGGCTCATTGAAGAAGATTGCGGGTGCCCACCATCCATGAAACTCATTTGGCCCCCCCCCACCCCCACCATCCACCCCCACCCCCCACACAAAAAAAGGTTTTTTTGACCGAAAAAATAAAAAAGGGTTTCAAAGCAATAAACAAACGGGCAAATTTTTTTTAAAAGGGTTAGTCCGGTTGGTTTCCCCAAAATGGGGGCAGGGTCTGAACTTGCCACCCTAAACCCTGGTTATAAGCCTTGGTGTACGCGGGTAAAGGGTTTTTGGCCCGGCCCCCGGGGGAAAAGGGCCGGGGAAACGGTCATGAATCCCCACCAAAACCCCGGGTTTTGGCCCGGCTGGCCCTTTTGGGGGGTTCAGGCGGGGGGGTTAACTCCCTTTACCCTTTTTCCCGGCATCCCTTTTAAAAATCCCCTTTGCTTTTTCTTCCGGTGCGTACTTTCTTCACAATGGAAGGCGGTGACAGGGAATTTGCAATTTTACACTGCCAACTTTGAAGGCATTTTTGAAAACCCGTAGTCAAATGTGTCTGGCAATAAGCAAAACTTGTTGCTGGGGCTATAGGGTGCCCCCCAATTTTTTTTCGAACTCGCGATCTTCTGGTCAGCCAAAAAACGGCCAAAGACTTTTTTTCCCCCATCCCCCCGGGAATTTTTAACTGCAACGGGATTGGGGTTTTTCGCCGATTCAGGTTAGCTTCCACTGGTTTTAAAAGCGTGAAGCAACCCCACCCAAAAAATCGGCCCGGAAGTGCGCCGCGACCTTGCGACTTTTGCGCGAAAAGATTAAAAAGCGCATTCCTCTAAAAACCAGTTTCGCTGAATCCCCCAATTGGGCGGCAATAAGGGACAGCATCTGGGTCATGGAGGTCCTTGTCTCCTGTCTTCTTCTTCTTCCCTATCCCCGACCCACG
>JABMCL010003769.1:595000-600000 GCA_018857735.1 Alviniconcha marisindica | reverse complement strand
AGCTGTTTCGGGGCTATCGGAATCTTTCACTTTAATTCCTACTTTTTTTTTTCTCTCTCGGTATTTTTCTCTTTGCTTCACGTGCAAGTGGGCTCTTTGAGCGGAACGCGTCACCTGTTCTTGTCTAGTCCCAAGCGCCATGCTTCTTTATCGCTCCCATTCTCCTCCAAACAGTCGGTCGTTTCAGTGCAGTCTGACTGTGACTGCTTATTATCAGGCGCTGCATTCTTGGAGTCTACAACAATTGCTCGCTCTAAAATTCCTGCTTTGTACAGCGTTTGTATGGTGGCGCCTTGGCGATTCGCTTTCTGAAGGGAGATTGTTAAAAGGGAAGTGTTATGACTCAAAGATTAAGATATAGGTATGCATACAAGCACGTGCATATGTTGTGTGTGCGTGCGTGTGGATGTGCGTGCCTGTGGATGTGTGTGTGTGTGTGTGTGTGTGTGTGTGTGTGTGTGTGTGTGTGTGTGTGTGTGTGTGTGTGTGTGTGTGTGTGTGTGATGGTGGTGGTGCTGTGCGTGCGTGCGTCGTGTGTGGTGTGTGTGTGTGTGTGTGTGTGTGTGTGTGTGTGTGTGGTGTGTGTGTGTGTGTGTGTGTGTGGTGTGTGTGTGTGTGTGTGTGTGGTGTGTGTGCGTGAGTGTGGTGCATGTGTGTGTGTGTGTGTGTGTGTGTGTGTGTGTGTGTGTGTGTGTGTGTGTAACGACCAGTCCTTGCCAAGCTACCGATGAGTAAAAATTTAAATTACATGGCATCATTTATACATAGAGACATGAATGAGTGAGTGAAATTTTATGCATGAAACTTTATTCATGGAGCATAAGAACTTCAACACAAAAGCATTGCGTGTTCATAGCGACAAAATACAGAGAGAGAGAGAGAGAGAGAGAGAGAGAGAGAGAGAGAGAGAGAGAGAGAGAGAGAGAGAGAGAGAGAGAGAGAGAGAAGAGAAGAGAGAGAGAGAGACAGAAGACAGAAGAGACAGAGAGAGAGACAGAGAGAGAGAGAGAAGAGAGAGGAGAGAGAGACAGAGAAGAGAGAGAGACAGAGAGACAGAAGACAGACAAGAGACAGACAGACAGACAGAGACAGACAGGTAGAAAGATAGACAGAGACACATAGAGACAGATACAGAGAGACAGACAGCCAGACAGACAGAGAGACAGACGTCCCCCATAAGAGTGCATGCATTATGGCCTTTCCCAGTACGGCAGGACAATGTCGAGAAGTGCATGAATGGCTTTTCCACACACGGCAGCACTGTGCTTTGAGATTAACCGAATCAACGCGCTAGCCGGCGAAAACGGTCCAGTTTTCGCAGACAAAGACCGACAGAGACGTGACTGCAGCGCCAGCGAGTGCTCATAATAACCGACGGGAAGTAATTTGTGGACTAACGAGGAGCAACCTACGCTCATCAAATCAGAAATAACGACTAAACCAATGACGCTGACAGGGTTAAAGGGAAATTAACCCACTGAACAAAAGACGCAGGTTGGCTACAATTCGTAATCTGCAAAATTATGCGCATAAGTTGATACCAATATTTCACCTTTAACCCCTTCTCTGCCATGGCGTCACTTGAAAACGACCAATAAAGGTGCACAATTTGAAACCCTTCAGCTCTTTTTCTTTCTTTTTCGCCCTGGCCTGTGAAAGGCTTTTCATCAAAACGCGTAGCATTGAAAGCAGATGTGTAAAAGGACCGGAAAATGTACTGTGCGCAGGCGCGTCCGTGCATCTTTTAGACCGGAATTTTACAGGCTAGGGCAGTGAAGGTAAGTAAGTAAATTGGTGTTTTACTCCCAGTCAACCAGTGCGGTTATATCAGGGCGAGGGCAGTGAAAGGGTTAGGCAAACTCCAAGCACTGGTTTACGACATCCTTCCTTCAACCACTGCCGTATTTAGTTACGCCATAGGGTCCAGAAAACTGTAGCTAACGAGCAGTTTTTTGTTGGTGCTCAAACAGTAGTAAGTTTGTTACAACAACTCAAATAATATCAGACGTTTGTTTTATTTTGTCATGTTGCTTACGCCAGCTCAAACAAAAGCAAAATCGTTTGAAACGAGACAGAACCTTCTTTTTTTTTACCCGGGGTGGATGCGTCTTATGTTTATGTGCGTGCTTGGGCGCTAGGTTGCTTCCACAGTCTTATCAGTACCCAAACCTTTCGGAGGGCGCTGATCGCGTCGGTGGACAGCTGCGCGGAGATAAAGAGTGCCCCTTCAGTGGCGTAACTAAATCTGGCAGAGTTTGGAAGAAGGTGCCGGAAAGCGATGCTCGGAGTGTGGGGGTTAGGCAGACTTCCATTGGTTGTTTTGTAGGTTTCATTTGTTCTGTAGGTTTCAATTGTTTGTTTTATAGTTGCACTTGTTTGTTCTATAGGTTTCATCTGTTCTTTCTGTAGGTTTCATTTGTTTATTCTATAGGTTTCACTGGACCGTTCTTAACTGGGCGAATGTTTGTTCGCCGAACATACTTCGGACAGTTCGACGAACTATGATTCGTTTCTTAATTGAACTTTTAGTTCGCCGAACATGGTTCGGACAGTTCGAATAATTTACTTGTTCTCAACTGGCTTGTAATGAGATGAAGCTTCGGCCCGAACTTGCGGCAGACGCGCAGCAGACAGCATGGATCGAAAATGTAGGCTAAAGTCAAGATCAAGTCAAGTCAATATACTTTAATCATCCCTCACAGGGTAATTCAACTAACTACTCGTCATTTGGGTCTCAAGACACAGGTGCGCCCCCACAAGTCAACAAATAAACAACATTCCTCGAAGCGGGTGAAGAAACCAGCGACACCGTCATCCATTTCTTTCTCATCCACAGGAGAGCTCTGCTCTCAGCCATCAGAGGCAATGTTCGTCGAATAGGGCGAATGTTCCCAGAACATGTTGAGCGAAGCTTTTTGGACCTGAATATAGCTTCGGACGAACTTCCAGACGCAGTCAGCGAAGAAAATGTTAGGCAAAGTCAGTCAAGGTCAATAGTCAGTGTCTTACTTATCATCCCACAGGAATACCCCCAAAAATCGCTCGTCATAAGGAAATGACAAACACCAGTAACAACAAAAACTCCAGAACAACAACACAAACAACAACAACAACAACAGCAGCAGCAAGAACAACAACAACAACAAACACACACACACACACACACACACACACACACACACACACACACACACACACACACACACACACACACACACACACACACAACCAACCAACCAACCAACTAAACAAAACACACCCAAAACAAGAATAAACAACAAAAAAGAACGCTTATTTTACTTACAAAACATGTGAACATTTTCATTGAAAACATCCGTTTCACGCAACAGACAGACAACAACAAAAAGACACTAACAAACACACACACACACACACACACACACACACACACACACACACACACACACACACACACACACACACACACACACACACACGCACGCACGCACGCACCAGCACGCACGCACACCCCACACGCACGCACACGCAGCACACACGCACACACGCGCGCACGCACGCACGCACGCACGCACGCACGCACGCACGCACGCACGCACGCACACACACACACACACGCACACAAATGAATATGAAACAGGTAGCGGTTGGCATGTGCAAATTAATCAGAAGGCTTATATTTGTATACAACCACCTCCTACACACCACACACACACACACACACACACACACACACACACACACACACACACACACACACACACACACACACACACACACAAATGAATATGAAACAGGTAGCGTTGGCATGTGCAAATCAATCAGAAGGCTTATATTTGTACCTCCTACACACACACCACACACACACACACACACACACACACACACACACACACACACACACACACACACACACACACACACACACACACACACACACACACAACGACATCGCACTTCCAACCTACACATTAATATTCCGCACAAGAGACTTCTAACCCCCACCCAACAACAACAACAACAACAACAACAACAACAACAACAACAGACGGCCGGGGAGTCTCTCAGACCCTCACCCTTTGGGACCTTGCTGGACAAGTCTGGACATCATCAACGTCACGACCAAGCGACCACAGCTCTTATGTCGCCCGGACAGAGCCGATGTGAACCAGCCCAGCGAACTGTCTGTAGCTGGACGTCGCTTGGCTGGAAAGTCCAGCGCTTCAATCGGGGCCATTTGTCTGGCCCTAATGGATACCTTCCTGAGAGCAAATCACGGGAGAGTAGGACACTAACAGCTACCGCAGCTGTCTGTTCTGTACTGGGTATCGTGACCGATCAAGGAGCGGGGTCTTTGTGATGCGTTGTACTGCGGTGAAGGACAGGGCAAAGTGAAGGTGAAAGTACAGTGAAGGACAGGACTTAAAGGACAGGGCAAAGTGGAGGTGAAGCTACAGTGAAGGGCAATGCAGAGTGAAGGTGAAGCTTCAGTGAAGGACAGGACAAAGTGAAGGTGAAGTTATAGTGAAGGACAATGCAGAGTGAAGGTGAAGCTTCAGTGAAGGACAGGGCAAAGTGAAGGTGAAGCTTCAGTGAAGGACAGGACAAAGTGAAGGTGAAGCTGCAGTGAAGGACAGGACGTAAAGGACAGGGCAAAGTGAAGGTGAAGCTACAATGAAGGACAGGGCAAAGTGGAGGTGAAGCTACAGCGAAGGACAGGGCAAGTTAATGTGAAGCTGTAGTGAAGGACAGGGCAAGTTAATGTGAAGCTGTAGTGAAGGACAGGGCAAGTTAATGTGAAGCTGTAGTGAAGGACAGGGCAAGTTAATGTGAAGCTGAGTGAAGGACAGGGAAGTAGGTGAAGCTTAGTGAAGGACAGGGTAAGTGACGGTGAAGCTTCAGTGAAGGACAGGGTAAGTGACGGTGAAGCTTCAGTGAAGGACAGGGTAAGGGAAGGTGAAGCTGCAGTGAAGGACAGGGTAAGGGAAGGTGAAACTGTAGTGAAGGACAGGGTAAGGGAA
>JABMCL010003769.1:572500-580000 GCA_018857735.1 Alviniconcha marisindica | reverse complement strand
TCTGACTACGGGCTTCCAAAAATGCCTTTAAAGTTGGCAGTGTAAAATTCGCAAATTCACTGTCACCGCCTTCCATTGTGAAGAAAGTACGCACCGGAAGTAAAAGCAGCCAAGGGACTTAAGCGATGCCGGGCAAAAGTCAAGAACAACCCCGTCTGAATCGCCCAATAGTGTCTGTGGTCTGCAGATATGAGTGAGCCGGTTTGGCCTAGCGGTAAGGCGTTAGGCTGGTAAGCGGAAGGACCCCGGTTCGATACCGCCTCGACTCTCCTTTGTCTTCAAAAAAAGTTGTGATTTGTGGACGCTGTCTCGTGATTTTGTCCATCACTTCCTACTGAAGCATTAAAATGGCTCTCATCGATGCCCATCTTAATGCAGGAATCATTCTGATGGTGACAGTGTAGCGATAGGTATATAATCTCCCTCTTCCCCCACCTCCATACCCCCCTTTGCCCCCTTCTCTCCGTCCCTAATAAGCCTTATGGTTTCTGTGGACGTTAAGCATCATGTTTACTTTATTTAGAGATATCACAGCTACTGCATAGTGTCGGTCTAAACATGGACATTACAAGATCCAAACACATGAAAGGTTAAAAAATAGCTTCTTTTTTTTAATGACACAGACACACAATCTGCACATCTTCGGGGCCATCCCCTTTGTCAAGCTACAAAATGACAATTAACCTTTTCACTGCCATGTTTGCCGCGCTGTCATTCGGAAAACGACCAATATGAGTGCCAGATATCTGAAATCATTACGGTGTTGTTTCCCCCCCCCCCCCTTCGAATGAGCACGTGAAAGGATTTCTATCAAAATGCACAGTCATCTTCACACACACACAGCGCTTTGTGTGTGTGTGTGTGTGTGTGTGTGTGTGTGTGTGTGTGTGTGTGTGTGTGTGTGTGTGTGTGTGTGTGTGTGTGTGTGGTGTGTGCTTGCTGCATGTATGTGTGTGTGTGTGTGTGTGTGTGTGTGTGTGTGTGTGTGTGTGTGTGTGTGTGTGTGTGTGCTTGCGTGCGTGCGTGCGCGCGCGCGCGCGTGGTGTGTGTGTGTGTGTGTGTGATATTTGGTAAGATATTTGTTACAGGACCATCAAATATACTGTTTGATGGGGTGTATACGTGCACTTTTCAACCCGGAAATTTTGCAGGCTTGGGCAGTGAAGGGGTTAAACCTTCTTCTTTTTTGGGGCGGTGGGGGGGGGGGGGGGGGGGGGGAAGAATCTTCCAAGCACTGGACAAGAAAACAACAGCTCAACCAATAAAAAAAGAAAAGAAAGAAAGATCAGTTCATCATCTTATTTTTCATCGTTTTAACCGTTTAACTGTTGATTAAGTGTCGTTTTGTCGCTTGATAAGGGGGATTACCCCGAAAATTTGCAGATTGTGTTTGTGTCCTAATAAATGAACTTTCTTTTGAACGTTTTATGTGTCTGGATCTTGTTTTAGAACGCTAGCAGTCATTCTGGTTTAAGATTTTTTCTTTTCTTTCATAAACGTTACAGAAAAGGACCTGGATATGTTCTACTTTTGACGGAAGCGTGGCGGAGGGAGAGCTGGGATGAAATAGGCTACGTGGCTTCCTCTTCGTGACGCGATTCCAACATTACGACAAAATCGCGTCATCGAAAACACCGCGTGGCTTAGACTTGGTTTAAGCAAAATGTATTTCACTATTTGCATTCACGAAAATATGGAAAATCAAAATCATTGTATGAGCATTAAACAAGCCTAGCTTATATTAAATGCTCACAAGCATAATTTACTAAATTCATTTTGCAACAACGGGTTATATTAAACAGCATGACAACGACAACAACAACAAAATATCAAAGAGAGAGAGAGAAAGAGAGAGAGAGAGAGAGAGAGGAAGAGAGAGAGAGAGAGAGAAAAGAAGAGAGAGAGAGAAGAGAGAGAGAAGAGAGGAAGAGAGAGAAGAGAGAGAGGGAGAGAGAGAGAGAGAGAGAGAGAAGCTCTTATGCCAGTAACTATTTAGTTGAGTTTGTTATTCCATGGCAAAATGACACTATATTACTAACTATACTAACTAAACTTCCGGCACTTCCAAAGATTCGTCGAACCATCTCTATAATCCTAGCAAAAGAGGAAAAAGACACCACCACCACCATCACCACCCCCACCCCCAAAGTCCAATTACTAAGTACACGTACTGACGTACACAAGTGATTCGTCGAACCTTCCCTCTGCAAACGAGAAAAGGCCATCTCCAGCAGCAGGAGCAGCAGCAGCACCACCACCACCACCAACGCCACCACCAACACCAACATCAACACCAACACCACCACCACCACCACCACCACCAACACCACCAAAGTCCAATTACTAAGTACACGGACTAACTTCCGGCACACTTAAAGGCCCATTCAGTGACGACGACAAGGAGACGGGAGCAACGGGTGGAAGTCATCATGTTTCAACAATGCAGCAGTTACAGACAGTCTGTGAACGTCACGCAGCCATCCTTGACCCACTTACCTGCAGTGGATCTCTCGCCGTGACGCCGGGCGCGATGTTCGCCGAGAGTGGAGTTAAGACACTGGCGGCGGATCACTTCAAACTTTCGACAAGCTGACGAAAAGCTGCAGCGTAGCTCATTATAACTTTAGATTTATATATATATATAAAAAAAAAAATTGGATATAGAAACTTCACTTGAAGTTGAAGCAAGGATTCAGGGTCGTACACTGGCGTCGAACAGAAGTGACTGGGAGCACGAGACGTTGCAGAGTTCAAGTACTTTGGTAGTTTTAGCTTGCGAGAGCTTACATGTATGCACTGTGTGTATCTGGCACTGTGAAAACGCAAGGTTTTGTGTGTAAGTTTTTTTTATGCGCTATATTATATATAAAGTTTCATTCATTCATTCATTTATACTGACGAATAATGGCGCGTATATATAACGACCACAGAGATTGGTTGAATGTTGCTTTACGTCCACAGAAACCGTAGGCTTATAAGGGTCGGGGATCACAGAGACCTGGCTCCTACAGTTTAATAGGGATGGAAGGGGGGGAGAGGGGAAGGCGGGGGTGGCGGCGGGGTGGGGTGGGGGGTAGGGTACCGATGTAGAGGTACTCGCTCTGACGTGTAAGTGACTACCACCAGAACATTGTGACTGCAGCTGTGTTTTCTTCTTACTGTTTATTCACTTGATTTTTATTAAGTTTTTATTCTAATTAAGCGAGTGAAACTGGACAGTATTTACTTATGTTTTCATGGACCTGTTATTATTTGTCAAAGGCAGAGAACTGAATTCCCTTTCTGAGGATTAATAAAGTATTATTGTATTGTATTTCAATAGCTATATTGAATTCAGTGGTGGGGATACTTGACTGTGCAAAGCAACTTGTATACTTTATGTTCCAACCATTGAATTGTAGGTGCATGGGAACAAAGTCACAGAGACATTATCCGTGGAAACAACTGCTGAGACAAATTAGGTAAGTAAGTAAACATGGTGCTTAACGTCCACAGAAACCATACGACTTATTAGAGACGGGGAGAAGAGGGGGAGGGTATGGAGGTTAAGAGCGAGATTGTATACCTATCGCTACACTGTCACCACCACAATGACTCCTGCATTAAGATAGGCAGCGATGAGAGCCGTTTTAATGTTTCATTAACTGTGAGGGACGAAAGTCACAAGACAGTGTCCACAGACCACAACTTTCGAAGAGAAAGGGGATCCGAAGCGGATTCAATCCGAGGTCCCACTGCTTACCAGCCTAATGCCTTACCGCTAGGCCAAACCGGCTCACTCAGGCAACGAGACTATATATATATATATATATATCCATCTCTGTCTCTCTACGAGAACTCAGCACGCACCACCTCCATATATTCAGTCTCAGGCAGGAGGCACTAACACTGGAAGGGTCGAGGCCACAGTCAGAGCAGTGTAGTCCTTAAGTTGACTCAAAGCAGCTTGTACACTGGCGTCAGTTTCATGGGTGTCACAGCTGTGTCAGGTTTCTGCCTGAAAGGAAAATTATGTCTTCGATTAGGCTACAAAAGTTGGTTAATGCTGATAGCGGTAGTATAACGTCCGTGCATATTCTCTTTAGAAGGTGAATCGTGATACATGCGGGTCGGCAACGTTAATACCGCCATTCACAATAGTGAGTATGTGAAACGCCATACAGCAGCTGCTCTCGGCAATAATTTCAATGAACAGAAACAAAACAAATCAGTGTTCTATTCTGAGTATCAGCAATAACCGAAATGAATGGGAATGGAACAAATCAGTGTTCTATTCTGAGTATCGGCAATAACTGAAATAAATGGGAATGGAACAAATCAATGTTCTATTCTGAGTATCGGCAATAACTGAAATAAATGGGAATGGAACAAATCAATGTTCTATTCTGAGTATCGGCAATAACTGAAATAAATGGGAATGGAACAAATCAATGTTCTATTCTGAGTAACGGCAATAACTTAAATGAATGGGAATGGAACAAATCAATGTTCTATTCTGAGTATCGGCAATAAATGAAATAAATGGGAATGGAACAAATCAATGTTCTATTCTGAGTAACGGCAATAACTGAAATGAATCGGAATCGAACAAATCAATGTTCTATTCTGAGTATCGGCAATAACTGAAATAAATGGGAATGGAACAAATCAATGTTCTGTTTTGAGTCTCGACAATAAATGAAATGAATAGCAATGAAGCAAATTAGTGAGCTATTTTGAGTCGATATTATTATGCAAAAACGGTTCGATCAACCGCATTGCCCAGTTTACGAATCTGTACTTAAATGGACACGGGCCCGAATTTTGTGCGTTACAATCGACAGAGCATAAATAAACCATCGGCAGAGCATAAAGAGACGTGCACAGGCACAGGCACAGCCACCAGTTAAGCACCACGCCTTTACTTTCGATGCGAGAGAAATTTATGGAATTGCGAAAAGAAGTCAGGATGTTATCTCGAAGGATACGCGCAGGCTTACATGACGCAAACGTGATCGCGTGTTGTTTACATTCCAGTAAACAGTTGCCGTGTTTCGTCGGATAAAATCGGGCCATTCCGCTGCAAGCTGTAGTGAAAAACGGGATAGTGCAAAAATCAACTGCTTCGCTTAATTCCTCCTTTCCTGTCTGCTCCTGTTACCATCTGCACCACAACAATTACAGCCGCTGCTACCGATTTTTTCTCATGCGTCTCAGTGTTACAAAGCGGAGGCCGAAATACGTGCGGACACACACACACACACACACACACACACACACACACACACACACACACACACACCCCACACGCATGCACACACACACACACACACACACACACACACACACACACACACACACACACACACACACACACACACACGCATGCACACACGCACGCACACACACGCGCGCGAACACACAGGCACCCCCCCCCACACACACACACATGCACGCAGCACGCACGTACGCACACACACACACACACACACACACACACACACACACACACACACACACACACACCACACACACATACACGCACACACACACACACACACACACACACACAACGCACACACACACACACACATGCACGCAGCCCCCCCCCAACACACACACACACACACACACACCACCCCACCACCACGGTCCCCCACCCACACTTTGACCATGACACTCTATCGTGGTTAACTTGAGTTAAACAGAGAGCGAGAGATCTCGTGCTGTTCAACCGCCCCGTGAGAAGTAAGGCTATTACGATCACCCCTCGATGGCCTTTCTTTGAAACAAGACGAGGACCCTCGCCAGTCCAGGCGAAAAAATTGGAATGTTGGCGGAACTTCTTAGACACGGGATGGAGCTTCTCCCAGTGCAACGATACCGTCTGGAAACCGAACTTGACCGAAGTGTACTCATGCAGTCACAGAGGCCATGTTAATTAAGAAGAAGCTGGAGTCGTCAAGTGGGTCCCAAAATACAAGTCATCGCTATACTTAGACACACTTTAAACACAACACTTTTAATTTTTAACTGTCTTTCCGGTTGTTGTTTTTCCCCCGTCAGATTTACTCTGTTTAAGGTCTTCCAGATTTAAATATAACGCCTCAACAGTTAACTACTTGCTTGTTGTTGTTTTTTCTACACTTCCACCTAAATTTAAAACAAAAAGTTTTAATTTATAACAAATTGCGGAGGTGTTGGGGGTTGAGATGAATGAACTCTAAGGCAGAAACTAAAAAACAAAGCAAACAAAACAAAAAAAAAACAAAACAAAAAGAGAAAAAAAGAAGCTATAACACACGCACAGAAACAAACAAACAACAACAACAAAGCAAACAGTCAAAAAAACACAAAAACAGCACACACACACTCACACACACACACACACACACACACACACACACACACACACACACACACACACACACACACACACACACACACACACACACACACCAGGTAAGTTCATCTTAAAGTAAACGGGAGATTTTGCGAATTGCCAATACATGCAAGTATTACGACAATACTTTCTAAGAGATGGGTGGAGCTGGTGAAGATCTATGCAATTAGTATGCGATATGTACAGCTTGATAGGACAATACTTTCTAAGAGGTGGACCTCGTGAAGAGGCAATTTGTATGCGATATGTACAGCTTGATAGGACAATACTTTCTAAGAGGTGGATCTCGTGAAGAGACAATTTGTATGCGATATGTACAGCTTGATAGGACAATACTTTCTAAGAGGTGGACCTCGTGAAGAGGACAATTTGTATGCGATATGTACAGCTTGATAGGACAATACTTTCATGTATTTAATTATGAATGACTTTTGCTTGTTTGGTTGGTTGATGCTGTTGAGATTTATTGATGTTTTATGATTGGCGTGAATGTGTGTGATGAGTGTACTTGGCACCACAAAACATTCCTAGTGCAATTGTATTGACACTTGGCAATAAAGTTGTATTGTATGGGTCCATACAATCAAGAAAGCATTTAATTATTGCACCTTGCAATTTAGAAAGTATACGAGAATGGCCTCGTACATTTATGGAAGTATCCAATAGTGGTTTTATACGATTACTAAACCATACATGTATGGCTCCACACAGTTCTGAATCCATACAATTGATTACGAAAACATACGTTGTTGGATCCTCACTGTTCTGAGTCCATACAATTTATTACGAAGGCATACGTTTTTGGCTTCTAACAGTTCTGAACCCATACAATTACGGCTCCATAAAATTATTATGTGAAACCATACAATTAGGGCTCCGTATCATGCGAAACCATACAACTAGGGCTGGCGCCGGGCACATTGACACCACACGACAATGACAACTTCCCGGCAGAGAATAGCACAGGCAACAAGCCTTTCAGATGGGGCATTCATTCTGGTGACAAGTGTGGTGCACTGGCCTGTTTATGGTGACAAGTGTGGTGCACTGGCCTGTTTATGTTGACTGTCCTAGTGTGGTGCATTCGCCTGCTTATGTTGACTGTATTATGTTGACTG
>JABMCL010003769.1:562500-565000 GCA_018857735.1 Alviniconcha marisindica | reverse complement strand
TAATAAATATTTTTGGAACTGCAACGAATTTAAAGCCAAAGTGTTTTATAAAAAATTTTACGCACGAGGCACGGGAAAGACCCAAAAACACACACAAACGCGCGCACTAAAACACTATAACCGGAAGGAGAAACAGACGACAGACGACACACGCACACACACACCACACACACACACACACACACACCACACACACAACAAACACCCCCCCCCCCACACCCAACACAACCCACACACACACACACACGCACCAACCCACAACAACAACCCAACACACAACACACACACACACGCACACAAAAACCCCACCACACACAATAACAACACACACCAAAACCCCACACACACCCACACCCCCCCCCCCCCACACACACACACACCACACGCACACACCCCAAAACACACAGGAAGAAAACAGACAGACACACACCACACACACACACACACAAAACACACACACACACACACCACACACACCACACCCCACACCCCAAACGCACGCACGCACGACACCACACACACACACACACACACACACACACACAAAAACACACACACACACACACGCGCGGGGCCACAACACACACAGACAGGCAGAAAGACACACACACACACACACACACCACACACACACACACACACACACACACACACACACACATGCGCGCGCGCGCGCGCACGCACTCACGCACAGACGCCAACATACACACACACACACACACCCCCAAAAAGACAAACAACAACAAATCAACACGGGATCATTGCCCACGTCCGCCTAAAGAGTACCCTGAGCAGAACGCCCAATGCAGTCAATTGGCACGTACACCAACACCGGGAGCTACAGCGGGCTGGCTTTCATTTGCCCCGGAGAACACATGATGATGATGATGATGATAACGATGGATGATCGTTGTCTGAACAGGCTGGCCGTAAGCTTTAATTCCTATGCTGTGTCCCACATGCTGGTGGTGGCTAGATTCGTAAGGTGGAAGGGGATGCGAACGAGGTATGTAGCTAGCTGCTTGTGCTTGGGACATGTTGTGGCTCACATTGGCGAACGCACACTGACAAATCTGCACAGACACTACATAGTCACACATGTACACACACGCCAGCCCCCACCCCCCCCCCCACCCCCCCCCCCCCCACAAAACCCCCCCCCCCCCCAATACACCAAAAACAAACCACACACACACCACGCACGACCACCACGCAGCACGCACACACACACATGGGCCCCACACACACACACCACACACACACACACCCCACAGACACCCCACACACACAACACACACACAACCCCACACAACACACAACACAACACCCCCACCCCAACGCAAACACACACACACACACAACCACAAACACACACACAACACACACCACAACACACCAACAAAACACCGCACACACACCCAACGCGGGCGCGCACGACAACAGGTACACATCCGCACAACCAAGTGGGGCGCACGCACGCACGCACGCACGCACGCACGCACGCACGCACGCAGCAACACACACAACACAACACACACACCAACACACACACACACACGCGCGTACACAAAATAGTCTAGACGTGCACATAACTCCGTAATGCGGACAGATACACTTCAGATAAGTAGTTGTCTGAAAAAAAACAGGAACGTCTTTTTCCCCCGTAAAACGGGGGGTTTTCCCCATCCAGACTGGTCTTTATCAACTCCCTCGAAAGACGCAGGGGCCCGGAAAAAAAATTCTCCACGGGTGCTTTACGCACAGCACGGTTTAGCCCCGGGCTTTGGGTTAAAAACAAATTTGGGTTTTACATTCATGAAAAAGGACAATCAAAAATCATTGTACGAGCATTAAAAAAAGCTAGGCTTTTTTTAAAATTGTCAAAAAAAATTAATTTACTAATAAATTTCATTTTGCAACAAGGGTATGTATGTTTATATTAAAAACAAAAAAAAAAAATGAAAAAAAAAAAAAAATAAAAACAAAATGGGGGGGAAAAACAAAATCAAGGGGGAGAGAGGGGGAGAAAAGAGGGGGGGAAAAGGGGAAGAGAGAGAGAGAGAGGAGAGAGAGGGGAAGAGGGGGGGAGGGGGGAGGAGAGAGAGGGGAGGAATGAGAGAAAACAGAGGGGACAGGGTGAGGAGAAAAAGAAAACAGAAAAAACAGAGGGGACAGAGACAAAAGAGAAAGAAAAACAGACAGACAGAGAGAAGAGAAAAAACAAAAAAAACCCGGGGAAAAGGGAGGGGGGAGGGGGGAGGGGGGGGGGAGGAGGGGGAGAGAGAGAGAGAGAGAGAGAGGGGGGAGAGAAAAAGAGAGAGGGGGAGAGAGAGAGGGGAAATGCTTTTATCCCTCCCAGTAACTATTTAATTGAGTTTGTCATTCCATGGATAAAAAACCCCCAAACCACCCCAACGCTTTACCGCTAGGCCAAACCGGCACACTTGTCTAAAGCTAGACTAAAACCCTTTTTACAGGTACGGGAAATAATCTTTTTGCA
>JABMCL010003769.1:547500-557500 GCA_018857735.1 Alviniconcha marisindica | reverse complement strand
CTTTCACACAGCTCCTGAGCTCTGCCGCTTGGACAAGTAAGTAAATAAACATGGTGCTTAACGTCCACAAAAACCATAAGGCTTATTAGGGACGGGGAGAAGGGAGGAAAGGGGGTATAGAGGTGGGGGAGGGAGGGAGACTATGCACCTATGGCTACACCGTCACCACCAGAATGACTTCCGCATTAAGATAGGCAGCGATGAGAGCCATTTTAATGTTTCAGTAGGAAGTGATGGACAAAGTCACAGGACAGTGTCCACAAACCACAACCCTTTTGCAGAGAAAGGAGAGCCGAATCGGTATCGAACCCAGGTCCTTCCGCTTACCAGCCTAACGCCTTACCGCTGGGCCAACCCGGCTCACGGGCCTGGACAATCCGCGGACTTGTCTAATAAAGGCGTGAGTGGGTGGGTGGGTGGTTGGGGGTGGGGGGGTGGGGGGGGGGGGTGATAGGGGTTGTGCCGAGGCAGTGACTGCTCATCTGTTCGACAGAAGGTGGTGACTGGGAGGTCAAATACAACTGAATGTTCCCGGAAATCAGAAATTCAGAATCCGAACAGCAACAACGTTAGCTTTGTACAATTAATTCCAAGGAAATGCTTCGTTCTTCTTCTTCCTTCAGGTGATGCTTAATGTCCTCGGATGTCGGTTGACATAATTATTAGGGACAAGCTGAGACCAAGGCCGAAGCATGGTTCAATATAGCTTTACGTCCACGGAAACCATAAGGCTCGTTAGGACGGACAGCCCAGGACGGCCACCTCGACTCTAACGCAGCTTCCGCACCTTCTCTTGGTTTGGACCCCACATTTGGAATTCACTCCCACAAGACCTTAGACACTGCTCAAACCTGTCATCTTTTAAAGCCAAACTGAAAACCTTCCTCTTCTCACATTATTTCCATCCTAACTACTATCAGTACCCAGTTTCTGCTACAGTCAGTGTGTGTGTGTGTGTGTGTGTGTGTGTGTGTGTGTGTGTGTGTGTGTGTGTGTGTGTGTGTGTGTGTGTGTGTGTGTGTGTATAGTGCTTTACTTTATGTAAATTGTTTTTCGTAGGACTATGCTCTACATGTGTATAGAATATCATATTTAGGTTAATATGTATGATGTGAGCGCTCAGGGCGTTGATGAGCGCATGATAAATGTACATTGTTATTATTATTCTGAACTATGGAAATGTTTCGTTCACAGAGCATCAAATTATAGGATAATGTTCAGGAAAAAGAAAAGTCCAAACCAAAGAAAAACAACAACAGAGAATAAAGTATGTGGGAGAGAGTGGCAGAGAGAGAGAGAGAGAGAGAGAGAGAGAGAGAGAGAGAGAGAGAGAGAGAGAGAGAGAGAGAGAGAGAGAGAGAGAGAGAGAGAGCCGAGGACTGAGAACAATCAAGGGTTGTCACCAAATTAAGTACATCCGCCCCGAGACTTCCGCAAGTCTGTGCAGATGATAACAAACAGTTCTTAGGATGAGCAGTAAACAGGGTTTCCCTGTCTGTATCGGCAATCAAAAAGATCATATACGCACGCTAAGACCACGAGGTCCACGTCAGTGTTCGATGGATTAAGGAAACACTAGAATAACCGAGTATATAATTATATGTATAAACATGTTGAAGCTGGACACTATACGGACAACAACGACAACTACTACTACTATGGAATTTATACAGTGCTTTCAGAGACTCAAAGCGCTTTACAGTTTTATTAAAGAAACAAATGCAACGTGTAAATACCGACACACAATTCAATGGCACAAATATACACTAATAAACATATGCGGATAGTGAAACACACACATATATATATATAAACACACACACACACACACACACACACACACACACACACAACACACACACACACACAACACACACCACACACACACACACACACACACACACACACACACACACACACACACACTCACACACACACACAAACACACACAAACACGCACACACACACACACACACACAAACACAGAGAGTTAAAGACGGCCAAATAGCATGTACACAAAACATTACGAACAGCAACACCATCACCACCAACACCAACACCATCACCACCAACAGCAACATCATCACCACCAACACCAACACCATCACCATCAACAGCAACACCACCAACACCATCACCACCAACAAAAAGCGCTAAATTTCCCTTCCTACAAGGAAAGAAGGAAAGGACGGGAAAAAAAGAAGAAGATGAATAATAAGAACGTGAAAGGGGGAGGAGAAAAGAAGGCAGACGAATAAAAAGAGGGATAAAAGGGAGGTAATTTTTTTTTTTAAAGAAGGGAGTGAGACGAACAAGAAGACAGAAAAGAAGAAAGAAAACGACAACAACAGCAAACAAAAAGGCAAACAACAATACACCGCAAAACAACAACAACAACAACAACAACAACAACAACAACAACAAAGACGACAACAAACAAACAAATCCAAAACCCCAACAACAACCAAACCAACAACCAAACAAACAACGACAAAGCAAACAAACAAAAAGCAAACAAACACAACACACAAAAGAGACAGCAAACTAACCAAAAAACAAAAACAAACAAAAGAAGAAGAAGCGAATAAAACACAAAACAAAAGACAACAACCAACAAACAACCAAACACACCAAAAAAAAAGAAAAGAAAAAAAGCTCACCAACAACAACAAAAGACCAACAAAGAGAAGCACGAACCAAGCAAAACTTAACACAAACCTCATGGAAACGTGGAACTCCGCACTTCCTAGATTTGAACTCTTCAGCACCTTTTGACCAACAGCTGGCCAGTAACATCAACTCCTCATCCGACGTTTCTGTCAATGCGTGCGATTAGTCACGCTAGTCGCGTCCGCACACCTTGGCCAACTGAGACTGACACTCAAATAAGCATATTGCTTTTGTGTTTCCTGTACTTATTTGTTGAGCTTATGCTTACGAGGAATGAATACAATTTTGTTTAAACCAACTGAGACTATAACAACCAGCTTCTTACCTCAAGATGAAACACTCTCCGTAAGAGGTATTCACCACAATTTCCCTCAGGTCCTGTACGTTACACACTTTAGACACCTTTTCAGCACACTCTTAAGAAATGTCGCTGACGGTAGGAACAGTGCCACCATTCTTCACTTCAAAGCTTTCGCTGAGCTTGAGAGAGACTGGAGGTTTCATCATCACGAAGACGAGTTAAGTCATCCGGCGCCACTGAAAGTACGACACGGAACGCCGGCCGCGCAACACAGCAGGTGAACTGAGCAAAGTTTTCGCACCGAGCAGAGATAGCTAGCACTTCCTTGTAACTGTCCACCAACGCGAAGGGTTCCTCGTGTTTATAAACGCGATCGCGTGCGCTTCCTATCAGGCAACCAAAGTAGCATACAGCGGCGAGAGCGACGCACGCGCAAAGTCGATGTAGGCTGTATCGCTATACAGACGCGCATAGACCGACACACACGTGCATTTGGCGGCTACAAGTAATTTGTTTCTCCGGAGTGCTAATTAAGGTTACGAAATTGTGTCGGTTTCATTTTCTGCCACAGTGACTGCAACCACCCCCGTCAGCGAACTCGGAGCATCGCTTTCCGGCACGTCCCTCCGAAGGAAGGACGGAAAGAGGAAGGATGCCGTAAACCAGTGCTAGGAGGAACCAGGAACATTTTGCTTTACGTCCACAGAAACGAGGTTGCTTATTAGGGACGGGGGCTGGGGGGGAGGGGGGGGGGGGGGGGGAGGGGGGCGAGGGCGAGAGTGTGAAGGCTCGACCGCGGATACCGCCCGAAAAAGACCAGAGACCGTGGACCGCCGCCAGAACAATGGAAGTGTTAAGGAAGTGTCCCCTCGCCATTGCCCAGCGACTAGTGCACTGCGCAAATGCTATTTCAACTGCCGTGCTTGGGCAGGGTCACAAGGACAATGTCCATTGCACTGCTGTTGAGGAACAACTCGAAGCGAAAGAAGTCCAGCTTTCGCAGCCCAGCTCCACCTCCCTGCCCATTATCTCTTCTGGGCTAACTTGAGGGTCCAGCTCCACCTCCCTCCTCTTGATCTCGCCGGGAACCGTGTGTGAAAAGGTTGCCCCGTGAGTTCAGTGTAGACTGCTCTAGTCGGAGATCCCTTGAGGCGGTCAGGCAGAATGATTCTTGTGTCACTGTACTCACTCTCCTTGTCACTGACACACCTTGGCTGGACAACCGAACCGTGAATATCGAATTAGTGCAACGGAGAAGGGGAAAATCACTGTGCTGGATCCCCGCCCCCCGTCCCCTTTTGTCGCTGTTTGTTGCTGTTGTTGTTGTTGCTGTTGTTGTCTTTCCCTTCGGTTTTTCCTTCTTTTGCTATCGGTTGTTGTTGCTGGCATTTTCCTTCAAACTCCTTGTAGTTCAGGAACAACGTTATCTTGCCATTAACTGACTTTTCACCGATTTTTATAATTTTTACTTCTGTACAGTTTCTTTTACATTATGTCAAATCGGCGAGGCAATTAGAAAGAAAGTCGGTCGTCTGAGCTTTTTACGTTGTAACCTATCGTGACATGTAGCCTATTTCAGATTCTGCAACACTTGTATGATGATGATGTAGAGCTTCATGTCCTCGGATGTCGGTTGACATATTAGGGCCAAACTGTGACCAATGCGTGTGCATGGTTCAGTGTTGCTTTACGTCCACAGAAACCGTAAGGCTCATTAGGACGGCCACCTCGACTTTCACACGCTCCTGAACTCTGAAAACCAGCCCTTGTAAGTAAGTAAGTAAACATGGTGCTTAACGTCCACAGAAACCATAAGGCTTATTAGGGACTGGGAGAAGGGGGGAAGTGGGTATGGAGGTGGGGAAGAGGGGGATTATATACCTATCGCTACACTGTCACCACCAGAATGACTCCTACATTACGATGGGCAGCGATGGGAACCATTTTAATGTTTCATTAATTGTGAGGGACAAAGTCACAAGACAATGTCCACAGACCACAACTTGTGAAGAGAACGGAGAACCGAAGCGGAATGGAACCGAGGTCCCTCTGCTTACCAGCCTAACGCCTTACCGCTAGGCCAAACCGGTCCACGTAAAACCCTTGCAGCTAGGTAGGTAGTGTTGCTTAATGTCCTCAGATGTCAGTTGGCATATTAGAGACAAGCTGAGACCAATGCCGACGCATGGTTCAATATAGCTTTACATCCACGGAAACCAGAAGGCTCGTTAGGACGGACAGCCCAGGACGGCCACCTCGACTCTCACACAGCTGCTGCACTTCAGGCTGTTATGGAGTTTCGGTGCCTTAAAAAAGTACCGTGTCAGTGATGGCAGTGAGCTCCAGTGGTCACATCACGGCTTCTCCAATTACACTTGTTCGTTTAGCTTCACGGCGCTGTCATCTGGCAGTTTTGTTCTTGTTTCTCGGACAGATACAGAAAAGTGACGTTAAGGAGCTACAAGTAGAAAGCGTTTTGTCATTGATTTTCTGCTATACAGAATGACTTATTTTGTATTGGGTATAAAAGTAGCAGCACTGAAACAATCTCTATCTCTCCCCCCTCCTTCTCTCCCTCTCACGCAGGCGCGCGCGCGCCGCGCGCGCGCACACACACACACACACCACACACACACACACACACACACACACACACACGCACACACACACACACGCATACACACACACACGCACACCACACACATACACACACACACACACGCACAGCACACACACACAAGCACACACACACACAAGCACACATAAAAACAACACACACACACACACACACACACACAACACAAGCACAAACAAACACCTACACACACACACATACAAACAGCACACACACACCACACACACACACACACACACACACACACACACACACACACACACACACACATACACAAACACTACACACACACACACACACACACACACACACCCTACACACACCACGAAACACACACAAACGCACAGACACACACACGCACACACAGACACACACACACACACACACACACACACGCACGGTATCCGTTTAACCCCCGTTTTACCGCAGCCGCACGTAAAAAGATCTCCTTCAATCTACCTAAGGTGAAATGTACGCTATATGGATGTGGCTGGGTATGAAGTGACACTGTAAACTGGAGCATGATTGTACAGTGTACACAGAACGGGCGCCCAGACGGCAACAGTTTTACGTGGTACCAGCCATGTAACAACCAAACAGCACTGTAAATGCACCACTTAGGTGTATATTGAAACGCGCTAAAAAATAAAAAATAAAACAAATTAAAAAAGAAGAAGAAGAAGAAGAAGCCAGAGTCATTCGTTGAGAATCACAATGTGACAAGAGCCCAGGGAGTCAGATGGAGAGCGAAGAATGCCTCATATAAAGGGACAATTATCAACAACAACATCTGGAGCACGCTTTCTCAGATATGTTGGTAGAACATGTACATTATAAGACCCCATCGCTCTCGTGGACTTAGGCCGACAAGGGCTCGGCTGCAGGCCCAAGAAGATGGTGTGACAGCCATCCGTCTTATGCATTTCATGATGACATGTGACAGACTAGGCTTGTTCTCCAAAATGGAGATCCTCTGACCTATTTCAGGTAATTATATCTCCCGCGTCAGTCGTGCTCCAAGGATGGCTATAAAATGGAGATCCTCTGACCTATTAATTTGAAATATATCTCCCGCGTCAGTCGTGCACCATGGATGACTAGGCTTGTCGAGTCAGTCGTGCACCATGGATGACTAGGCTTGTCGAGTCAGTCGTGCACCAAGGATGACTAGGCTTGTCGAGTCAGTCGTGCACCAAGATAACTAGGCTTGTCGAGTCAGTCGTGCACCAAGATAACTAGGCTTGTCGAGTCAGTCGTGCACCATGGATGACTAGGCTTGTCGAGTCAGTCGTGCACCATGGATGACTAGGCTTGTCGAGTCAGTCGTGCACCAAGATAACTAGGCTTGTCGAGTCAGTCGTGCACCATGGATGACTAGGCTTGTCGAGTCAGTCGTGCACCATGGATGACTAGGCTTGTCGAGTCAGTCGTGCACCATGGATGACTAGGCTTGTCGAGTCAGTCGTGCACCATGGATGACTAGGCTTGTCGAGTCAGTCGTGCACCAAGATAACTAGGCTTGTCGAGTCAGTCGTGCACCAAGGATGACTAGGCTTGTTCTCTAAAATGGAGAATCCTCTGACCTTTTTGAGATGTCCCTTCAAGGGTGACTAGGCTTGTTCTCTAAACTGGAAAATCCTCTGACCTGTTTGTGATATATCTCCCGAGTCAGTCGTGTACCAAGATAACTAGGCTTGTCGAGTCAGTCGCGTACCAAGGATGACTAGGATTGTTCTCTAAACTGGACAATCCTCTGACCTATTTGTTGTGCACCAGGGATGAATGCTGACTCCAGTCCTTCCAAAGCCCACCTTGTCCTGCGTTGCCAGACTGCCAGTCCCGGACCTGTGCCAGGGAGCCGTGTACTTGTGGTGCTCTGCACTCCATGGATCATCCTTGACCTCCGTCCTACTAAGGCCGCGTCTTAACCCCTTCGCTGCCACGATATGGTGTTACCAGAACCCCCCCCCCCCAAAAAAAAAAAAACAACAACAAAAAAACAACAACAACAACAAAACAACAACAACAAAAAACCAAAAAACTAAACAACAACAAACAAACAAACAAACAAACAAACAAACAAACAAACAAACAAACAGACAGACAAACAAACAAACAAAAAGAAAAAACACCCCACTACCCCCCCCCCCCCCCCCCACCCACCCCCCGAAAAAATAAAGGAGAAGAAGAAGGAAAAGAAGAAGAAGAAAGGGCTAGATTTAAACTAAAAATGTATGTACCCCTGGTGGAGTTTAAAAAAGAAGAAGTGTATGTACCTTCTATTTTTTAGCATACCAGGTGAGAGTTGCCGTAGGCGACTCCGGTCTTTGTTGTGTTTGTGTGGCGTCTTTCGAGCGCTAATCAGCTCGCTTGTGTGTTGATTGTAAATTATTAAACTCCGCTTCCATCCCAACCCCCCACCCCCACCCCCACCCCCAATCCCCCTCACTTCTGGCTTTAGTTCGTGAAAGGATGTCCGCCAAAGCGCACAGCATTGGAAGCGGATTTGCTGTATACGTGTAGAACCGGAAACTGTACTGTTTGCAGGCGGAAAGTAAGTAAACGCGGTGCTTAACGTCCACAGAAACCATAAGGCTTATTAGGGACGAGGAAAAGGAGGGAAGGGGGTATGGAGGTCGGGGGGTGGGGGGGGGGGGGGGGGGGGAGAGAGGGAGATTATATACCTATCGCTACACTGTCACCACCAGAATGACTTCTGCATTAACGTGGGCAGCGATGAGAGCCATTTTAATGTTTCATAAATTGTGAGGGACAAAGTCACAAGACAGTGTCCACAGACCACAACTTTTGAAGATAAAGGAGATCCGAAGCGGATTCGAACCGAGGTCCCTCTGCTTACCAGACGAAAGGAAGGAAGTTCACGGACCAAAATATTATCCGCTGATGTACATCTACGTGACCCCAGCCTTACCGCTAGGTCAAACAGGCTCACGTATGCAGGCGTGTGTACGCGTGCACTGTTCGTACCGGAAGACCGCGTTGCGGCTGTGAAGGGGTTAACTGCAGGCCTGTGTACGCGTGCACTGTTCGTACCGGAAGACCGCGTTGCGGCTGTGAAGGGGTTAACTGCAGGCGTGTGTACGCGTGCACTGTTCATGCCGGAAGACCAGATTGCGGCAGTGAAGGGGTTAACTGCAGGCGTGTGTACGCGTGCACTGTTCATGCCGGGAGACCGGGTTGTGGCAGTGAAGGGGTTAACTGCAGGCCTGTGTACGCGTGCACTGTTCATGCCGGAAGACCAGATTGCGGCAGTGAAGGGGTTAACTGCAGGCGTGTGTACGCGTGCACTGTTCATGCCGGAAGACCGGGTTGTGGCAGTGAAGGGGTTAACTGCAGGCCTGTGTACGCGTGCACTGTTCATGCCGGAAGACCGGGTTGTGGCAGTGAAGGGGTTAACTCCCAGCGTGTGTACGCGTGCACTGTTCGTGCCGGAAGACCGGGTTGTGGCAGTGAAGGGGTTAACTGCAGGCCTGTGTACGCGTGCACTGTTCGTGCCGGAAGCCCGGGTTGTGGCAGTGAAGGGGTTAACTGCGGGCCTGTGTACGCGTGCACTGTTCGTGCCGGAAGACCGGGTTGTGGCAGTGAAGGGGTTAACTGCAGGCGTGTGTACGCGTGCACTGTTCGTACCGGAAGACGAGGTTGCGGCAGTGAAGGGGTTAACTGCAGGCCTGTGTACGCGTGCACTGTTCGTGCCGGAAGACCGGGTTGTGGCAGTGAAGGGGTTAACTGCAGGCTGTGTACGCGTGCACGCCTCTCCCGGGGAAACGCTCGTGTTGCTGGCAGTGAAGGGGTTAAGCACGTGTGTAGCGTGCCCCTGTTCGTGCCGGACCTGGGTTGTCAGCTGAATTGGGTCCCCCCCCCAGGCCTGTGGAGAGTCTGGGGAACCTGGGGGGCCCGGCACGGGGCCGGGTTGGAAGCAGGGTGACCCGGGGTCGACCTGGGTCACCTGCGGTCACCTGGGGTCCCTGGGTCACCTGTGGTCACCTCCTGGATCGCTGACCGTTAAGCCTACCTGTAAGCCTTTGCGCCCATCCGCCCGGGGTCAAATTCTGGTGCAGACTTTAACCTCTGTCTCGTGCCCCCCCCCACCCCCCCACCCCCCAACAATCCCCCCCCCCCCCCAACCCCCCCAATCTCCAGATGAGACTATATAAACCGAGGTCCCCCGTGTCGTACAAGGCAAAAGAGATCAGGCAGGCCGCAGGCAGCAGTGCAGGCACACACACACCACGCACACACGCACGCACCCCACACACACACACACACACACACAACCACGTTAAAAATCACATAGTCAATGCCAGAGTTCGGTGGATCATGGACAGTAATCCGACATGCGCTAAACGTGTCAGAGTGTTCAAATTGCTGAGGTT
>JABMCL010003769.1:535000-537500 GCA_018857735.1 Alviniconcha marisindica | reverse complement strand
AGAAGAAGAAGAAGAAGAAGAAGAGATTGGAAAACAAAACAAAAATGAAACTAAAACAAAAAAAGCCGAGAGAGCTAAGACCTTTAGTTTTAGTGACGTCGGGACGTCATAATTATGACGTCACTGGCAAAGCGTTTCTCATCTGATTATAGCATGATGCTGTACAACTTTTGTTTAGCTTCAGTATCAGCATCCCATTAATTCCTACGTGCAACACATTTCTCAAAAGCAATATATATATATATATATGCTTAGACTACCTTTTCTCGTGAGTGTTCCGGGAAGGAAACTTCGTCAAAAATAAACAATCAAAGGGCTAAATAATTAACTATTCCTCGTGACTTTGGCGGAATTGACAGAGCTCGGGAGCTGTGGGAACGTCGAGGTGGACGTCCTGGACTCGCCGGCCCTAACAGTCCTTATGGTCTCTGTGGACGTCAAGCAACACTGAACTTGAACACCTCCCTCTCAGAACTCGGGAGCTGTGGGAACGTCGAGGTGGACGTCCTGGGCTCCCAGGCCCTAATAGTCCGTGCGATCTCTGTGGACGTGAACGGCATTGAACACGACACCTGGCAGACAGCTAGAGCACAGGAGCTGCGTGAAAGTCGAGGTGGACGTCCCCTTCTTCCCGTCCCTAACAATCCGTACGATCTCTGTCGACGTAATAATAATAATGGAAATTTATAAAGCGCCTACCCTGCGGCTCAAACCCATCGAACTCGAACTGGCGGAACTAGGAATGGAGCTTGACGTCGGAGGGGTAAGAGGGGGGTGGGGGGGGGGGGGGGGGGGGGGGGGGGGCGGGGAGAGAATGGGTGGGGATAGGTGGGGGGTGGGGGTGGGGGGGTTATGTGTGCAATCTTTTGATCCCAGCACGGGGACCCGTCCAACTGTTCTATAAATGTTGCAGCAGCTGTTCCCCACAATACCCCCTCCACATGCAACATCCTCTTAGCGCAAAAAAAGAAAAAAAAAAAAAAAAAGAAAAAAAAAAGAAGAGTCAGAGAGAGAGAGATAAAAAAAGAGAAAAAGAAAGAAAGAAAGCTGTCACTTTTTTTTTTCCTTTTTAGAAAAAGTCAAGTTTCTTTTCTATTTATTCCCCTGCTATCTGTCTCTGTCTCTTTCGATCTTTGTCGATCTGTGTGTCTGCTTCTCTCTCTCTGTCTCTCTATATATCTCTGTCTCCCTCTGTTTGTCTATCAGTATCCGTCTCTCTGTCTCTCTGTCTCTATGATAAATGATACCTTGTCTTTCTTCACATTAGTAACTTAGCAAGGACTAGGTATTAGACGGGTTTGGCTTCTGAAAAAACAACAACAACTGTTTTCAAGAGCTGTCTCTGTCTCTGTGTGTGTCTCTCTGTCTCTGTCTCTCTGTGTGTGTGTCTCTCTCTCTCTGCCTCTCTGTCTCTGTCTCTGTCTCTCTCTGTCTCTGTCTCTGTCTGTGTCTCTGTCTGTCTCTGCATCTGTCTCTCTCTGTCTCTCTGTCAATGTCACTCTCTCTCTCTCTGTCTCCCCCCCCCCCACCTTCCCCCACCCTTTCTCTCTGTGAAGGCTGTGTGAAAGTCGAGGTGGACGTCCTGGGCTCCCCGTCCCTAATAGTCCGTACGGTCTCTGTGGACGTAAAGCAACACTGAACTGGAACTGACGGAACTCGGGATGGCGGTCGAAGCTGGGGGCGGGGGTGTGGTGGTGGGTGTGTGTGTGTGTGGGGGGGGGGGGGAGGGGGATGGTGGGGGGGGAGCGGCTGGAGAACATGGATGTCTGGGGGGTACTTGTGAACTCTTTCTGCCGACGTCACCAAGATTTTAACTGCAAATGTTTTCTGTAATGGTTTCCTGTCTTTGGCAGACTCGTTAACAGAACCACGAACAACTCCTCCTCCACACAGCGTTATCGGAACCTGCCCTCAAGACCCTTCTTTTCTTCTCTCGACTCTGAATGCCTTGCCCGTGTGCGTGCAGTCGTGTGCTGCTGGTTTCGTGTGTGTGTGTGTGTGTGTGTGTGTGTGTGTGTGTGTGTGTGTGTGTGTGTGTGTGTGTGTGTGTGTGTGTGTGTGTTGTGTGTGTGTGTGTGTGTGTGTGTGTGTGTGTGTGGTGTGTGTGTGTGTGTGTGTGTGGTGTGTGTGTGTGTGTTGTGGGTGTTGTGTGTGATTGTGTGTGTGTGTGTGTGTGTGTGTGTGTGTGTGTGTGTGTGTGTGTGATGTGTGTGTGTGTGTGTGTGTGTGAGTGTGTGTGTGTGTGTGTGTGTGTGTTGTTGTGTGTGGTTGCGCGCTGTTATGGGTGTGTGTGTGTGTGTGTGTGTGTGTGTGTGTGTGTGTGTGTGTGTGTGTGTGTGTGTGTGTGTGTGTGTGTGTGTGTGTGTGCGCGCGAGCGCAACACTAAATCATGCTGGTCTGGAACCAACGATCAGGATTAAATGACACTAGACCTTCAGACCTTGGTGAAAATCATTCTGCTTCGTAAAGCTGAATCCGCATCGTAATAGGAATTGTTGCT
>JABMCL010003769.1:512500-517500 GCA_018857735.1 Alviniconcha marisindica | reverse complement strand
TTGATACATGAGAATTTCCACACAAAACATAGCGTGTTCACAGCGCCAGATGTACACATGCATACATCACTCAGTTATACATTATGAGCATACAACCTGTAAATAAGGCAGCAGAACATCTGATCAATTCAACACCAGTATTGGAGAAAAAAGAAAAAGAAAAAAAGAAAAAAAGCAGAAAAAAAGCAGTCAATACTTATCTTATAAAGAACAGTAAGGGGGTGTACTATCACAAGCAGTCGGAAGGATTGGGCGGAGTATTATGTCACAGTCCATCCTATGTAACTACTTCAAGGTGTGCACGAAGTTTACGCTTGAAGGAGTGAGTGACTGACAAGATCTGACTGTCAGAGGTAGGTTGTTCCATAGATAAGCACCAGAGAAGGATATACTTGTTTTGAATATGTCTATCCTTGGCCTAGGCAAACTAAGGTGATAGTTCCTAGAATTGGAATAGCGTGAGGGAGTGTGTGTGTACAGGTTAGATATGTACTCTGGGGCCTCATTGCTAAGGACCCTGTACATCTCGTCTTGAAATTGTTTTACACACATTATTAATATGTGAGTCCCAGCGAAGTTTATTGTCTATGGTTATACCTAGAAGACGGTGTTCTGACACTTGATCAATTTTCGCCCCGTTTAGAACGAGATCGAGTGGTAAGGGTGACAACTGGTGTTTCTGTCTGGTAGCGATTGTCATAGACTTGGTCTTGATCGGATTGATGAGAATATGATTATTATCACACCAATTGGATACCTGATCTAAGCTGTCTTGCATATTGCTTCTGATTTGCATAATATCTTTTCCAGATGTGTGCAGTGTTGTGTCGTCTGCCAGCATGTCACAATCAACAGATATATCTTTCACGTGTAATGGAAAGTCATTGATAAAGAGACTAAAAAGAATAGGTCCCAGAGAGAGAGAGAGAGAGAGAGAGAGAGAGAGAGAGAGAGAGAGAGAGAGAGAGAGAGACAGACAGACAGACAGACAGACAGACAGACAGACAGACAGACAGACAGACAGACAGACAGTGAGACAGAGACAGACAGACAGAGACAGAGAGATAGAGAGATAGACAAACAGACAGACAGAGATAGAGAGACAGAGACAGATAAACAGGGAGACAGAGACAGAGAGACAAAGCGTCAGAGAGACATTGTTATATTTGTAACTCTCATATAATTATCTCTACATTTTGTTACCGCTGGAGTTGCCTGCTGAAGACTTCCATCCCTCGACTGGCATGGGCGCGTGCAGCACGTGCTCTCTGGCTCCAACCCGCAGGCAGCACCTAAGCAAGTAGAAGTCAATTCTGGGATGGACATTTTGGGCCTGTCACTAGATTCCATAAATCAATTTTATTTCCTCCTCCTCCTTCTCTCTCTCCCCCCTCCTCTCTCCCGACGACTCGGAGACGAGAGAGAGAGAGAGAGAGAGAGAGAGAGAGAGAGAGAGAGAGAGAGAGAGAGAGAGAGAGAGAGAGAGAGAGAGAGAGAGAGAGAGAGAGAGAGAGAGAGAGAGAGAGAGACAGACAGACAGACAGACAGACAGACAGACAAACAGAGACAGAGACACAGAGAGACAGAGACAGAGACAGACAGAGACAGAGACAGAGAGATACAGACGGGGAGAGAGAGAGAGAGAGAGAGAGAGAGAGAGAGAGAGAGAGAGAGAGAGAGAGAGAGAGACAGACAGACAGACAGACAGACAGACACAGACACAGACAGACAGACAGACAGAGAGAGCAGCAGCAGCATCTAAATGGGTAAAAGCCAATTCTGGGATGTAGAAGCCGCGTCCACCAGACTGTGTAAATCAATTCCTTTCCTCCTCTCTCTAACGGAGTATGGGCTGTGAAACACGAGCAGTTCTCGCTCCGTGGTTGGGAAGGATCGCTGGAACCTCATGCGGTTTTAATCGTACTGACTGGCATACGATACAGCCAACACTGACTGGCCCAATCAAGGGGAAGATTGTCGTCTTCGGCCTTGCAGCTACTCCAGGGTTAATAATAAAGAGGATTTCTAGTGCGCCCATCTACCACACAAGGTAGCACAGGGCGCTTTACAATAACTCTAACCACACACACACTGACACACACACACACACACCACACACATACACACACTGACACACACCACACACACACACACACACACACACACACAGCGTTGAACGAGGGGATGGGCAGGGCTGTGAAAAACAGTTTAATAATTATTAAACAGGTGCGTCTTGAGGGCGGCTTTGAAAGAGGCGGTAGAATCAGAGTGGCGGAGCTTTTGAGGTAAATTGTTCCAGACAGATGAGCCAGCATAAGAAAAAGAACTTTCACCAAATGTTTTTGTGTTTACACGGGGGTGGCAAAGGTTCGTGTGTCAGATGCAGATCGTAATTGTCTTGCTGGAGTATAAGGTTGAAGGAGATCGGACAGATACTGAGGGGCTGTTCCAGAGATGGAATTGAAGCAGATAGTTGAAAATTTTGTATTGAATGCGATGTGTTACTGGTAGCCAATGCAGAGTTTCAAGAATAGGATGGATGTGGTCAGATTTCTTAGCTTTACACACAAGCCTTGCTGCTGCATTCTGAACTTTTGGAAGTTTGTCTAGTAAGTACTGAGGGCAACCTGAAAGTAAAGAGTTACAGTAGTCTAAGCGAGAGAGGACAAGAGAGCATACAAGGGTTTGGGTTGCTTGAGTCAGTGGTGAGAAGGTGTCGTATGGAACTTACATGCCTGATTTGTATGTATGCAGCTTTACACGTGTTGCTTATGTGTTGAGACATGCTGAGATTCGAGACCAGGGTTACACCGGGTTTTTTTAACAGACGACACAAATGGGACATCGGCGTCTCCGATGTGAATGACAGACGGCAAAGGACTGTGGACAGACATTGGAAGTATGATCATGGCTTCATGAGGAGATGGTCATGGTTCCATGCATACCTCTTGTGGCCTCCAGTCTTTACTTCATTTCAGTCCGAACGGCGCGGGTTCATTTTCTGGCGGTTGCAGTTGACCCGTTTGGAACGGAGCATGCTTTACTAGGAACGCACAGATAGAAACTGACGCTAGTGTATCACATCAAAGCCTTGAGAGAGAGAGAGAGAGAGAGAGAGGGAGACAGACAGACAGACAGACAGACAGACAGACAGACAGACAGACAGACTTAGAAATAGTGTGTCTACTGATTTCAGGATCGTGACTTGAAGACTTGATCAAAGGTTCGATCAGTGTTCTCCCCCACAACCGCCCCCCCCCCCCTCCACACACCTCCCCATCACTTTAGTCTTGAAGCCGAGTCAGGGTCTTGTGCTTCTGATGAGTTGAAAACCCAGACACCGTACGTATGCGTGCTGCGGATGTGCGTCTGTTGAATATCCTATGAGACCGGTAAAGGAAACACTCCCTGGACAATGTGCGTGTAAATGTCTGCAGTGGGAGGAATTAGTTCAGCCACTGTTGACGTCAACCTGTCGTGGTGGGCTGCAACTCCAACAGCAACATAAATAAGGTTTCAACAGCTTGCGCGCGGCCAAACACGCACACACACACGCGCGCGCACACACACATACACGCACACACACAGACATGCGAGCGTGCGCACACACGACAGCAGCGGCACACACACACACAGCACACACACACAGACGCACACACAATACACACACACACACACACACACACACACACACAACGCACACACACACACACACACACACACACACACACACACACACACACAAACACACACACACACACAACGCACACACACACACAACACACACACGACACACACACACACACACACACACACACACACACACACACACACACACACACAAACACCCACGCACACACATACACGCACACACACACACACACACCGAGGTCCCTGCATGGGGGCGACAGAGCCAGCACTGTAGTTCCACTCGATTAGTTTCCCAGAAAAGGCGCTGCTAGATATGCACCGTAAATCGATCAACGGAAACCATGTCCTGCGCCTGAAGCATTCATTTGCCTCCATCGGTTCCGACCGACCGATTAGTGAATTAAGGGACCACCTGCCGGCTGCGATCCGGAAAACATGCAACTTCACGTCGGCTTTGTAGGTGAGAGTCAAGTTGGCTCCCTTCTGTTCTGTTTGTAGGTGAGAGTCAAGCAGGATTCTGTTCGGCTTTGTAGGTGATTAGAGAGACAAGTAGGCTCCCATGTGTTCTGCTTTGTAGGTGAGAGTCATGTATGTTCCCTTGTGTTCTGCTTTGTAGGTGAGAGTCAAGTAGGTTCCCTTGTGTTCTGCTTTGTAAGTGAGAGTCAAGTAGGCTCCCTTCTGTTCTGCTTTGTAGGAGAGAGTCAAGTAGGCTCCCTTCTGTCCTGCTTTGTCAAGTAGAGAGTCAAGTCGGTTTCTGTTCTGCTTTGTAGGTGAGAGTCAAGTAGTCTCCCTTCTGTTCTGCTTTGTTGGTGAGAAGCAAGTAGGCTCCCTTCCGTTCTGCGTTATAGGTGAGAGTCAAGTAGACTTCTGTTTGGCTTTGTAGGTGAGAGTCAAGTACAGGCTTCTATTCTGCTTTATAGATAAAAGTCAAGTAGGCTCCCTTCTGTTCTGCTTTGTAGGTGAGAGTCAAGTAGGCTTCTGTCTTGCTTTGTAGGTGAGAGTCAAGTGGGCTCCCTTGTGTTCTGCTTTGTCAAGTAGAGAGTCGTCTGTTTTTGTTCTGCTTTGTAGGTGAGAGTCAAGTAGGGTCCCTTCTGTTCTGCTTTGTAGATGAGAGTCAAGTAGGTTCCCTTCTGTTCTGCTTTGTAGGTGAGAGTCAAGTAGGCTTCTGTTCCGCTTTGTAGGTGAGACTCGAGTATGCTCCCTTCTGTTCTGCTTTGTAGGTGAGAGTCAAGTAGGCTTCTGTTCTGCTTTGTAGATGAGACTCAAGTATGCTCCCTTCTGTTCCGCTTTGTAGGTGAGACTCAAGTATGCTCCCTTCTGTTCCGCTTTGTAGGTGAGACTCAAGTATG
>JABMCL010003769.1:495000-507500 GCA_018857735.1 Alviniconcha marisindica | reverse complement strand
TTGTGGTTTTATATAAGAACCTGCAAATAATTATATATGACTTCTGTTTTGCTTGTTTGTTTTCTGCTTTTTGCCAGAGTGGCCTCTAGACCTACATCAGACAACTTGATAAATATATTAAAAAATAATCGTTGGATAACTTTAAATTAACCCCTTCACTACCCCAGCCTTGTAAAATTTCCGGTCTGAAACGTGCACACATATATTGCATATACTGCAAACAGCATATTTGATGGTACTACAACAAAGCTACATTCAGCACTGTGCATTTTGACAGAAATCATTTTATGCGCTCACGTGAGGGGTAAAAAAGGCTTTAATGTTTTCAAATTTGGCACTTTTAGTGGTCGTTTTAAGAGTGATAGCGCGGAAAGCATGGCAGTGAAAGGGTTAAGAAATCAATCGGAAGAAGAAGAAGAAGAAGAAGAAGAAGAAGAAGAAGAAGAAGAAGAAGAAGAAGAAAAGAAGAAGAAGAAGAAGATATAAATGAAAACTGTAGTCTCTCCGTCTGACTGCTTTCGCGTTCTTTCCTCAACAGTTGATTGCTGCACAAAACGGCGTCTTCGCCATCAAAATTCGGTCGCGATTGAATCTTTGGGGTAAACATCCAGGGGACATGACTCCGCGCGGTAGCTTCAAGAGTTCCTTCAGTAAACGTTACTGTATATAGTTAAACATAATGATGATGATGATGATGATGATGATGATGATGATGATGATTGCTTTTATATAGCGCAGTTCCCCGCTCTCGAACAGACTCACTGCGCTCGCATGTGATTCGATCTACATGAGTGACTATAACTTTTTACAGCGCGTTTTTGAATATCCACCAAGGTGGTGTACTTACAGCGCTGGCATGGCTGGTGCCACATGAAACTTCTGAGTACACCATACCATGTCACTTCATGCAAAGCCACATATGTAAGGTGTATGTAACCTGCCACCTGCACTTTTGGCAGAATTACCGGGATCTTTTACATACTACTGCGATAACACGGGGGTGGAACGGATACCGAAATAAGAGTCAGCACAGAAAGTTGACCCTGGAGAAGACAATTTTCCCGCCGTTCCTGCAGGGATTCGAACCCGCGACCTTTCAATCACGAGTCCGGCGCTCTAACCACTGAGCTATCCCGCAGTACCTATCATTCTATATCTGGGTAAAGCACACTGCAATCCACACGCATGATTCCCGGTATAGACTTCTCCACATGAATGATTCCAGGTATAGACTTCTCCATAACCATGGGCACGCTGATTTTCAAACGAATCTATGGGACCAACCAACAGAACGAGCAGACTGACGATATTAAAGACCAGGTACTCTATCTGCCTGTCTACCTCATTACCTGCCTGTATGCCTCTCTCTTTTTCTGTCTCTGTCTCTGTCTGTCTCTGTCTGTCTCTGTCTCTCTGTCTCTGTCTCTGTCTCTGTCTCTGTCTCTGTCTCTGTCTCTCTCTCTCTCTCTCTCTCTCTCTCTCTCTCTCCATGTCTCTGTCTCTCTCTGTCTCTGTCTTTCTCTGTTTCTCTGTGTGTGTCTCTGTCAGTCCCTCTCTCTCTCTCCATGTCTCTGTCTCTCTCTGTCTCTGTCTTTCTCTGTTTCTCTGTGTGTGTCTCTGCCCCTGTCTCTCTGCCTCTGTCTGTCTGTCTGTTTGTCTTCTGTCTGTCTGTCTCTGTCTCTTGTCTCTGTCTCTGTCTCTCTGTGTGTCTCTCTCTATCTATCTCTGTCGGTCTCTCTGTCTCTCTCTATCTATCTCTGTCGGTCTCTCTGTCTCTCTCTATCTATCTCTGTCGGTCTCTCGGTCTCTCCATCGCTTTCTCTCCCTCCCTCCCTCCCTCCTTCCCTCTGTCTCTTTATCCCTCTCTCTTGTGGTTTGTTCGCTTGCACAGACGACGTCTTCCGTGTTCTGGTTGCTCAGGCCTTAGAGCGGAAGATGTTAACGGTAAGTTCCCCTTTGAGACACGAGTTCATGATCTTCCCTTGCTTCCTTTCGTTGATGGATTTTCTAATTTTAAATTCCAAAATAATTCCACGTCATCATGACGATCAAGTGGTTGCAGTCCGCTTTGGAAGCAAACAAAGAAACAGAAAAAGCCAAAACAAACAAACAAACAAACAAACAACAACAAAAACAACATCAACAAAACAACAACTAAACAACAACAACAATACCAACAGCAGCAACAACAACAACAACAGCATAAGTTGGTGTTTTACGCCCAATCTGCCAGTGCGGTTATATCAGGGCGATACAACAACAACAATAACAACAACCACAACAAGAACAAAGATAAAACAACGATCAAACGATGTAATTACCTGGCTATTTATTTCTGACTGCCCACGGTCAGCTAGAGAGCTCACAGCGGGAGAAAGGCGATACAGACTTCGTGGCCACTCAGTGATGCACTGAATTACCCCGTTTCTATGCTGCACTGATTATAAGTTTCAAGGCGAATTTCCGTGTGTTCTGTGTGTGTGTGTGTGTGTGTGTGTGTGTGTGTGTGTGTGTGCGTGCGTGCGTGCGTGCGTGCGTGCGTGCGTGCGTGCGTGCGTGCGTGCGTGCGTGCGTGTGTGTGTGTGTGTGTGTGTGTGTGTGTGCGTGTGTGTGTGTGTGTGTGTGTGTCTCTCTCTCCCTCTCTCTCTGGTTCTCTCTCTGTACTAATTTAGTATCCGTTTCTTTTTCCTTGTTGTTATTGTTTTGTTTTTTAAGCTTAATTTTATCCCTTAATTTTAGACTTTTTCGCTCCAGTTCTTTTTCACTGCTATTTGTTTCATTTCCGTTGCAATCGCTGTCTGGTTTTATATGTGTTGTCATTTTATTTTATTATTTTATTTTATTTTTATTTTTACTGATGCTGTATTTGTCTATATCTTTCTGTAAGAATATTTAACTGTGAATGTCTTCGTTATTAGTAGTACTGTAGCAACGGCGGATACGTGAGTCGGTCTTTGTGCTAATATCTTCACCGTTGAGAAATATAGTTCAATCAATCAATCAATCTCTCTCTCTCTCTCTCTTTCTCCTTTTCAGGCTCCATAGCGTGGAATAGTTTAGCTCATCATCTCAGATACCCCATGGAATTAAAAACGTTCAAAAGGAAAGTATTTCAGGCACTCGCTAAGCCACCTTGAATACTTCTTGTTCTTTCTTTTCTTTTCTTTTCTCACTTGTCAGACAGCTTGACACAAAATGTATAGAATGTTTTATTGTTTTCCCTTCCTTGCTCTTCTTGTAAAGTTTTAGATTTTTGTTTGTTTGTATTTTCATGAAATATTTACTTTTCTTTTTCTCGTGGTCATATTTTTTTTTTTTTTTTAATTCAAATTTAATGTTTGCATATATATGATTGTTGGTATGTGTGATGTGCTTTGATTTTGGTTAGGTGTGTATAATGCGCCATTGCTTAGCTTCCAATCCTGTTAGATGTGATCTTGTTTTATACGTAGATAGTGAGATAGCCACTATTCTGTCGCTTTCCATTATTCGTTAATGTTTTTGTAATTCTCCTCTCTCTCTCTCTCTCTCTCTCTTCTCTCTCTCTCTCTCTCTCTCTCTCTCTCTCTCTTTCTCTCCTCAAAAAAATTGTTTTGAATTGGTCTTACTTTGCCTTATTATTGCTCTGTTCGTATGATGTGATGTTTTAGACAGAAATTAGTTTTGTTTTGTTTTTAAGTCGTTTTTTCTCTAGCGTATTTAATGGAATTCTTGTTTGTGTATTGAGTGTTGCTGTGTTTGTCATCAGGGACAGATTTGTAAAAAGCCGACACGTGCTTAAATCTTTATCCCTGTGTAATAAAGTATTATCTTATCTTATCTCTCTCTCTCTCTCTCTCTCTCTCTCTCTCTCTCTCTCTCTCTCTCTCTCTCTCTCTCCTCTTTTTTCCCAATACAGTTGAGTCTTGTTATGTTTATGACTTTTTGCTTATGACTATTTAGTTTATTGTATTCATTATCAAAATATTGCTGTACGTTGCACAAAAACTGGAATAAAACATGGAGAGAGAGAGAGAGAAAAAAAATCCTTTTACAACACAATACAGTATTACCTTTTATTATTCTCATTCTGTGATCCATGCTCACCTAGGTTTACCTCAGGGCTTATTCGGTGGCGGTGTTTATGGTAAGTGTGCAGGCTTAAGGCGTCTCATGCATACGACCCCAGGAGGCGAAAGGCACACTAGCTGTTTTTCTTCTTCTCGGTTTTACTGCACATACGCTGCGTTCTGCTTGCTTCTCCTGTTGCGTTTTTTTTGTGTTTTTTTTTGCTTGATAGCTTCCCTTGCGCTGCGAGCGTTTCGTGTAGAGAATGCGGCTTTAATCGTTAACCGTGTTGGTCATATTGCGGCAAGGCGGTATTTTTGTCTCCCCTCGATTTGTTTGAGTATTGCTTCTCCCTCCCCCCCCCCCCCCACCACCCCTACCCCACAATCCTTCTCTTTATTGCCTTCTCCTCTCACTCCCCTCTCCCGTACTGGACCACTGCATCTCGGCCTGCGTCTTCTTTCTCCTCCTCTTCCCAAAGAGAAGGGGAGAGAAACAGGGCTAAATGGTGCTTCCAGTATTCTTATTTGCCTCCCTTTCTCTTCAACTGATCCGCTCCTCCCCGCCTCCCGCGCACAATCAGTCTGCAGTACTCTGCCATGGGGTGGGGTGTGGGGGGTGGGGGTGGGGGTGGGGGTATGAGGGGGGGTAATACTCTAGAGCTAAAACTGGGCACGGGCAAAGCGTGGTCTGACACTCTAGTGATGCGCTTCCTGACTACGCGCAGTGCACGATTTATGCCACACGGTAGCTCTAAAAGCGCCTTAAGGGCAAAACATGAACCCACACTCTGGCGCTGAAAGCAGACTATTTGCAGCACACACACACACACACGCACGCACGCACGCACATACACACACACACACGCACGCACGCACATACACACACACACACACACGCACGCTCACACGCACACGCACACACGCACACACACGCTTGCACACGCACGCACGCACACACACACGCGCACACACACACACGCACGCACGCATACACATACACACACGCATGCACACGCACACACAGACGCACACACACACACACACACACACGCACACACACGTACACACGCACACACACACACACACACGCGCGCGCGCACGCACGAACGAACGCACATACACACACGCGCGCACACACACACACACACACAGAGTCACACACACACACACACACACACACACACACACACACACACACACACACAGAGTCACACACACACACACACACACACACACCACACACACACACACACACACACACACACACAGAGTCACACACACACACACACACACACACACACACACACGGCGCCTAATTCCGGTCTGTTGAAAAGTTCACTGTTCATACCCCCCCCCCCCCCCCCCTCACAACCCCACCTACTCCTCTCCCCACACACACACCACCACCACTGCAATCTCCCCAGAAACACCCACATACACACCACCTATCTGCCTATCTCCGCTCCCTAAATCTCTATTTTTCTTCTTCCTCTTCTTTTCCTCATCAAACCTTGGCCTACCAGGCAAATTTGCTCAGCTTAAAACAACCAGTCTCGAACAGGGGTTAAGCGAACCTGAAACATTCACAAAATCTGCTCGAAATGAGAACGCACGAAAAATGGGAATTGAAAGAAGATGTAATATAATCGTGACGTCCAATAATTGTGTAACACCGGGATGCACCTTCGTCAAGAAGCGTGACATACCATAATTATGATCGCCTGCAGCGGAGAGAGGGTTGCTAGTGATTATGATGACAGTTTAGGAACAGGTTTGACGGAACTGTGGCGGTCACTGGCCGGGCCACATGTGTTGCGGGTTAAAGGAACAAGCCTACTCGTTTTCAACAAGGAAAACAAAACAAAACAAAACACAAAAACACACACACACACACACACACACACACACACACACACACACACACACACACCAACCAACAACAGAAAAGAAGAAGAAAAACAGCAAAGAAACAACAGGGGCGTGAATCTTTATTTTAATTTTATATTTTAATCAATTTCCTTTTTAGTACATTTGTTGCTGTCGTTGTTTGTTCTGTTTGCTTTGTTTGCATTTTCTCGCGTATACGACAATTCCACACACACACACACACACACACACACACACACACACACGCACGCACGCACGCACGCACGCACGCACGCACGCACGCACGCACACACGCACACACACACACACACACACACACACACACACACACACACACACACACACAACAACAACAACAACAACAAAACAAACAACAACAACAGTCATAAAAACAAACAAAGAAAAGCACAGAACAACAACAACAACAACAACAACAACAACGCCATTGCAGCTGACAATGATATCCGAAATTAATATTCAAGCGAAAGTACTTGTAATCGTTTTTTTCTTCTTCTTTTTTTTTTTTCTTTTTTTTTTTTTCTTTTCCTTCTTCTGCGGATCATGATTTTTATACCCAGTTCCAAGCACCCGAGGGATTGATTTTCGATTCAAAACTGAAGCTTTACCATATTGCTTTACGTCCACAGAAGCGAGATGGCTTATTAGGGACGGGGACATGCATACAGGGGGAAAGAGGACGAGAGAGTGACGGGGACAGGGGGGGAAAGAGGACGACAGAGTGAAGGCTCGACCGCGGAAACCGCCCGAAAAAGACCGGAGAGACCGTGGACCGCCGCCAGAACAATGGAAGTGTTAATGGCGGTGTCCCCTCGCCATTGCGCAGCGACTGTGCACCGCGCAATTGCTGTTTGAACTGCCGTCAAAACAATCTGAGAAGGTTAGACTGCCTTTAACGTGTGGGCCTGAAGGAATACGACCCTGTCGCGTAATGTCACTAATGACGTCTTCTCCGACGCCGCCCCGGAGTCTGTTTACAGCGGGACATGGAAAATGAACACGACAGATTATAATTATAGCACGCTTTCTTCAAGTGAGCGCGTGAGCACAGGCTTTTGTGTGGTGGGAGCACTCTTAGCTTCAATTCCCAGGCGCCGATCATCTATCATTGGCGGGAACTGCCACAAGTATCATTTTTGTGGCGACAAAAGTGCTGTCGCGACAAACATGTGTTTCAGTTCGAATCTCCAAGGATGAAGCTGCTTTGGGATTCGAACTGGACATTTTTCCAAGTCGGTTACCCTGTGGACACCCCTACATAAAAGTATGTTTGTCGCGACAAATGTTTTGTCGCCACAAATTTTTTTTGCAAAAGACGTTGTTTGTCGCGACAAACACGTGTTTGTCGCAACAAATCTTTTGTGATAATAATAATAATAATAGATAACTTTTGTATAGCGCTATTCTCTGGTGTACCCAAACTCACTGCGCTTTACATTCTCCAACATTTTCTAAGTTTCACAAACATAATACATATACAACTAACAATGTATAATATACAAATACATGTGCCATATGAGAAACAGCAATATATAAAGAAAATGAATCATTATATTACTACCTACCCTTAATTCCATCTCTCCCAGTCCCCACCCCCGCCCCCAACTGACACACATGCACACACACACACACACACACACACACACACGAATATGAAACAGGTAGCGGATGGCATGTACAAATCAGTCAGAAGGCTTGGCGGAAGAAATGCGTTTTTAGGTTAAGTTTGGAGGGAGGGAGAAGCTCTCAGGTCGGCCGGCAGCGAGTTCCAGACAGTCGGAGCAATGTAACCAAAAGAACGTTCACCGAAGGTTTTCAGGTTTGTTTTTGGAATTTTGAGCAGTCTTTCTGGGCGAAGAACGAAGGGAGCGCGATGGTTGATATGTGCAGAGATAAGAAGACATGTATGGCGGAAGAGTGCCGTCAAAGTGACGGAAAGCGAGCGTTGCGAGCTTGTACTGAATGCGGTATTTTACTGGGAGACAGTGGAGTTCTTTCAAAAGCGGTGTGACATGATCACGCTTCGAATTTTTTTTTCAAGATGAGCCGTGCGGCGTTGTTCTGATCTTTTGTATGCACGCGATTTGTTCATCGGCTACTCCTGCGAAAGCAGCATTGCAGTAGTCCAATCTTGACGTGATCATAGACGCAACGAGCTTTTCTATGGAACTGTTAGAGAGGAACGGACGATAGAGGCGATTCTCCTGAGTGCGAGAAACGTAGGTGCGGCAGAGGCTACTGATGTGTTGTTTCATTGACAGTGTCTGGTCAAGATGCACTCCAAGGTACGTAACGGTGGTCTGGAAAGGAATGCAACTTCCATCTATATCTGTAGACTCGCAGTCGACCGAACTGATACGCACTGATGAACCTACAAGCATCATCTCAGTTTTTTTCTGTGTTAAGCTTCAGTTTGTTGCTTTGCATCCATGACAAAGTATCGCTTATACAGGATTGAATGTTGGACTGAGCAGAAGTGAAATCGCTAGGTGGTGCACTGTCAGAGATTTCTGTGTCATCAGCGTACTTGTGATAGTCACAGTTGTGACATGCTATGACATCAGACAGGGGTTGTGAATACAGGGTGAATAGTACAGGTCCGAGGACCGATCCCTGAGGAACACCAAAGACAAGGGGTATTTGGTGTGGACATCAAACCGTCAACCACAACAGACTGCGTCCTATCACTTAGGTATGACTCGAACCAAGACTAGCGCTAATCCCGAGATTCCAAACGTGCTCTCAAGTCGTCTTAATAGGGTGTCAAAAGCAGCACTCAGGTCCAACAGTGCAAGTATGACACAAGTTTCTGATCAGACTTTGTAAGGAGGCCTTCTAGTACACTCAAAACAGCAGTTTCGGTACTGTGATATTTTCTGTACGCAGACTCGAATTTCGAGTAAGCTGTTTGCGCACAGATGAGACTGCAGTTGAAGAAGAACTACCCTCTCTAGTATCTTCGAAACGAATGGGAGATTTGAGACTGGTCTGAAATTTCTTAAATCATGGCATCAAGACCCTGTTTCTTCAGTATGGGTGTCACAAGAGTCTGCTTTAATCCAGATGGGACAGTGCCGGTGGACAAAGAAACATTGACAATCCTTGTGACAAGGGGGGCTAGGTCATGCAGACACTGCTTAGAGTAGTGGGGATGGGGTCAAGGATGCAACCTTTCGTTGGTGATTGAGAAATGAGTCTACAGATTAGCTCTTCTGTCACAGGTTCAAACATGGACAACTGAGGCCCGTCGAACTTAAAAAAAAGGACGTTGGGTCATGGGGACAAGAGTCAAGGTCTTCACGGATCTGCTTAATCTTGGTCACGAAAAAGTCACAAAAACGCTGTGGCAGGTCTGCAATGGGAATGTTCGATGGCAGAGAGGTATTCTTTGCTTTGCCGAGCAGTTCGTCAGACACAGAAAAAAGCTGCTTAGTGGTAGAGCAGATGTCTATCTTGCTGCTGTAGTGAAGCTTCCTGGCGTCCCGTATGCATCTCTTCACCGTGGCCCGCTCCTTGACGAAGATTTCCCTGTGGACAGTCAGGCGAGCTGACCTCCAACGACTTTCTGCCTGTCGTCTTCTTCTACGTGCCTCTCTGATCTCGTCAGTCAACCACGGGGCTGAGCGTCGGTGGCTGACGCAGCGGGTGACCAGAGGGGCGTGGCGGTCCATGACTGCACGGAGACCAGCACTGTAGCTATCCGCAAGGTCTCTGTCGGGACACTGACTGTAGCGATCTGCGAAGCACTTGATGTCCGCCTGGAAATCAGGAAGAGACACAGCCTTGGTGTTTCGAGATGAGACAGTACGCTTTGATTTGCTCGGTGCTGTGATCGTCATCTGACATAGGAGGCTCCTGTGGTCGGAGAGGCCGGGCATGTCGTCCACTCTCTCAAGCACGAGACAACTCACGTCTGAGCGAACTACAGCCCAGTCCAGTGTGTGACCGCACCTATGTGTAGGAACATCAACGAGCCGTGTCAAACCGTGGTCACTAAGCATAGTCTTGAGACGATTCACCTGGGTATCAGCGCAGTCATCGTAATGAAAGTTAAAATCGCCAAGCAGTACCAGATCACTGTGGGAACCTGCAAACTGTGCGAGAAACTCGGGGAACTCCTGGAGAAACAACTGATTGGAGAGTTTGTTCTTCCTGCTGGGAGGGGGCCTGTACAGGCACACAACCGATACGGACAAGTTCCTGCCGGAGATATGAAGCTCGACGGCCTTGAAAGACTGAAAGGACAGGGGTGTGAAAGATGTACTGTCACAGAAAGCGTCCCGAACAATGAAGGCAATACCTCCGCCCCTCGAACCTGTTCGAGGGAACGATCGCAGCACATAACCTCGAGGCGTCATTTCAGCAATACAGGCTTCGTCGCCCTGTGCATATCACCATGTCTCTGTCGTTAGCAGAATGTCAATGCCGTCATCGAGGATCATTTCGTGAATGTCACTGGCTTTCTGGCGACTGGACTGAGAATTAAAGTACAGTACCTTTATGATCTTCGATTGCGTGAGGCGGCAGTAGAAGCCTGGACACTGACAGGAATCAGGTTGGCAAAACTGACTCCCCTCGAACTGTAGGAAGTCCGAGAGCGGTGTGGCACGTCAGCGGCGGCGTCAGTCACAGGTGCGAGGTGTCTGGAGTCCACTGACCTCGTTCCTGGCGATCGACGGACGTCATTGCTTGTTGTAGATGCAGCTCTGACGCCAGACACAACACTGATCTCGCGTTGCTTCCTCTTCCCGCCTCCACAAGAGCGCTTACTGGAGAGATGAAACCCGATGCCCAGTTCCCGGAGACGAGAGGACAGCGAGAGATCGAGTTGCGAGGGCTGGATCGACAGGAGCTGGCTCCGATCGTAGCAGAGACGATTCGTAGGGCGGTGGTCAAGCGGCGAGGGCTGGATCGACAGGAGCTGGCTCCGATCGTAGCAGAGACGATTCGCAGGGCGGTGATCAAGCGGCGAGGCCGGGATCGACAGGAGCTGGCTCCGATCGTAGCAGAGACGATTCGCAGGGCGGTGATCAAGCGGCGAGGCCGGGATCGACGGGGGCTGACTCTGGTCATGGCAGAAACGAAACGCTGGGCGAGGGAAATTGCAGTCCGACTTCACAGAAGGAGTTAGCCTACCAGCTGACCAAGAGCTCACACTGTCACTGCCAGGCGGCGAGAACAACTGTCGCACGTGCAAAGCAAAGCACGGATCAGCGAACGCGTTGTGACACTGAGCGAGCAGGGAAAAAGTCCAGTGAAAAAATAAACAAACACAAATTAATCTTGATCGCGGCGGCAGATTTGCACAAAGAAAACACACCACCAGGTAGTCCAATCCATGACGCACACACCAGCCACAGTTAATAATCCAAAACAATGGGAAAGTAAGGAAAAAACAGCAACTCAAAACAGCAGAGCAGAACACACACGGCCTGCTGGGCGCGTGAACACTCACTCACTCTTTCAAAGCCTTCTGGCAGCAGTCGCCTTTTTCTTTCTCCTTTTGATTTTGTCCTTTCTTTTTGCCTATTTTTATTGGCATTGGGGGGGAGGGAGGGAGCTCTTACGAACTGATTACGTATATAAGAGTGCTTTCGCTCGGTTCTTCTTGATTACGTCTGCCTTCATCTGGAACCGCTGTGGGCGTATCGGCCGATGATGAAGTGATGCTTTATGTCCTCAGATGTCAGTTGACATATTAGGGACAAGTTGTGACCAATGCCGAAGCACGGTGCAATAAATCTTTACGTCCACGGAAACCAGAAGGCTCGTTAGGACGGACAGTCCAGGATGTCCACCTCGACACTCACACAGCTCCTGAACCATGGTATCGGCCGATAATACAGATACTATTTATACTCCCATGCTGACGGAATCTACCGCTTGTTCTGTGCTTTTGTTTTCTTACAGTGCGGCTCATATTATTTGACCGTTATGTGTCGGCGATTACTGCATGATAATTAAATTACTCGGGTATCGATTCCAGTCGTACTCACACTTAGGATCAAAAGTTTGAGCAAAACTCTGATTCAGTTACAGTAACAACTGACACACACAGCAGCTTCTTTACGAAAGAAGTATCGGCTTTCTTGCAGCAGCAGCTGCTGCTGCTGCTGCTGCTGCTGCTGCTGTTGTTGTTGTTGTTGATCTTAGTTGTAAACAAGTATAATGCCTCCCAGTACTCGATGATGGCATTTTTGTTGTTGTTGCTGTTTTGCTTCTACATTTCGATCTAAATCTGTCAATATAACCTGTTGGTCTGTCTGTTAGTAGATCTGTTCACTGCTGTAGGATCTGTCTTTTCGCCCTATAAACCTTAATAATGATCACCACTGCTGCTTCTACTCCCGATGCTGCATTAGCGATGGCGATGCTGCTGCTGCTGCTGCTGCTGGGTATGATAACGACAACGCCGTTTACTTCAAGGGATCAAACCGACGGCACAAGACTTCCGCTACCCCTTCTGTGTAAGAATCTTACTTTCGTGGTTGTCTTCTTGTTTATCTTCTTCCAGATCGAGTGTGAGACATGTTTTGATTCTGTACC
>JABMCL010003769.1:482500-490000 GCA_018857735.1 Alviniconcha marisindica | reverse complement strand
CACACGCACCCCCTCCCCACCCCCACACTCTCTCTCTCTCTCTCTGAGTTTGACGAGGCAATAATGCCTCTGACCTTTTATTTATTTTTGATATACAAAGTGTGGTAGTTATTTATTAGTAGAACTCATGTACTTGTTCATAAGGAATGTCGTGCGCGAATGTAACTTCGCTTTCTATCCCCGAGGGGGCCAAAAGTTCAATGAAACCTCGAACCCTTTTAACCCGGAATCTACGTTGCCGCTGACCCGCTGACCGAAACGCTGCTACGTACGGTACGTTACCTGTCGCCTGATGTTTTCTAGGCGTTCGTCCTGCGCCTTTTGCACAGCGACGAGCTCCGGAAAGATGTTGTGTATGATGCCATCCAACGTGTTCAGCGTCTTTTTCTCCTGCAGTAGGAAAGCTTCCAGCCGGGTGTTCACGAAATTCAGCTCATTTCGAACACCTGAAGAAATACATTTGCACACACTGCTGTACTGCTACTACTACTGCTACTACTACTACTACTACAACTACTACTGCTAAGAAGACGAAGAAGAAGACGAAGAAGAAGACGAAGAAGAAGGAGAAGGAGAAGGAGAAGAAGAAGAAGAAGAAGGAGAAGAAGACGAAGAAGAAGAAGAAGAAGGAGAAGAAGAAGACGAAGAAGAAGAAGGAGAAGAAGACGAAGAAGAAGAAGAAGAAGGAGAAGAAGAAGACGAAGAAGAAGAAGGAGAAGAAGAGAAGAAGAAAAGGAGAAGAAGACGAAGAAGAAGAAAGAAGAAGAAGGAGAAGAAGAAGACGAAGAAGAAGAAGGAGAAGAAGAAGAAGAAGAAGAAGGAGAAGAAGACGAAGAAGAAGAAGAAGAAGGAGAAGAAGAAGAAGAAGAGAGAAGGAAGAAGGAGAAGAAGAAGAAGAGAAGAAGGAGAAGAGACGAAGAAGAAGAAGAAGAAGGAGAAGAAGACGAAGAAGAAGAAGAAGAAGAAGACGAAGAAGAAGGAGAAGAAGAAGAAGAAGAAGGAGAAGAAGACGAAGAAGAAGAAGAAGAAGAAGGAGAAGAAGCAGAAGAATGAAAATGTGTAAAGCGTGTACCCTGCGGGTCAAAAGTCTGAACAAGCATAATATAACATACATAATGTACATTGAGATGGAAAGTATTACAAAGCTAACACATAATGTAGACATCAACGAAGGTTCAAGCATACTTATGTGAACGACACACACACACACACACACACACACACACACACACACACACACACACACACACACACTTATGTCCGCAGAACCATGAGGCATTATCAGGGAAGGGGGGAGGGGTATGAGGAGGGGGGGGGGGGGGAGAGGGAGATTATATACCCATCGCTACACTGCCACCACCTGAATGACTTCTGCATTAAGGTGGGCAGCAATGAGAGCCATTTTAATGTTTCATAATTGTGACGGACAAAGTCACAAGACAGTGTCCACAGACCACAACCTTTTTGAAGAAAAAGGGATCAAATGAGAGCCGAAGCAGATTCGAACCGAGGTCCCTCTGCTTAGCAGCCTAACGCCTTACCGCTAGGCCAAACAGGCTCACGCGCGTCCACAGAAACGAGGTGGCTTTTATGTAGCTCTCAAGCAGGCTCACTCCACTCGCATGTGATTCTACATGAGTGACTAGATTTTATAGCGCGTTTTTGAATATCTACCAAAGTGGTGTACTCACAGCTCTAACATGGCTGGTGCCACGTGAAACTGCTGCCATATCGGCGCTTTCTGTGTACACCATACAAACATATAGCCATGCACCATATCGCTTCATGCAAAACCACATGTATACTTAAGGTGCAAGCGTGTTTAGCTGTAACCTGCCACCTGCTCTTCGGGCATAATGACCGGGATCTTTTACGTGCTGCTGCGGTAACACCGGGGTGGAACGGGTACCGAAACAAGAGCCAGCACAGAAAGTTGACCCTGGAGAAGAAAATTCTCCCGCCGCTCCTGCAGGGACTCGAACCCGCGACTTTCCGATCACGAGCACGCGCGGCACTCTAACAGCTGAGCTATCCACGACACCGTCCCACTATGGTCACTCTGCTTGCACGAATAACGCCCTTCGTAATCTTTCGCGCAAGAAGTTGCGAAAGGTCGCAGTTGTCACTTCCAGGCCGATTTCTGAGTATGCGTTGGTTCACGCTGTTTATAACAATGGAAGTTTAACCTACAATTGCCAAACAGTACAAATGCCACCACTTTTGCAGTTGCAAATATTACAAGGGAAAGGGGATGGAAGGTGGAAACAAGGTGTCTTTATATCGTTTTTTCGGCTGACTAGAAGAATGCGAGTTCGTGGAAAAATGTAGTTTTAGGCATCCCATAGCACGAGCAACAAGTTGCTGCTTGTTGCCAGACATATTCTAATTACGGGCCTTCAAAAATGCCGTTAAAGTGGGCAGTGTAAAATTTGCAAATTCGCTGTCACCGCCTTCCATTGTGAAGAAAGTACGCACCGGAAGTAGAAGCGGCCAAGGAACTTAAGCGATGCCGGGTAAAAGTCTCCGCTTGTATTATAAACGCATTAATTTAACCAGACTTTTACAGATTTACAAGCGGTCGGTTTGACGCAAAAAAATAGTGGTCTATAGCAAACAAATTCTTATTAGTTTCCAAATGTAGCTACCGCTTGTATCATAAACGCATTAATTTAACCAAACTTTTACAGATTTACAAGCGGTTGGTTTGACGCAAAAAATCGTGGACTATATAGCAAACAAATTCTTATTAGTTTCCAAATGTAGCTGGTCGTTTCCAGATAGAAGTGTATTGATATTTCTTTCGTTCTCGTCTAGTTTACTGATGGTTTTATTTCTAATACTATATAAAGGGGACAATGTGATAGGAATGTAGTAGGAAATGCTCTGATGTTTCTGCTGTATATCCACAAATACTTTTTCAGCATGCTAATTGAAGGATTTGCTTGTACAGTTTGAGGTAATGTGTTCCACAGTTGGGTAGTTGACGGAATAAATGAATTTGCATATAGATCTGTTTTATGAGCGGGAATGACTCTTTCATAGGGTCGTCCACGGTGATACGGGTTTGCTGCGGAAGCTAAAGGCGGTAGTAAATTAGACAGGTATCCGGGGCACTGGTAATTAATCATTTTGTGAAACATTAATAGCTGTTATACTTACTGATGGTAAAGTCCGTCGCAGCGAGTAAGTCGCTCTCATAGAAGTAGCCGACATTTCCGTAGCCGCTAGCTTCAGGCAAGGTGGACGCCAGAGACCCAGCCACCAGGAGGCTCACTACCAACACGATCTTCATGGCTAGACTTGCTTGGGATCAGATTGTCACAGTCCACAAAGCCAGGAACCGGCGACAATAGCCTAGCACATGACAGTGGTGTTTATAAATCGGGAGGAAGAGCCCCTCAAGGCTTAATTATTTGGGATTGTCAGGGCGTAGACCACTTGTGGACAAGAGAGGGGGTTGGGGGTGGGGGCCATTGTTTCGACAGCTTGTGTGTGTGTGTGTGTGTGTGTGTGTGTGTGTGTGTGTGTGTGTGTGTGTGTGTGCGTGGTGTGTGTGCGTGCGTGCTGCGTGCGTGCGTGCGTGTGTGTGTCGTAGTGTGTGTGTGTTGTGTGCTGTGTTGTTGGTGTGTGTGTGTGTGTGTGTGTGGTGTGTGTGTGGTGTGTGTGTGTGTGTGTGTGTGTGTGTGTGTGTGTGTGTGTGTGTGTGTGTGTGTTGTGTGGTGTGTGTGGTGTGTGTGTGCTGTGTGTGTGTGTGCTGTGTGTGTCTGTGTTGTGTGTGTTTGTGTGTGTGTGTGTGTGTGTGTGTGTGTGTGTGTGTGTGCATGTGCGTGTGCATGTGCGTGTGCGTGTGTGTGTGTGTGTGTGTGTGTGTCTGTGTGGATTATTATTATTCAAAAATTAATGGACAATGAGGGATTGGCTACAAGGTGAAGCTAGGGCATCGCAACACTGCTGGCTACACCCATGCCTCCAAGCATACCAGGGGATTTGCAACGTGTCCAGATCATAGCAGGCTGCACCCATGCCTCAATGTATACCAGGGATATGCACATCACGTTTCAGCGTAGCGGGCACCGGGGGCTTTCTGAGTTCCTTTTTTTCTCTATCAGCATCACCGACTAAAAAAAGCTAATGTCATTTCAACAGCCATTAACTTGCACGCTCGTGACGTCAGCAACCCTCTAACCTCGCCCCTTTTGATTTAATCTTTTGTGTATGATTGTGGGACTCTAGGTATTGGTGGGGGACGGGGGGGGGGGGGGACCGCCACACACACACACACACACACACCACAACACACACACACACACACACACCACACACACACACACACACACACAACAACACACACACACACACCCCACACACACAACACACACACACATCACAACACACCACAACACACACACACACACACACACACACACACACACACACACACACACACACACACCACACACACACCACGCACGCACAGCACCACGCAACGCACACACACACACACACACACACACACACACACACACACACACACACCACGCCCACACCACACAACACACACACACACACCACACACACACACACACACACACACCGACACACGCACACACACACACGTACTTGTCCAAGTCGTTTTGAGCAAGTCGGTCCCCCCATCCTTCCAAAGCTCTTCCCAATAGCTTGATTCGTCTTCAGCGTGTGACAGTCTGCTAGTTTTGGTCCTTTTCCCCCCAATTTTATTGATGGCTACTGGCAACACCGTCGTGATGCCTTGCTTGTTGGTTAAATTATAGTAGCAGACGATATTGGCGGCCATTTGAAAAGAAAAATAAGAAAAAAATCATTGCCAGCTTTACAGCAATGTCGTATTTGGTTATAAGTTTGCAAAACTTCAGAAATTAGGTATTTAGTATCATTTTCTATATCTATCGCTAGTATTTGTGATGTACACTTTAAAAATAATTCATACGTGTAGGAACCTGGCTTAGATTAGATGGATTTGGGATTTGTAGGTTTAATCGGTTGCAGAACTTTGAGTATGGCGCCGAATTTGGTGTTTGTGTTTGTGACCCAGACTTATTTCTCGATTTCTAGGTAGATAAGTAGGAGGACTGCTTGTATAGGGAATGCTTGGTGTATTTTAGGGCCCTAGTTTCAAATCTATAATAGTGTTTAGGGGTAAGGTCATGTTGCAGTTAATTAATTTGAGGTTAATTGCTCCTAAGTCGGTTCCACAGCTGAGTTCGCGGAGTTAATCTTACTTTAGCTACATATGATAGACAAGGTAACAATGACAGTTTTTGATAATGAAAAAAGATAATGGTCCACAGTTTTTGGTATTTTAAACCGCGTTAAAATGCTTTTAGTACTTTTTGAGTTTGGGCCCGATCAAAAGTTAGAAGTAACACAAGATAGTAGTTTGAAGTGCCTCGGACAGCCTGTACAGATTTCGCTGGACAGTACTGTCCTTACGTTCCGCCCCGCTATCATAGATAAGAGGCGAGTGCAGTCGGTGTGAGCCATCTTCCCATTAGCGTTTCATCATCATGCATGCATCAATGCTGAGTGTTGTTTTTCGGCCAAGTTCGTCACGTTGCCAGTAAGTTAAATTGCTATTTGTTCAATTGTAGTGTTGATTATGCTTTGATGCATGATGCTATGTATGCGTTGATTAGTATGATAATCATTGCCACTTGTTCAGATTGTTTTGTTTATTCAGTCATGTTGCTGCTATGAATAATGTCATGGTGGAAGGCTGACTTAGGATATGGTCAGTAGCAGGAGAATTACAGTAACACTATGATGTGTCAACCTCAGTCCAATATTGTAGGATGTGTGGTACTAGGCTAGGCCTAGTATGTGAATTTACTTGCAATTTAAGGGAACATCTAGTCAATAGATTTCTAATTGCAAGGAACATGCAAGACAGTCATGTGTAAAGTGTAACATATTGCTAAGTTGCAATGCTCTATAGAGAGGTGGCTAGACTATCAGCTGCCATTATATATATATATATATATATATATATATATATAAAAGTATATATAATAATATATATATATATATAATATAGAGAGAGAGATCTGTGGAAGTTGCCTGCTACAGTGATAGACTACTGTGAATTTGTATTATTGGTCACTCCAAGTGCCATCTTACAAGAGTAGAGTGCCTGTTGTTGATAATTGTGGATGTGGGCATCATTGCTCAGTCATAAAGTATTTTCTTCAAGGTCTAGTGTCAGTATACCTATAGATAGCATGCAAGCTGGCCAAACAATTAGTATCATTGTTTTTTTGCATTCGCACCTGGCTGACTGACTCAGTGGCAGTGTAGCATTCATGACCTGTCCTTATTCTAATTTTGTTGTTGTGGGTTTAACTGGTTAATCTAGTCATTATATATAGTATATAGTATTGTACTTGCAGTATTTGTTAATAACTGTTCATGATAGTTTTTAGTTATTATTACGATTTTTTTAAACTTGCTTATACATGTTCATAACAGTTTCACTTAGTTATATATGACAGTTATTATTCATGACAGTTTTACTTATTGACTAAAACTATAGTTATTATTAAGATTTTAAGTTTTCCTATATATATATATATATATATATATATATATATATATATATATATATATATATATATATGTGTGTGTGTGTGTGTGTGTGTGTGTGTGTGTGTGTTAAACTATGTATTCCCTAATTGTGAAAGCTTAATTAGCTACTTCCATCTAGCTCCCGTTTCGTAATCTTTTTTTCTGTCTGTCTGTCTGTGTCTCTGTCTGTGTCTCTCTCTGTCTCTGTGTCTCTGTGTCTGTCTGTCTCTGTCTCTGTCTCTGTCTCTCTCTTTCGCTCGCTCGCTCAGAACCACAGACGGTATAATTACTGAGAAGTGAGTTATTTCCACATAGAGCATGGTTGCCTCCTTTTCTTAAAGATGGCCCTGTTGAGACTCATTTTGTCACTACGGCACGTTTTGTCAGTAAAGTGACAATCAAAGAATGTGACAAAACGTGTCAAATTTGATGCACTGCAGCCTGCACGCTTTGTCACTCAGTTTTTTCACTACGCGGTGACAAAACGTGCCGAAAGGTCCACTCGCTGCACGTTTTGTCACTCCTTCATCAGCAACACTATAATCTGTCTTTCCCGTGTGTGTGTGTGTGTGTGTGTGTGTGTGTGTGTGTGTGTGTGTGTGTGTGTGTGTGTGTGTGTGTGTGTGTGTGTGTGTGTGTGTGTGTGTGTGTGTGTGTGTGTGTGTGTGTGTGTGTGTGTGTGTGTGTGTGTGTGTGTGTGTGTGTGTGTGTGTGTGTGTGTGTGTGTGTGTGTTGATGTGCGTTTGTCCGTGGAAGCGCGAGCGCCCGCGAATGTGTTGTGGTGTATTGTGTTGTGTTTTATTATCCCCGCCTCGGTCAGTGCCAAAACTGAAATTCTGTTTTGCTTTGAGTAGACTACGAGGCTACTGCTGCCCGTTGCTCTGTGAGCTGTGCGAAATA
>JABMCL010003769.1:467500-470000 GCA_018857735.1 Alviniconcha marisindica | reverse complement strand
ACATCACATCATACGAACAGAGCAATAATAAGGCAAAGTAAGACCAGTTCAAAAAAAAAATTTTTTTAGAGAGAGAGAGAGAGAGAGAGAGAGAGAGAGAGAGAGAGAGAGAGAGAGAGAGAGAGAGAGAGAGAGATTCAAAAACATATTAACGAATAATGGAAAGCGACAGAATAGTGGCTATCTCACTATCTACGTATAAAACAAGATCACATCTAACAGGATTGGAAGCTAAGCAATGGCGCATTATACACACCTAACCAAAATCAAAGCACATCACACATACCAACAATCATATATATGCAAACATTAAATTTGAATTAAAAAAAATAAAAAAAAAATTATGACCACGAGGAAAAGTAAAAGTAAATATTTCATGAAAATACAAACAAACAAACAAAAATCTAAAACTTTACAAGAAGAGCAAGGAAGGGAAAACAATAACAACATTCTATACATTTTGTGTCAAGCTGTCTGACAAGCGAGAAAAGAAAAGAAAAAAAAACAAGAAGTATTCAAGGTGGCTTAGCGAGTGCCTGAAATACTTTCCTTTTGAACGTTTTTAATTCCATGGGGTATCTGAGATGATGAGCTAAACTATTCCACGCTAAGGAGCCTGAAAAGGAGAAACTCGTTTTAAAGATATCAATCCTTGTTCTGGGCAAAAGCTGTTTATTCCCATGAACATGAAGACGTTCAGATGGAATCATGAGATCTTTCAGATACTGCGGGGCTTTGCCGTGAACAACCTTTTGCATTAGAACACATTTGTTGAGCAATAATTGTTTGTCTAAAGGGAGTAGTTTGAGAGCACAACACTTTTGTTTGTAGTCTAAATTCGGAATTGGCATCAAAAATTTTACGGCACGTTTGTGGAGAGAATACAGCTGCTTCATGTGCACATAGGCACATCCATCCCATGCATTTGAAACATAGTTCATATGTGACATAATGTGTGCAAAGAAGAAGGCTAATTTGGATTTTTGGCTGACAATTTGGCTCAGTTTCGAAAGAAGAAAAATATTTCTAGAAACGGTTCTGCAAATGTTGTTAATATGCGTTTGCCACTTTAGCTGTTCATCTACAGTTACTCCAAGCAGGCGATGTTTTGAAACTTGTTCTATTGGCGTGGTCTCGAACTTTAGATTTAAAGGGAGCTGTTTTTCTGGTGTTTTTGTCTCGTCGCCATCAACATGCATTTTGTTTTCGTCGGATTCAGTGCCATCCAATTTCTACAACACCATCCGGAGACGTCATATAGACTTTGTTGTAAATCCCTACGTATATTATCTATGTTGTCATTAGCTGTATTAAGGGTGCCATCATCAGCAAATAAGAGAGAGAGAGAGAGAGAGAGAGAGAGAGAGAGAGAGAGAGAGAGAGAGAGAGAGAGAGAGAGAGAGAGAGAGAGACAACAAAGTCTCACCGATGCCCTTTCAAAGCGGCCTGACGGACATGATTGTAATACTCATTAGTTTGGCCGTCTCCTGTGTCGGCGCGTGTCGCTGGTGGGAGCAATCTCCGAGCATCGCTTTCCGGCACCCTCCTCCAGGACGGATGTCGTAAACCAGTGCCTGGAATTTGTGGCGGGAGTTGCCACAAGTATCATTTCTGTCGCAGCAAAAGTTTCGTCGCGACAAACACGCGTTTGTCGCCACAAAACACGTGAGACAATCATAATGTTGTCGCCTACAAAGGTTTTGTCGCGACAACATTACTTTTGTCGCGTCAAACACCACACGTGTTTGTTGCGACAAAAGCTTTGTCGCGACAAATTATGTTTGTCGCGACAAAAGTTTCGTCGAGGCAAGGATACTTTTGTCGAGACAAAAGACAACAACGACAAAGGACGTGTTTTGTCGCGACAAACACGCGTTTGTCGCGACAAAAACGATACTTGTGGCAGCCAATGATACGCGCGAGCGTTGGACTTCACAACCCCTGCTCTCTGTCAGAGAGGATTGCACCTATTTGCGTCCAAAACGAAGAAGAGGGCGACGGGTTCTGCTCAGAGAGTCCACGCATCGTGGGCTAAAAAGGAAGAAAAAACAACAACACAAACACAAATCAGCTTCCATCTTGGCTGACCGCATCAAAATCCCTCGAAGTATTCCAGTGCGGTGTGAACAGCTGTACACAGAGTGCACTGTCCCCTCATCGTCCTCGCCACCCCACTCTACCCTAGAGAGTTTGATATAAAAAAATGCCATATGTGTCAATGTTTGAGCAGAGTGTTGTAATATGCAGTCTCACAAGTATACAGAAGACAAGAGGAAAACGTGTCCAATATTTTACTGGTCAGCTTCCGCGCCATAGGGGGCGGGGATAGCTCAGTGGTTAGACACGCGGCCGATGCAAGATCATTGTCGGGTTCGAATCCCGCTGGAACGGCGGGAGAACTCCTCTTTCGCTCCAGGTCGACTTTCTGTGCTGACTCTTATTTCGGTATCCGTTCCACCCCCGTGTTACCGCAGTAGCACGTAAAAGATCCCGGTCATTC
>JABMCL010003769.1:445000-465000 GCA_018857735.1 Alviniconcha marisindica | reverse complement strand
GGCGGCCTGCCTCTCCATCTCTGTCACACACTATTTTTAGCCGCACGGGTCGACCTGATACTATAGAAGTTTAAACAGGGCATCGATTGATTCACAATCCGAAACACGTGCACCGCTTTAACCGACAATGAACCTGAACTTGTCTGCAAGTATAACCGATACTAGAAACGTGAGTAAAATGATGGGGTTAGATTCGATCTCTATGAGTTGCTTGCCCCATTAAAATGTTGCGAAAAAAATAATTGCGTCAGCAACACGAGTGCAGAAGCTACAGCTAGAGATGACGGAGGTGACGCAGTGGATGATAGGAGAAAACAGCGCGTCATGCAGCCGTCGCGTTGGAAGAGACAACATTAAATTTTATTGTAAGGCGCATAATTTTATTTCATCAGACAGAATAATTATCTTACATTGCTGTCCTAAGCTTCTTCTCGCTGGCTCTGTGACGCTTTCATATTTCACGTCCCGGTCATTGGCTACAGCAACTACAAAGCTAGCCAGGTCTGTAGTTGGAGCAGAGAGAGAGAGAAGAGAGAGAGGAGAGAGGAGAGAGAGGAGAGAGAGAGAGAGAGAGAGGGGAGAGAGAGGGGGAAAAGGAGAGAGAGGGGAGGAAGAGAAGGAGAAAAAAGAGAGAGAGAGAGAGAGAGAGAGAGAGAGAGAGAGGGAGAGAAGAGAGAGAAGAGAGAAGAAGAGAGAGAGAGAGAGAGGGGGGCAGGAGAGAAAAGAGAAGAGAGAGAGAGAAGAGGGAGATATATCCCGAAGAGAGGAGAGAAGAGAGAGAGAAGAAGAGAGACAACAGACAAAAAACCAGACAGACAGAAAAAGACAGACCAGCAGACAGACAGACAGAGACAGAGACAGAGACAGAGAGACAGACAGACAGACAGACAGACAGACAGAGAGAGAAGAAGAAGAAGAAGAAGAAGAGATTGATTTGATTTGATTGAAGTTTATTTCTCAACGGTGAAGATATTAGCACAAAGGCCGACTTACATATCTGCTGTTGCTACAGTACTATAATAACCGAAACATTCACAGTGAAATATTATTACAGAAGGATATAGACAAATACAGCATCAGTAAAAAAAAAAATAAAAATAATAATAATAATAATAAAAATTTTTTTTAAAAAATTAAAAAACCAAAAAATTTAAAACAACAGCCTCCGGGGAAAAAAAAAAGGGGGAAAAACAACAGAAAAAGTTCTCATTTTAAACAAACACACAACACAAAAACACACACACACACACCCACACACACACACACCACACACCACACACCACACACACACACTTTGGGAAATTTTTTCCCGAAAGCTGAAAAAAATTAAACAAAAAAAAACGGCAAACCCAAAAGGAAAGGAAAAAGAGGAGGGGAGAGAGAGAGAGAGAGGAGGAGAGAGAGGGAGAAAAAGAAAAAAGGGGAAAGAAAGAGAGAAAATTTTTTTTGAGAGTTTAAATTGTTTCTCCTCAAGTTGCTTTGACATCCACAGTATGAAGGTGTTCGCTTTAAAGGGCTTTTTAAATAAATGAAGGTCGTTGTTGCGATTTTTTAGACCCATTTCATTTGTCTATAAGTGAAGAGAATTAAGCATTGCTGTTGCTGCTTTATAGGTTCTTAACAGTATTTCGCACGGAATGAGTGAAAAACTGCTGGTGAGGTTGACAAAATAGAACAGCTCTAGAGAAATGTACTCACATACATACAGAAAAAGAGTCAATTATGGCAATTGCATGGCGATTCCTTTCAACGAAAACACATGGAGTCTCACGTCATCCAGAGTGGGCACCATGTCCCCTGTGGACTGAATGAAAAATGTTCAAACTTCATGTAGCCCTTCTAAATTACATGCTGTCTCTCTGCAGGTGGAATAGGGGTGTGTGTGTGTGTGTGTGTGTGTGTGTGTGTGTGGTGTGTGTGGTGTGTGTGTGTGTGTGTGTGTGTGTGTGTGTGTGTGTGTGTTTGTGGGTGTTGTGTGTGTGTGTGTGTGTGTTGTGTGTGTGTGTCTGTGTGTGTGTGTGAGTCAGTGTGCGTGGTATCATATTATGTGGGTAGTATATGCTCTTCCTAATTTCGTCATTTTGATGACGTCGTTTTAAATCTACGTTTACATTCTTAACATTGTTTTACTTCAACTCCTTGCTTATCTTCTTCTTTACTTCCGTCTTCTTTTATTATTTTCTATCTCTCTTCTTAAAACCGGCGAAGACTCGCTGTCGAAAGCGCTCGTGCTTAACTGTTCCTTGTGTGTCGTCGTATAGGTGAGTACATTTCGCTAGAGCTGTTCTAGTGTGTACGCACATTTAAGCCCATTTTTAACTGGGCGAACTGTTAGTTCGCCGAACATATACTTCGGACAGATCGAGAAACTGTAATTCGTTTCTTTATTGAGCTCAGGCGAGCTTTTAGTTCCCTGAACATGGTTTGGACAGTTCGACAAACTATACTGCGTTCCTTAACTGGCTTATAATGAGATGCAAGCTTTGGCCCGAATTTGCGGCAGAAGCGCAGCATGATACAAAAATGTAGGCTAAAGTCAACATACTTTATTCATCCCTCGCACAGTAATTCAACTAACTACTATTTCATTCTGGGTCACAGAGATATGGCTGCGCCTCCCACAAGTCAAGAACTGGTCAGTTCCCTCCGAAGTGAGTGAAATATCAACATTGTTATCCATTTCTATTTTTATTTCTAATCTTCCTCATCCACAGGAGAGCTCTCTTTGCTCTCAGCTAATCAGAAGCAAGGTTTGCCGAACTGGGCGAATATTCCCAGAGTATTTTGAGCGAAGCTTTTTGGACCCCGAACATAGCTTCGTCACAGTTCGTCGAACTGGCCGAAGTAGGTTCACGAAGTAAAGGTTCGCCCAATTAAGAACCAACTAAGTTTGCCGAACTTATTTTTCAGTTTTATTGAACACCCCGAACTAGGTTTGCGAAGCAAAATTCGTCCAATTAACAACCGGCTTTAGATAAAGCAAATACCACTTTTTGGCTCATGTGTTTTGATTTTTCAAGTGCTTTCAATACAAAACAGTGCCACTTCGTCGCTTGTAGATTACTTGAAATGAAGATTAACCTGCTTATTGTTTTATGTATAATAAACTAGCTGACGATTAGACAGGGATTGTAAGGATTGCTGCTGATTTTAAGTCGGAAACAAGGCGCGCGATTACAGGTGTCCCCCAAGGGACAGTGCTTTCTCCCTTTTTGTTTACTTTGTACTCTACGGGCTGTAGAATTCAGCACGAAAACACCAATCGTAAACTTTGCGGACAACACTGGACTAAGTGGACTAATGATTGACGAGGACGACTCACACTGCCGTCAAAAGATTAGCGATTTTGTGGACTGGTGTGACGAGAACTGCCTCCAGGTAAGTGTGGGAAAGACAAAGGAAATGATTATTGATTTTAGAGAAGAAAAAAAATATCAAAGAAAGTCTAGTGGGATTAAAATCAAAATTAAAACTGATGAAAGAGTAAACAATTATAAATACCTAGGAATAAGGTTTGATGACAAACTGTCTTGGAAATGCCACTTAGATGCAGTAGTTAAGAACGTTCACAGCCGGTTATATTGTTTGAGAAAGATCATGTCCTTTGACATCCGCATGGATCTCGGTCCCCGCTGGTACCTCTTCGGAGACAACTCGGCTTTAGGCCAGTTCAACCAAACCCTCTCTCTCTCTTTATATGTCTGTCTCTGTCAGTCTTGATTCCTACTGTTTGTCGCTTTCTTCGTGAGGATAGACGATAGAACTGTGCACTGAAACTTTACATGCCACTTTGTGAGAACGCTGCGTTCAAGAACTGAGCATTTGCAACGTGGCTATCAAAAGAAAATCCAACTGGCAATGCTTGTTTTTCGGGAGAAAGAAGAAGAAGAAAAAGGCAGACGTTGCAGAATTAATGCTATTTCTCTGTTATATTATCGTCATAAGAGTTGGGTTGCGTGTGATTAAATCTCTCTCTGTCTGTTTGTCTGTCGGTCTATTTATAAGTGTATGTGTGCGCGCGCGTGTGTGTGTGTGTGTGTGTATGTGCGTGCGTGCGTGCGTGCGTGCGTGTGTGTGTGTGTGTGTGTGTGTGTGTGCGTGCGTGCGTGCGTGCGTGCGTGCGTGCGTGCGTGCGTGTGTGTGTGTGTGTGTGTGTTGTGTATGTGTGTGTGTGTGTGTGTGTGTGTGTGTGTGTGTGTGTGTGTGTGTGTGTGTGTGTTGCGCAGTTAACGTATTGTACAAAGAAATTGGTGAGTGTGATGTTTCTGTTTGCTGCGTCTGTGTAAACGCTGTATACATGTTTTGCATTGCAGTACTACAGGTGAGGTGTACACTGCACACACACACACACACACACACACACACACACACACACACACACACACACACACGCACCACATTGGGTAATTTACAGAGAGAGAAGGTGAAGGGGAGGGATAAAATTAAACTTAAAAAAACGACAATAACAACAAGGAAAAGGAAACAGAGAGAGAGAGAGAGAGAGAGAGAGAGAGAGAGAGAGAGAGAGAGAGAGAGAGAGAGAGAGAGAGAGAGAGAGAGAGAGAGCTTTTGTGATGAGTTTGAATTGTTAGCTCCGTCAAGTTGCTTTGACATCCACAGTCGTGAAGGTGTTCGCATTAAGACTTCTTAATAAACTGAAGGTCGTTGTTGACGAGTTTTTAGACCCATTTCAATTTGTCTATGAAGTGAAGAGAATTAAGCATTGCTGTTGCTGCTTTATAGGTTCTTAACAGTATTTCGCACGGAATGAGTGAAAAACTGCTGGTGAGGTTGACAAAATAGAACAGCTCTAGAGAAATGTACTCACATACATACAGAAAAAGAGTCAATTGTGGCAATTGCATGGCGATTCCTTTCAACGAAAACACATGGAGTCTCACGTCATCCAGAGTGGGCACCATGTCCCCTGTGGACTGAATGAAAAATGTTCAAACTTCATGTAGCCCTTCTAAATTACATGCTGTCTCTCTGCAGGTGGAATAGGTGTGTGTGTGTGTGTGTGTGTGTGTGTGTGTGAGTGTGTGTGTGTGTGTGTGTGTGTGTGTGTGTGTGTGTGTGTGTGTGTGTGTGTGTGTGTGTGTGTGTGTGTGTGTGTGAGTCTAGTGTGCGTGTGTATTCATAATTATGTGGGTAGATAGTGCTCTTCCTAATTTTCGTCATTTTGATGACGTCGTTTTAAATCTACGTTTACATTCTTAACATTGTTTTACTTCAACTCCTTGCTTATCTTCTTCTTTACTTCCGTCTTCTTTTATTATTTTCTATCTCTCTTCTTACACCCGGCGAAGACTCGCTGTCGAAAGCGCTCGTGCTTAACTGTTCCTTGTGTGTCGTCGTATAGGTGAGTACATTTCGCTAGAGCTGTTCTAGTGTGTACGCACATTTAAGCCCATTTTTAACTGGGCGAACTGTTAGTTCGCCGAACATATACTTCGGACAGATCGAGAAACTGTAATTCGTTTCTTTATTGAGCTCAGGCGAGCTTTTAGTTCCCTGAACATGGTTTGGACAGTTCGACAAACTATACTGCGTTCCTTAACTGGCTTATAATGAGATGCAAGCTTTGGCCCGAATTTGCGGCAGAAGCGCAGCATGATACAAAAATGTAGGCTAAAGTCAACATACTTTATTCATCCCTCGCACAGTAATTCAACTAACTACTATTTCATTCTGGGTCACAGAGATATGGCTGCGCCTCCCACAAGTCAAGAACTGGTCAGTTCCCTCCGAAGTGAGTGAAATATCAACATTGTTATCCATTTCTATTTTTATTTCTAATCTTCCTCATCCACAGGAGAGCTCTCTTTGCTCTCAGCTAATCAGAAGCAAGGTTTGCCGAACTGGGCGAATATTCCCAGAGTATTTTGAGCGAAGCTTTTTGGACCCCGAACATAGCTTCGTCACAGTTCGTCGAACTGGCCGAAGTAGGTTCACGAAGTAAAGGTTCGCCCAATTAAGAACCAACTAAGTTTGCCGAACTTTTTTTCAGTTTTATTGAACACCCCGAACTAGGTTTGCGAAGCAAAATTCGTCCAATTAACAACCGGCTTTAGATAAAGCAAATACCACTTTTTGGCTCATGTGTTTTGATTTTTCAAGTGCTTTCAATACAAAACAGTGCCACTTCGTCGCTTGTAGATTACTTGAAATGAAGATTAACCTGCTTATTGTTTTATGTATAATAAACTAGCTGACGATTAGACAGGGATTGTAAGGATTGCTGCTGATTTTAAGTCGGAAACAAGGCGCGCGATTACAGGTGTCCCCCAAGGGACAGTGCTTTCTCCCTTTTTGTTTACTTTGTACTCTACGGGCTGTAGAATTCAGCACGAAAACACCAATCGTAAACTTTGCGGACAACACTGGACTAAGTGGACTAATGATTGACGAGGACGACTCACACTGCCGTCAAAAGATTAGCGATTTTGTGGACTGGTGTGACGAGAACTGCCTCCAGGTAAGTGTGGGAAAGACAAAGGAAATGATTATTGATTTTAGAGAAAGAAAAAAAAAATCAAAGAAAGTCTAGTGGGATTAAAATTAAAATTAAAACTGATGAAAGAGTAAACAATTATAAATACCTAGGAATAAAGTTTGATGACAAACTGTCTTGGAAATGCCACTTAGATGCAGTAGTTAAGAACGTTCACAGCCGGTTATATTGTTTGAGAAAGATCATGTCCTTTGACATCCGCATGGATCTCGGTCCCCGCTGGTACCTCTTCGGAGACAACTCGGCTTTAGGCCAGTTCAACCAAACCCTCTCTCTCTCTTTGTATGTCTGTCTCTGTCAGTCTTGATTCCTACTGTTTGTCGCCATCTTCGTGAGGATAGACGATAGAACTGTGCACTGAAACTTTACATGCCACTTTGTGAGAACGCTGCGTTCAAGAACTGAGCATTTGCAACGTGGCTATCAAAAGAAAATCCAACTGGCAATGCTTGTTTTTCGGGAGAAAGAAGAAGAAGAAGAAAAAGGCAGACGTTGCAGAATTAATGCTATTTCTCTGTTATATTATCGTCATAAGAGTTGGGTTGCGTGTGATTAAATCTCTCTCTGTCTGTTTGTCTGTCGGTCTATTTATAAGTGTATGTGTGTGCGTGTATGTGTGTGTGTGTGTGTGTGTGTGTGTGTGTGTGTGTGTGTGTGTGTGTGTGTGTGTGTGTTTTGTGTGTGTGTGTGTGTGTGAGTGTGTGTGTGTGTGTGTGTGTGTGTGTGTGTGTGTGTGTGTGTGTGTGTGTGTGTGTGTGTGTGGGGTGTGTGTGTGTGCGTGTGTGTGTGTGTGTGTGTGTGTGTGTTGTGCAGTTAACGTATTGTACAAAGAAATTGGTGAGTGTGATGTTTCTGTTTGCTGCGTCTGTGTAAACGCTGTATACATGTTTTGCATTGCAGTACTACAGGTGAGGTGTACACTGCACACACACACACACACACACACACACACACACACACACACACACACACACACACCACACACACACACACACACACACACCACACACACACACACACACACACACACACACACACCGCGCGCGCGCGCGCGCGCGCGCGCAGAGAGAGAGAGAGAGAGAGAGAGAGAGAGGGGGAAAAGTGTGAATATTTATAAACTCCCATCTGACCTTTCTTTTCCTCTTTGGTTGTTGTAGTTGCCCTTCGATAATTGTTGGCTACTATGATACAATTAAGCCTCATATATTTGGTTACCCGAGATGTCCATCTGTTGGTTACTGTACATCTCCATCACTTGGTTACTATGGAAAGTCTTCCGCAATAAATTATTGTTTACCGTGGCAGACTTCCGTCTGTTGATTACTGCAAGATCCAAACAAAAAAAGATTCAAACGAACGCTTCTTTAACACGGACACACAATATGCAAATTTGTTACTGCAGACCGTCGTCTGTTGGTTACTGCACACCGTCATCTGTTGGTTACTGCAGACCGCCGTCTGTTGGTTACTGCAGACCGCCGTCTGTTGGTTACTGCATACCGCTTTCTGTTGGTTACTGCAGACAGCCGTCTGTTGGTTACTGGAGACCGTCGTCTGTTGGTTACTGCAGATCGCCAACTGTTGGTTACTGCAGACCGCTGTCTGTTGGTTACTGCAGACCGCCATCTGCTGATTACTGCAAATCGCTGCCTGTTGGTTACTGCAGACCGCCAATTGTTGGTACTGCAGACCGCCAACTGTTGGTTACTGCATACCGCTGTCTGTTGGTTACTGCAGACCGCCAACTGTTGGTTACTGCAGATCGCCATCTGCTGGTTACTGCAGACCGCCAACTGTTGGTTACTGCAGACCGCCATCTGCTGGTTACTGCAGACCGCCAATTGTTGGTTACTGCAGATCGCCAACTGTTGGTTACTGCAGACCGCTGTCTGTTGGTTACTGCAGATCACTGTCTGCTGGATACTGCACACCGCCAATTGTTGGTTACTGTTGATCGCCAACTGCTGGTAATTGCATACCGCCATCTGCTGGTTACTGCATACCGCCATCTGTTGGTTACTGCATACCGCCGTCTGTTGGTTACTGCAGACTGATGTGTCCGTCTGTTCCCAACTCGCTTTGATTGTGAGAGTGTTGCTTCAGTACTCAGCAGGTGTCACTGTTGTGTGTGAGTGGCGCGCGCTCCAGGAAAGGTAGCTATAAAATGTAGGATCAGCAGGGTGGCAGAACAAGTAAAGTGTGTGTGTGTGTGTGTGCGCGCGGGGGGGGGTGTTGTGTGTGTGTGTGTGTGTGTGTGTGTGTTCACACGCGCGCGCGGGCGTGTTTGTGTGCGTGCAAGCGTGCGTGCGTGCTTGTGTGTGTGTGTGTGTGTGTGTGTGTGTGTGTGTGTGTGTGTGTGTGTGTGTGTGTGTGTGTGTGTGTGTGTGTGGTGAAAGAGAGAGAGAGAGAGAGAGAGAGAGAGAGAGAGAGAGAGAGAGAGAGAGAGAGAGAGAGAGAGAGAGAGAGAGAGAGAGAGAGAGAGCGTGCGTGCGTGCTCGTGTCTGTCAGTGATCAGCGACCCGAACTGCATTGTAGTGTGAAATAATGTAAGTTTTAACCGCATTAAATGAACTTTCAAAGCCTGTTTTATTTCACACTTGCACAGCGGTTCGCTTCAAATCAGTGTGCTGCGTGGGCAAACAGATGTCGTACCTATGTATACCAGCCGGCCTCAGTCAAAGAACAGGAGAAATCCCCAAAACAGCATGAGCACAAAATCACCTCATACAGCAAAACAGCGACGCCGCATTGTCTCTCTACCCTTTTTGCTCTGATTTTAATGCGCTGTAAGTGCTTGACATACAATCTACACTTGTTGTTTAAAGGCCTTTGAGGGCTTTGCGAGATTTGGTTCGCAGAGAGGGGCAGAGAGGGGCCCTGCATGCAAAAGAAGAAACAGATGAGGTTATTGACGTATAAAACAGCAAAGAACGCACACGCACCACCAGGAACAGCGGTGAGGTTAACTCAGGTCAGTGGGCGCGGATCTCCCGTCGCAGGAACATGTGTCAGTAGACCGGACACATGGATGGACGAGGAGAAGGATGCGATCTGAGCGCTTTGTCTTAACGGCACTGTTTTTTGCACTCGCTTCGCTTCCCTCTGAGTTCCGGACGTACAGCGCCGAGTCCGCTGGTTCTGACAGCAAGCTGCTGGAAGGTATATGATACAATATAATATGGCGCTGCCGAAGTTGGTGTATTTGATTGCTGTCGTTTGCTTTATGAGTGATACTGATAATTACAAGTAAGTAAGTAAACATGGTGCTTAACGTCCACACAAACCGTAAGGCTTATTAGGGACGGGGAGAAGGGGTGAGGGGGGGGGGGGGGGGGGGGGAGGGGGGGGACGGAGATGGGGGAAGAGGGTGACTGTTATACCTATCGCTACACTGTCACCATCAGAATGACTCCTGCACTAAGATGGGCAGCGATGAGACCCATTTTAATATTTCATTAATTGTGAAGGACAAAGTCATAAGACAGTGTCCACAGACCACAATTTTTGAAGAGAAAGGAGAGCCGAAGCGGATTCGAGCCGAGGTCCCTCTGCTTATCAGCCTAACGCCTTACCGCTGGGCCAAACTGGCTCACTGATAATTACATGGCGCGTAACTGTAGGCTATACGTGACTTTGCTTTGTTTCAGTGTGTTTGTTTGTTTTTGTGTGTTTGATTTTAACGCAGTGTCTTATTTTATGCCGAAAGGCACACGAAATGCACGTTTTTGGGGCAGTTGATAGTTTCTGTGTGTTTTTAAAACTATTTGATTTTTAATCACCGATTAATGTTTTTAATTAGTTTTTTTAAATCCCTTTTACCATTTATTTTAAGGAAATGTATTGGTGATGCAAATAGAAAGCACTTTAATAATTCAATGAATAAATAAAATATGTCCTTTTAATATTGTTTATGTTAAGTAGTGTTATGTCAAGTGATATGTGTTTCAATGCTATACATGGTTCTGGTCCTGGCTACCACTCTGAACTGCTACATGTCTACACTCCGTCTCGTACACTACGTTCTTCTACGCTCTTCTTCTGACACCCGCATGCTGAAAATCCAACAATACAAACGCAAGACTAATGGCTTTCTCACCTTCTCTTGCTTTGGAACCCACATTTGGAATTCACTCCCACAAGACCTTAGACACTGCCTGTCATCTTTAAAAGCCAAACTGAAAACCTTCCTTTTGTCACAGTATTTTCGCACCAATTAATATCAATACCCAGTTTCTGCTACGGTCATTGTGTGTGTGTGTGTGTGTGTGTGTGTGTGTGTGTGTGTGTGTGTGTGTGTGTGTGTGTGTGTGTGTGTGTGTGTGCGGTTGTGTGCGTGCGTGCTCGCGCGCTCTCGCATGTATGATATATAATACAGATCAATGTCGTACACATTTGAATTCATTGTGGTTTTTATTCGTGTGTGTGTGTGGGGGGGGGGGGGGTGGGGGGGGGGTGGTTGTCTTTCGTTGGTGTTTGTGCGGGTTGTTTGGATGCAACTGTACTCTACGTGTGTATAGAACATCATATTTAGGTTAATATGTATCATGTGAGCGTTTAGAGCGTTCATGAGTGCATGATAAATGTACATTATTATTATTTAGTGGTCACCTGGCAGAATATGGGAATGGGTATAAGCAAGCTCTTCAAGGTCATAACTTATCATTTTTCCCCGCATGCTTTTTTCATCTGTGTTTATTAATAATAATAATAATAATAATAATAATAATAATAATAATAATAATAATAATAATGCGCTCAACCTAAATACGTTATTCTATACACCTGCAGAGCACAGTCCTATCGAAACAATTTGCATAAAGTATTATACGGAAATACACACACCACACACACACACACACACACACACACACACACACACACACACACACACACACACACACACACACACACACACACACATACACACACACACACACACACACACACACACACACACACACACACACACACACACACACCACACACAACACACACACACACACACACACACACACACACACACACACACACACACACACACACACACACACACACACACACACGCACACACGCACATACACACAACATGACTGTAGCAGAAACTGGGTATTGATATTAGTCTGAGGCGGAAATACTGTGAGAAGAGGAAGGTTTTCAGTTTGGCTTTGTACTGTGTAGTTCTTTTAAATGCAGATATGTGACCCGTTCTCACCAAATGAGTCTTAAGTCGAAGCCGGCTTACTGTGCTTCAGGCAAAAGCAGCCAGTGGGGATCTGTCTGGGTGTTTTCAGATTTTTGCGAAATTAAAGTCTATAAGCATTAGTCTTTGGTGTGTTTGCACTAATATGCTCTGAAAAGTTGAATAAATATGTTTAAAACACATTTTATTCACCCTACCCCGCATCAGTTTTGCTCATTTAAAATCGAGAGCATGGGATTAAAAACATTAACAAAGTACATTAAAAGTTAACTAATGTTAAAATTTCAAGTCTCTTCAGGTGCCTCAATGTTTGATAAAATGTTCATGGGCCAAAGTTAGTAAAGATTGGTACACTTAAACCTCCTGTTGCTAAGGATTAAAGGAAAAGCTACTCAATGCACAATGAAAACTTTAAAGCTGATTTTCTCAAAATCGCCTCCGCCACACATGCAACCTTCAGAAACACGTCACATCCACTTTTTATGGAGTAGAAACGTGATTTAAGTGTCAAAAAAGCAAGCAGAACTTGCAGATTTGAGACATGCAGATAGCTCAAATTGCCAAATTTTAAGTTAAGACTCATTTCGTGAGAACAGGTCACATATGCCTGTTTAATGCTTTCATATGAAAATGCTATGATGTAGCTTGCTTGCTGGGTGTAAACATGCCTGTATTGCTCCTTGTTATAATTCATTTTCTATGTACTATTACTATTTTAAGCTTTTATCTTTGAATCAAATTACTCTTACACTGTGATACATGCATTCTGATCCTCTGCCTATGAGAACGTATTAGATGCATTTACCCTTCTGCCAATACTACCGCAGTAAACATGCCGGATCCGATTCGCATCCGGTCCGGATCGGCTGGGAAGCATTGGCCAGACAGAAGCGGGCCGGATGATTCTTCCACATTGGCTGGCTTCCGGCGGACCGGATCCGTTTGGCCAAAACCTGACACAATCAGCCAGAACTAAGTCTGATCCGAGCTGGTTTTGCACAGTGTTATCCGAGACGTCTGTGGAAGAACGGAACCGAGTCGGAAAGTCGGAAACTGGTAGCGGGCTGGTTGCGTCCTGCCAGAAACCGGGCCCGATGATTCATGCACACCGGCTTGCTTCCAGACCAGATGAGTTTGGTCAAAACTTGACCAGGCCATCCAGATCGGACCCGGGTCGATTTTGCACAATATGAACCACGCCTTGTTTGGAAAAAAAAAAGGAACTGAAACGGATGCGGGAAGTCGGATCCGGCATATACATACCATCCGGCCCGATTCTGGCTGCACGCTGGCCGTAACGGCCATAACTGGCCGTAACCAAAACGCTTCCGGATGAGATCCGGCATGTGTACTGGGACGTGTTATGTGGGTGCGGGAAGAGGGAGGGAGGGAGGCGGCACATGCTTATGATCGTGCATGGAAGTGACGTTTACGTTATACTGATTCAACGCTATTGCTTTGCCACAAAGATGAGTGACCTAGATACCCCGACACACCGGTAGTTTCCCCTGCCCCTGAACTGACCTCAAGGTCAACTGCATTTGCACGTAGTCTTACACAAAAGTTTGAGTTCCAGTGTTCCCTCATTCTTCGCAGCGACTCACTTGCAATTCTTGATTAATGTACGACTGCGGAACATTAACTGGGTGCGTGATGCTCAGGGTGTCCAAAATGCTAGCTTTTTACTTCCCTCTTCCAGTGCAGTCTGCTTTCCACACCGGCTTTTGTTCAGAGTAGTTTCCCCTGAACAACAGGTGTTGCGCATTGTTGCTAGGGGTGTGGTATGGTGGGGTGGGGAGGAGGGTTGTGTGTGTGTGTGTGTGTTTTATGCATGTATGTATGTGTGCATGTATGTATGCATAGATGAATGTATATATGTTTGCATGCATCTGTCTCTGTCTCCGTCTGTCTGTCTGTCTGTCTGCCTGCCTGCCTGCCTGCCTGCCTGCCTGTCTGTTTGTCTGTCTGTCTTTGTCTCTGTCTGTCTCTTTCTCTCTCTCTCTCTCTCTCTCTCTCTCCTCTCTCTCTCTCTTCTCTCTCTCTCGTCTCGTCTTCTTCTGTCTGTCTTTCCCCTCTCTCTGTCCGCCCGTCCGTTCGTCTGTCTGTCTCTGTCTCGCTCTGTCTCTCTGTCTCGTCTGTCCGTCCGTCCGTCCGTCCGTCCGTCCGTCCGTCCGTCCGTCCGTCCGTCCGTCCGTCCGTCCGTCCGTCTGTCTGTCTGTCTGTCTGTCTGTCTGTCTGTCTGTCTCTGATTACATTTTGTAAACTTCCAGACGTGACCAGCCAAGTAGAAGATGGACAGCCGCTTTGCTTCATTCTGCGATGCATCGTCGGGCTAGCAAGGGATCTTCGCTGCTGCTTCAGCTTTGCATCAATCAACAACCTCTTCTATGCCTTTCACCCTAAAGCCCCTGACACCCCCCAAGCAGAAGAAGAATATCTGGAAACAGACACGCCGTTCTCCGCCAATGACGACTACAACGACAGAGTTCCAATCAGAAACAAGCATCCGAACGTTGACGAGGGTCTCGTATTCCTTAGCAGCATCACCCGGATACATTCCGCACAACGGCACAAACGAATTCCTCTTCTCAGCGCACGTGAGATTCTTGAAACCTTCGCGGTTTCAAGAATCTGCTACAACGCCAAAGGAACGAGGCCTAAAAAGCGAAGCGTAAAAGAAAGAGTCGCGGGAAGACAGCCACGCTTAAAGATCACGGATGGAAAAGCCAGAGAGAGACGATCGCACGAGAAACAGGAAGGCATGGGAGAGTATGGGTCTCCAAGCCTGCTCCGTGCGACTCAAGCACGATCCAGCAGAATGGACAGAAGGTTAAGACGCCGGCGAAGTCCCAGCCCGAAGAACACTGCAGCCGTTGACAAGAACGCTGAAAAAAAACGGAAGCGGAAGCGACGTGCTGGCGTGGTTCCGAGACAGCACCGTGGAGACGATCCTTACTTGTATGGACATTCAGACAACTCCCAAAGACTGCTCAAGAGGCAGGCTGGGACGACTGTGTCGATCGCGGGCAGCCCGGCTACATCGGCCACTGTGTCCCTTGTGGGCAGCACGGAGTCGGCACCACCTCTAGACACACAGCAAACAACTCTGTCCATCGTCGGCACAGCACAAGATACAACTCTGTCCACTGTCGGCACAGCACAAGATACAACCCTGTCCATCGTCGGCACAGCACAAGATACAACTCTGTCCATCGTCGGCACAGCACAAGATACAACTCTGTCCATCGTCGACACAGAGACAAAATCGACCCAGAGGACGTCTATGTCTATTTTTGGATCCAGATCGACAGAACAAGAGACAACTCTGTCTATTGTGGGTCAGCAAACGTCTACAAGTGGGTCCACAGCGACAACACACGAGACAACTTTATCCATTGTGGGTCAGAAAACAACAACTGGGAACACAACAACAGCAGAGGCGGCAACATCAACAACGCCACCGGGAACAACTATTTCAATAATGAATGAGGAAACATCTCAAACCTCCGCGACCGAAGAAACAACGGCTGCAACGTCCATAGAAGAAACGACATCAACAACAGAAGAAACGGATTCGACAACTGAAGAAACGACATCGGCAACAACAACCGAAAGGACAAGAGCAAAACCAACTACAGCGCCAACAGCATCATCAACACCAGGTTCTACTATATCGATTGTAAATGATCAAACAAGTGCAACCTCAATCACTGAAGGAGCATCATCGAAGGAAACAATATTGACATCAGAAGAAAAAACATCGCCAACGACAACTGAAATAACATCAGCAACAACATCAGAAACAACAGCATCATCAACAAAACAAACAACATCTCCTAGAACAACTGAGGGGACATCAGCAACAACTACAGAAACTGCAACACCAGGATCTACTCTATCAATTGTGGATAACCAAACAACTGGAACTACTATCACTGAGGGTACATCAACAAGAGAAACAACATCTACATCAAGACAAACAACATCAGAGACAACAGCATCCTCAACAAAACAAAAAACTTCTCCTACAACTGAGGAGACAACATCAACACCAGCTACATATACTACAACACCAAGATCAACTCTATCAATTGTGGATGACCAAACATCTGGAACTACTATGACTGAAGGTATATCAACAAGAGAAACAGCATCTACATCAAGACAAACAGCATCAGAGACAATATCAGAGACAACAGCATCGTCAACGAAACAAACAACTTCTCCTAAAACAACTGAGGGGACAACATCAACACCAGCTACAGATACTACAATACTAGGATCAACTCTATCAATTGTGGATGACCAAACAACTGCAACTACCACCACTGAGGGTACATCAACAAAGCAATCAACATCGCCAACACCAACTGACGGAACAACATCAGCAACAACCGCGGAGACAAAAGCATCGTCAAAAAAACAAACGACATCGCCAACAACAACTGAGGGGACAACATCACCACCAACAACAGAAACTACAACACCAGGATCGACTCTATCAATTGTGGATGACCAAACAACAAAGCAATCAACATCGCCAACACCAACTGACGGAACATCAGAAACAACCGCAGAGACAACATCATCGTCAACAAAACAAACAACATCTCCAACAACTACTGAAGGGACACAGTCACCAACAACAACAGAAACTACAACACCAGGATCAACTCTATCAATTGTGGATGACCAAACAACTGGAACTACTATCGCTGACGGGACATCAACAAAACAAACAGCATCGTCAACAACAACTGAAGGAACAGCATCAGCAACAATAACAAAAACAACAGAATCATCAACGACAGAAACAACATCTCCAACTACAATTGAAAGGACAACATCAGCTACAACAACAGAATCTACAACACCAGGATCAACTCTATCAATTGTGGATAACCAAACAACTGGAACTACTATCACTGACGGTACATCACAAAAGACACAACATCTACATCAAGACAAACAACATCGCCATCAACATCAGAGACAACAGCATCGTCAACGAAACAAACAACCTCTCCTACAACAACTATGGGGACTACATCAGCAACAACTACAGAAGCTACAACACCAGGATCAACTCTATCAATTGTGGATGACCAAACAAATGGACCTACTATGACTGAGGGTACATCAACAAGAGAAACAACATCTACATCAAGACAAACAACATCAGAGACAACAGCATCGTCAACGAAACAAACAACATCTCCTACAACACCTGAGGGGACAACACCAACACCAACTAGAGAAACTACAATACCAGAATCAACTCTATCAATTGTGGATGATCAAATAACTGCAACTACCATCACTGAAGTTACATCAACAAAGCAATCAACATCGCCAACACCAACTGACGGAACAACATCAGCAACAACCGCGGAGACAAAAGCATCGTCAACAAAACAAACAACATCGCCAACAACAACTGAGGGGACAACATCACCAACAACAACAGAAACTACAACACCAGGATCAACTCTATCAATTGTGGATGACCAAACAACAAAGCAATCAACATCGCCAACACCAACTGACGGAACATCAGAAACAACCGCAGAGACAACATCATCGTCAACAAAACAAACAACATCTCCAACAACTACTGAAGGGACACAGTCACCAACAACAACAGAAACTACAACACCAGGATCAACTCTATCAATTGTGGATGACCAAACAACTGGAACTACTTTCACTGACGGGACATCAACAAAACAAACAGCATCGCCAACAACAACTGAAGGAACAGCATCAGCAACAATAACAAAAACAACAGAATCATCAACGACAGAAACAACATCTCCAACTACAATTGAAAGGACAACATCAGCTACAACAACAGAATCTACAACACCAGGATCAACTCTATCAATTGTGGATGACCAAACAACTGGAACTACTATCACTGACGGGACATCAACAAAAGACACAACATCTACATCAAGACAAACAACATCGCCATCAACATCAGAGACAACAGCATCGTCAACGAAACAAGCAACATCTCCTACAACAACTATGGGGACTACATCAGCAACAACTACAGAAGCTACAACACGAGGATCAACTCTATCAATTGTGGATGACCAAACAAATGGACCTACTATGACTGAGGGTACATCAACAAGAGAAACAACATCTACATCAAGACAAACAACATCAGAGACAACAGCATCGTCAACGAAACAAACAACATCTCCTACAACACCTGAGGGGACAACACCAACACCAACTAGAGAAACTACAACACCAGGATCAACTCTATCAATTGTGGATGACCAAACAACAGCAATTACCATCACTGAAGTTACATCAACAAAGCAATCAACATCGCCAACACCAACTGACGGAACAACATCAGCAACAACCGCAGAGAAAACAGCATCGTCATCAAAAGAAACAACATCACCAACAACAACTGAGGGGAAAACATCACCAACAACAACAGAAACTACAATACCAGGATCAACTCTATCAACTGTGGATGACCAAACAACTGGAACTACAATCAGTGACGAGACATCAACAAAGCAAACAGCATCGCCAACAACAACCGAAGGAACAACATCAGCAACAATATCAAAGACAACAGTATTGTCAACAACAGAAACAACATCGCCAACAACAACTGAGGGGACAGCATCACCACCAACAACAGAAAATACAACAACAGGATCAACTCTATCTATTGTGGATGACCAAACAGCTGGAACTACAATCACTGTGGGTACTTCAACAGGAGAAACAACATCTACATCAAGACAAACTACATCGCGACCAGCATCAGAAACAACAGCATCGTCAACGAAACAAACAACATCACCTACAACAACTGAGGGGACAACATCAGCACCAACTACAGAAACTACAACACCAGGATCTACTCTATCAATTGTGGATGACCGAACAACTGCAACCACTACCACTGAGGGTACTTCAACAAAACCAACAACATCGCCAATAACAACTGAAGGAACAGCATCAGCAACAACCCTAGAGACAACAGCAACAAAACAAATAACATCGCCAACAACAACTGAAAGAACAACATCAAAGACGACAGCAACGTCAACAAAACAAACAGCATCTTTCACAACAACTGGAAGGGCAACATCAGCAAGAACTACAGAAACTACAACACCAGGATCTACTCTATCAGTTGTGGATGACCAAACAACTGGACGTGCAATGACTGAGTTTACATCTACAAGAGAATCCACATCCACATCTAGACAAACAACATTGCCATCAACATCAGAGACAACAGCATCGTCAACGAAACAAACAGCATCTCCTACAACAACTAAGCGAACAACATCAGCATCAACAACAGAAAGTAGAACACCAGGCTCTACTCTATCAACTGTGGATGATAAAACAACTGGAACTACTATGACTGAGGGTACATCATCTAAAGACGCAACATCTACATCAAGACAAACAATATCGCCACCAACATCAGAGACAACAGCATCGTCACCGAAACAACCAACATCGCTAACAACAACTGGTAGAACAACATCAGCAATAACCACAGAGACAACGGCATCAACAACGAAAGAAACGACATCTCCCACAACAACTGAAAGGACAACATCAGCAACAACTACAGAAACTACAACACCAGGATCAACGCTATCAATTGTCGATAACCAAACAACTGGTCCTACTATGACTGATGGTGCATCTACAAGAGAAACAACATCTACATCAAGACAAACAACATCGCCAACAACAGCTGAGGGAACAACATCAGCAACATTATCAGAGACAACAGCATCGTCAACAAAACGAACAACATCGCCAACAACAACTGAAATGACAACACCAGCAACAACCGCAAAGACAACAGAAACAGCAAAGAAAGAAACGACATTTTCCACAACTGTAAGGACAACATACAACACCAACTACAGAAACCACAACACCGAGGATCAACTCCATCAATTGTGGATGATCAAACAACTGGAACTACTATCGCTGAGGGTACACCAACAAAAGAATCAACATCGCCAGCAACAACTGAAAGAATAACATCAGCAACAACATCTGAGACAACATCATCTACAAAAGAAACAAAATCGCCAACAATAACTGAAAGAACATCATCAGGAACAACATCAGAGACAACAGCATCGACAACATCTCCTACAACAACTGAAAGGACAGCATCAGCAACAACTACAGAAACTACAACACCAGGGTCAACTGTTTCAATCGTAGATGACCAGACAACTGGACCCACAATTACTGAGGGAACGTCAACAAAAGAAT
>JABMCL010003769.1:432500-435000 GCA_018857735.1 Alviniconcha marisindica | reverse complement strand
CGCTATTCATCCTTACATGTTCGTAGTATGTAGCAAAGACTGGGTGTCAAACAAGTCCAAACGGACTTGATGCCACTATATTAGCGCATCGCCTTTGGTCTCTGAGTTGTGTGTCCTTCTAAATACAGTTCGTTGGATTTTCAGACCCGCCCCACCACGGCGACAACAGAAGACAGCCGTGCTCCATACTGCGATGTCTTTACGGAATAGCAAAGGACCCTAACTGCTGCCACAGCTCAACATCTCGCAACCATGTCTACTATGCCGTTCGTCCTAAGGCCCCTGACATCCACAGACGGGAGAAAGACTCGCCGCCTTTCGCCAACTCCCAACGACTGCTCAAGAGGCAGGCTGGGACGACTGTCTCCATCGCGGGCAGCCCGGCTACCACGGCCACTGTGTCCCTTGTGGGCAGCACGGAGTCGGCACCACCTCTAGACACACAGCAAACAACTCTGTCCATCGTCGGCACAGCACAAGATACAACCCTGTCCATCGTCGACACAGACACGAAATCGACCCAGATAACGACTCTGTCTATTGTGGGTCAGGAAACATCAGCTGGGTCCACAACGACAACACACGGGACAACCCTGTCTATTGTTGGCCAGGAGACACCAACAGCTGGGTCCACATCAACATCAGAGGCAACATCAACAACGACACCTACAACAACACCAGGGTCTACTATATCAATTGTTAATGACGAGACAAGTGCAACAACAACTGAGAGAACAACTTCAACAACAACCACAGAAACTACAAATAAAGGACCAACTCTATCATATGTAGATGACCAAACAACTGGAACTATACTTACATCGTCAACAACAACTGAGAGAACAACATCAACAACAACCACAGAAACTACAAATAAAGGACCGACTCTATCATATGTAGATGACCAAACAACTGGAACTATAATTACATCGCCAGCAACAACTGAGAGAACAACTTCAACAACCACCACAGAAACTACAAATAAAGGACCGACTCTATCATATGTAGATGACCAAACAACTGGAACTATAATTACATCGCCAACAACAACTGAGAGAACAACTTCAACAACAACCACAGAAACTACAAATAAAGGACCAACTCTATCATATGTAGATGACCAAACAACTGGAACTATAATTACATCGCCAACAACAACTGAGAGAACAACATCATCAACAACGGCATCGTCAACAAAAGAAACAACAACTGAGAGAACAACATCGGCAACAACAACTGAGAGAACAACATCGACAACAACCACAGAAACTACAACTAAAGGACCAACTCTATCATATGTAAATAATAATAATATTCAGCTATAAATAATTCTTATAAATGCCCAAACAACTGCAGTTACAAGACATTGCTGACAACAACCGAAAGAACAACCTCAGTAACAACCACAGAGACAGCAGCATCGTCAACAAAACAAACAACATCGCATAGAACAACAGAAGGAATAACATCACCAACAACGCCAAGATCAACTATTTCAGTTGTAGATGACCACGCACACAACCGCAAATACAAACACCCAGGGAACAACCACACCTTCATCTTCCGAAGACACAGCACCGGCAACAATAACTGAGACACGAACTGAGATAACAACATCAGTGACAACAGCCGAGAGAACGACATCAGCAGCAAACGCAGAAAGGAAACCAGTAGCAGTGTGATCTACTACACCAATCGTCATTAATGACGAAGCAGCTACTACGGAGAACTCAAGTACTCAATTATTCTGTTATGGGGCATCGATCCTCATCACCAACAGAAAAAAACGGTATCAGTCCTATCGAATGCAACAAGAAAAACATCACCCACCCCCTACTCCAATACACACACACACACACACACACACACACACACACACACACCACCACACACACACGCACGCACGTACGCACGCACACACACACGCACACACACGCGCGCAAGAGCGCACGCTCGCACGCACGCACACACACATTGCGCACGCACACACGCACGCACACACATGTGCTCGCAAGCACACACGCACGCGTGCACGCACGTCCAAACCCACATGCACGAATACACGCAAGTGTAAGACTGATTGCACTATCAACGGAGTTGACCAGTAAAACAACCTTCCACCTAGTGGTTTAATATAACTGTTCTGGGTGTCTGACAGTATATAGTTTACAGAGGTCCGAACATAGTTTACTATCCGAGGAATGAGTGAACAACTACTGGTGAGGTTGACAAAACAGAACAGATCTAGGGAAATAATTATACTCACCAGTACGACAAAACACAAGGAAACAATAGCACACGATCGCTTTTACCAAAAAAATTCTTCTTCGGGTGTAAGAAGATAGACTACAAAAGACGAAGGAAGCATTTCGGAGAGGTAATCTTTTGTCGAAAGCGTCGTACTATGTGCTATTGTTTCCTTGTGTTTCGTTGCACTGGTGAGTAGTGCATTTCCCTAGATCTGTTCCATATTAATTTTTATTATGTTCGTTTGCTTTTA
>JABMCL010003769.1:420000-427500 GCA_018857735.1 Alviniconcha marisindica | reverse complement strand
AAGCACCCGGATGTGAGGGTATTAACAGTTCGCTTTAAAGGTGCAGTCGGCTAGGAACTAATGCCTCAAAGCAGCATGCCGTGGATCGAGCGTGGGTGTGGAACAGCTGGTTGCATAATAATGGTTTCCCCGGACCGATGGCAACCACAGCGAAAATTCCAAAGCAGCGGGAGAGTAGAGCCCCTTTACCTTAGACTGAAAATCTCCTAACTTAGTTCCCCGGACTCTTTAGACATGTTTTTATAAGATGAAAATACGTCATTATACGCATATATGCAAAGATGATGGGCCTCAGCTGACGTCATGCGCTGTCAGCAGCGACGTATAAAAAGCTGAGTACGTAATCACAGGCGTCACATCTGTTGTCTGAGAGGACCGGTCGTCAGAGAATCATGTGTCAGTAGACGGGACACATGGAAGAAGGAGGTGAAGAATGCGACCTGAGCAACTTGTATTGACGGCACTGTTCCTTGCGCTCGCTTCGCCCCTCTCTGATCTCCGGGCGTCCCGTGCCGGCTCCTCTGGCAGCGATGGACTGGAAGGTTAGCTAATTAGAACTCTGGTTTATTTTAACTTCCCGTCAGCCGGACAGGGTCACCTCAGGCCGATTACACTCCGGCATTAGGACATGTGCAATTAAAAAAAGGGTTTGCTCCTCCCACACCCCCCATTTAATTTTTCCTTTTCCTTTATTTTATTTTTTAAATAGACCTTTTAGAAAGTCAGTCCATATAAAAACAAATTATGAGACTTTTCAAAAAGACAGACACACACACACACACACACACACACACACACACACACACACACACACACACACACACACACACACACACACACACACACACACACACGCACATACACACATGCGCGCGCACGCACGCACGCACACACAACAATATAAAGCTAGGTCTTCTAGTGTCGTAGACCATTCGATATAAGATTAAATAAAAACATTAAAAACAATAATAAAAACAAACAAACAAACAAGCAAAAACAACAAAAAAACAACAACAACAACAACCAAAATGGAACGGACAGAAACATTGTGTATGTGTCTGTGTACATAGAGAACTTATAACAAAAGTACAAGTATGTCTTGGTTTAAAACTGTTAATCCAAATTTACGCCCATCGGAGGGCTTTGTCAAGTCCTGCTCGGACGGCTTGATTCCTAGGACAAGCTAACGGCCGGCATGTTGTAGGAACCCAGCCGACCAGGCAGGCATTGACAAAGCCCTCCGATGGGCGAAAATGTGGAATAAAAGTTTTAAAACGAAGACGTGCTTCGACTGTTGTTTTACATTCTCTACATCGTGATTCGTGACATGTCCATACTCATTGCAGTCCTTCCTGCATTGGGCGGTGCGCAGGGGCCACAGAGAGCCTCGTTTTGCTGTCTCCACCTACATATGATACAGTATTCGCTGGCGCAAGAGCAATATGGCATCAACCTGCACATAACATCTTCCAGCTATCATAGCTGCTAATCTCTCTCTCTCTCTCTCTCTCTCTCTCTCTCTCTCTCTCTCTCTCTCTCTCTCTCTCTCTCTCTCCTCTCTCTCTCTCTCTCTTCTCATTATATATATATTATATAGTAAGAGAGAGAGAGAAGAGAGAGAGAGAGAGGAGAGAGAGAGAGAGAGAGAGAGAGAGAGAGAGAGAGAGAGAGAGAGAGAAGAGAAGAAAGACGAGCAGAGAAGAGAGAGAGAGAAGTAGAGGAGAGAGAGAAGAGAACAGACAGACAGAAGAAGACAGGCAGAGAGAGAGAGAGAGAGAGAGAGAGAGAGAGAGATTTAAAAGCCACGTATAAATAACGTTGGGGCTATTAGTTCATGCCCGGAAAAAGCTGTTGTAATACAATTTAGAAAATGTACATAATGGTGGACACGTCTGTATAGGAATCGCTATTCATCCTGACATGTTCGTAGTATCTAGTATGTGTAGTATGTAGTTCGTAGTATATGTCAAACAGGTCGAAACGGACTTGATGCCACTATATTTGTGCATCCATTTTTGTCCCTAAATGTTGTGTCCCTCTAAATACAGCGCATTGGATTTTCAGACCCATCCCACCACGACGACAACAGAAGACAGCCGTGCTCCATACTGCGATGTCTTTACGGAATAGCAAAGGACCCTAACTGCTGCCACAGCTCAACATCTCGCAACCATGTCTTCTATGCCGTTCGTCCTAAGGCCCCTGACATCCACAGATGGGAGAAAGACTCGCCGCCATTCGCCAACGACGACTACGAGGAAAGTCCAACGAGAAACGGAAGGCGGAAAAAAGAGGGCCTCATATTTTCCAGGTCAGACACCCGATTGCGTTCAGCATTGCAGAACAGAAAACCGCCTCCTCAAAGCCACGAAACTCGAGGCCCTTCGCTACGGAGAAACTGGTATCACCCAAAGGTTGTGAGGAGAAAGCGAGGTTTAGAGCAAGATGTGAAGAGCACGAACAGCAAAGTGAGAAAGAGAAGAGTGCTAGAGGAACATGAAGCGATCGACGAAAAAGGCTCTCCAATCCTCATCCGCGCGGGTCCAGCACGATCCAGCGGAATGTACAGAAGGTTAAGACGCCGGCGAAGTCCCAGCCTGAAGAACACAGCATCCGTTGACAAGAACGCTGACGGAAAACGGAAGCGGAAGTTACGTGCTGTCGTGGTCCCTGGAGAGCACAGCGAAGACGATCCTTACTTGTATGGACATTCAGACAACTCCCAAAGACTGCTCAAGAGGCAGGCTGGGACGACTGTCTCCATTGCCGGCAGTCCCGCAACGACACCAACTGCATCCATTGTGGCTATGACCCTGTCTATAGCAGGCACAGAACCAACTGAAACCTCGCAAGGGACGACGCTGTCCATCGTAGATCGGGAATCGCCAGGGACAACCCTATCCATAGTGGACGAGGAAGCACCGACGACTGCATCCACTACAACAACTCCAGGGACAACCCTATCCATAGTGGACGAGGAAGCACCGACTACTGCACCACTACAACAACTCCAGGGACAACCCTATCCATAGTGACGAGGAAACACCGACTACTGCATCCACTACAACAACTCCAGGGACAACCCTATCCATAGTGGACGAGGAAACACCGACTACTGCATCCACTACAACAACTCCAGGGACAACCCTATCCATAGTCAGGCCCCAGAACCAACTGGAAACCTACCAAGGGACAAAACCGCATGTCCACTACAACAACTCCAGGGACAACCCTATCCATAGTGGACGAGGAAACACCGACTACTGCATCCACTACAACAACTCCAGGGACAACCCTATCCATAGTGGACGAGGAAACACCGACGACTGCATCCACTACAACAACTCCAGGGACAACCCTTTCCATTGTGGATGAGGAAGCACCGACAACAACATCCACATCCACAACCACAACTGAAATCACAACGACAGCGGAGGCAACAACATCAACCACGACACCGGGATCAGCAATATCAATAGCGATTGACCAAGCAACCACCACCACTGGAACAACAACAACCTCAACGCCAATTGTAACCACAGAACCAACAACGTCAGTTGAAGAAACAACAACAACAATCGCAAGTGATTCCACAATTACGGAGTACAGTAGTGAATCTACAGAATCTTCTCAAACCATAACAGATACATCAACAATAAGGGACACAACCACACAACCAACAACAGAAGAAACATCGACAATAACCACAGAACCTACAACGTCGTTAGAGGAAACGACATCAATCTTAACTGACTCTACAATTACGGAGTTCAGTAGTGAATCCACAGCATCTACAATAACATTAACAGATACACCAACAGTAGGGGACACAACCACACTAGCAACAACAGAAGAAACATCGACAATAACCACAGAACCTACCACGTCATTAGAGGAAACGACATCAATCTTAACTGACTCTACAATTACGGAGTTCAGTAGTGAATCCACAGCATCTACAATAACATTAACAGATACACCAACAATAGGGGACACAACCACACAACCAACAACAGAAGAAACATCGACAATAACCACAGAACCTACCACGTCATTAGAGGAAACGACATCAATCTTAACTGACTCTACAATTACGGAGTTCAGTAGTGAATCCACAGCATCTACAATAACATTAACAGATACACCAACAATAGGGGACACAACCACACAACCAACAACAGAAGAAACATCGACAATAACCACAGAACCTACCACGTCATTAGAGGAAACGACATCAATCTTAACTGACTCTACAATTACGGAGTTCAGTAGTGAATCCACAGCATCTACAATAACATTAACAGATACACCAACAGTAGGGGACACAACCACACTAGCAACCTACCACAGTCATTAGAGGAAACGACATCAATCTTAACTGACTCTACAATTACGGAGTTCAGTAGTGAATCCACAGCATCTACAATAACATTAACAGATACACCAACAATAGGGGACACAACCACACAACCAACAACAGAAGAAACATCGACAATAACCACAGAACCTACCACGTCATTAGAGGAAACGACATCAATCTTAACTGACTCTACAATTACGGAGTTCAGTAGTGAATCCACAGCATCTACAATAACATTAACAGATACACCAACAATAGGGGACACAACCACACTAGCAACAACAGAAGAAACATCGACAATAACCACAGAACCTACCACGTCATTAGAGGAAACGACATCAATCTTAACTGACTCTACAATTACGGAGTTCAGTAGTGAATCCACAGCATCTACAATAACATTAACAGATACACCAACAATAGGGGACACAACCACACTAGCAACAACAGAAGAAACATCGACAATAACCACAGAACCTACAACACTATTAGAACTACCAACTACATCATTTGGGTGTGACACAATACCGCCAAAAACAGAGGCAACGACGTCAACAACAGTACCAACAACATCAACAACAGAAGCAACGACGTCCACAACTGAGGCAACAACATCAACAACAGTGGTAACATCATCAACAACAGAGGCAACGACGTCTACAACAGAACCAACAACATCAACAACAGAGGCAACGACGTCTACAACAGAACCACCAACATCAACAACTGAGGCAACGACGTCTACAACAGCACCAACAACATCAACAACTGAGGCAACGACGTCTACAACAGAACCAACAACATCAACAACTGAAGCAACGACGTCTACAACAGCACCAACAACATCAACAACTGAGGCAACGACGTCTACAACAGCACCAACTACATCAACAACAGAGGCAACGACGTCTACAACAGCACCAACAACATCAACAACTGAGGCAACGACGTCTACAACAGCACCAACTACATCAACAACAGAGGCAACGACGTCTACAACAGCACCAACAACATCAACAACTGAGGCAACGACGTCTACAACAGCACCAACAACATCAACAACTGAGGCAACGACGTCTACAACAGCAACCAACAAAAAAATCAAAAAACCCCCTTGAGGCAACGACGTCTACAACAGCACCAACTACATCAACAACAGAGGCAACGACGTCTACAACAGAACCAACAACATCAACAACTGAGGCAACGACGTCTACAACAGCACCAACTACATCAACAACAGAGGCAACGACGTCTTCAACAGAACCAACAACATCAACAACTGAGGCAACGACGTCTACAACAGACAACACCAACAACAGAGGCAACGACGTCTACAACAGCCCCAACTACATCAACAATGAGGCAACGACGTCTACAACAGCCCCAACAACATCAACACGAGGCAACGACTCTACAACAGCACCAACAACATCAACAACTGAGGCAACGACGTCTACAACAGAACCAACAACACACACGAGCAACACGCTGACACGGCAAACAATAAAAGAGCAACGACGTCTACAACAGCACCAACAACATCAACAACTGAGGCAACGACGTCTAAAACAGCACCAACACATCAAACAGAGGCAACGACGTCTACACAGCACCAACAACATAACAAGAGGCAACGACGTCTACAACAGCAACAACATCAACACAGAGGCAACGACGTCTACAACAGCACCAACAACATCAACAACATAGAAACGTCTACAACAGAGATAACGACATCTACAACAGCACCAACAACATCAACAACAGAGGCAACGACGTCTACAACTGAGGCAACAACATCAACAACAGAGGCAACGACGTCTACAACAGCACCAACAACATCAACAACATATGCAACAACGTCTACAACAGAGATAACGACATCTACAACAGCACCAACAACATCAACAACAGAGGCAACGACGTCTACAACAGCACCAACAACATCAACAACTGAGGCAACGACGTCTACAACAGCACCAACAACATCAACAACAGAGGCAACGACGTCTACTACAGCACCAACAACATCAACAACATATGCAACAACGTCTACAACAGAGGTAACGACATCTACAACAGCACCAACAACATCAACAACAGAGGCAACGACGTCTACAACAGCACCAACAACATCAACAACAGCACCAACAACGTCAACAACAGAGGCAACGACGTCTACAACAGAACCAACAACATCAACAACAGAGGCAACAACGTCAACAACAAAGGCAACGACGTCTACAACAGCACCAACAACATCAACAACAGAGGCAACGACGTCTACTACAGCACCAACAACATCAACAACAGAAGCAACAACGTCAACAACAGAGGCAACGACGTCTACAACAGAACCAACAACATCAACAACACTGTTAACAACATCAACAACAGAGGCAACAACGTCAACAACAGAAGCAACGACGTCTACAACAGAGATAACGACCTCTACAACAGCACCAACAACATCAACAACAGAGGCAACGACGTCTACAACAGCACCAACAACATCAACAACAGCACCAACAACGTCAACAACAGAGGTAACGACGTCTACAACAGAACCAACAACATCAACAACAGAGGCAACGACGTCTACAACAGAGGCAACGACGTCTACAACAGCACCAACAACATCAACAACAGAGGCAACGACATCTACAACAGAACCAACAACATCAACAACAGAGGCAACGACGTCTACAACAGAGGCAACAACATCAACAACAGAAGCAACGACGTCTACAACTGAAGCAACAACATCAACAACAGAGGCAACGACGTCTACTACAGCACCAACAACATCAACAACAGAAGCAACAACGTCAACAACAGAGGCAACGACGTCTACAACAGAACCAACAACATCAACAACACTGTTAACAACATCAACAACAGAGGCAACAACGTCAACAACAGAAGCAACGACGTCTACAACAGAGGCAACGACGTCTACAACAGCACCAACAACATCAACAACAGAGGCAACGACGTCTACAACAGCACCAACAACATCAACAACAGAGGCAACGACGTCTACTACAGCACCAACAACATCAACAACAGAGGCAACGACGTCTACAACAGAGGCAACAACATCAACAACAGAAGCAACGACGTCTACAACTGAAGCA
>JABMCL010003769.1:405000-410000 GCA_018857735.1 Alviniconcha marisindica | reverse complement strand
GCCTACCTGCCTGTGTACCTGTGTGCCTACCTGCCTGTATGTCTACCTGTCTGTGTACCTACCTGCATGTGCATGTGTGTGCCTACCTGTCTGTGTACCTACCTGCATGTGTATGTGTGTGCCTACCTGTCTGTGTACCTACCTGCCTGAGTGTCTGTGTGCCTATCTGCCTGGGTGTCTGTGCGCCTACCTGCCTATGTGCCTACCTGCCTGAGTGCCTATGTGCCTACCTGCCTGTGTGTCTGTGTGCCTACCCGCATGTGTATGTGTGTGCCTACCTGCCTGTATGTCTGTGTGCTTACCCGCATGTGTATGTGTGTGCCTACCTGCCTGTGTGCTGTGTGCCTACCTGCCTGTATGACTGTGTGCTTACCCGCATGTGTATGTGTGTGCCTACCTGCTTACCTGCCTACCTCCCTGTATGTCTGTGTCCCTACCTGCCTGTGTGCCTGTGTGTTTACCTGCTTGTGTGCCTACCTGTCTAAGTGCCTGTGAGCCTACCTGCCCTACCTGTGTGCCTGTGTGCCTACCTGCCTGTGTGCCTACCTGCTGTGTGTCTGTTTTTCTGTCAGCATGCCTTCCTGCCTAATAGTTTGGTTGTGTGTGTGTGTGTGTGTGGTTGTGTGTGTGTGTGTGTGTGTGTGTGTGTGTGTGTGTGTGTGTGTGTGTGTGTGTGTGTGTGTGTCCGCCTGCCTGCCTCCCTCCATGTCTGTCTGTTTGTCTGTCTGTCTGTCTGTTTGTCTGTCTGCCTGCCTGTCTGTCTGTCTGTCTCTTTCTGCCTGTCTGCTGCCTGCCTGCCTGCCTGCCTGTCTGTCTGTCTGTCTGCTTGTCTCAAACATGACAGCAGTGAAAAACCTATAAACCTAATTCATATTCTGCTTTATTCGCTCACTAGCTAAATTGTAGCAATCATGCATACTGATATACAGAAACACACGAACAGTTACGCAGTAACAGTCACGGTGCGCACGCACGTATACTCATTCCCCCCTCCATCCCCCCACACATACCACACACCACACAACCTACTCCCCCCCCCCCTCCCACACACACAGTCAAGCACGCACGCACGCACGCATACCCCCCCCACCTCCACACACACACAGAGTCAAGACACGCACATAACACACATTTTGAAGTTTTTTTTAGTTTTTAATACCCATAGACGTGAAGAGAGAGAGAGGAGAGAGAGAGAGAGAGAGAGTAGAGAGAGAGAGAGAGAGAGAGAGAGAAAGAGAGAACTGCAAACTTTTACAAGATTGTAGTTTAGTTCAGTCGAAAACCTGTCTAACAACTGTCCTTGACTAAGCATACATGAAAGAGATAGACCCTATCAAAGACAGAGAGAGAGAGAGAGAGAGAGAGAGAGAGAGAGAGAGAGAGAGAGAGAGAGAGAGAGAGAGAGAGGAGAGAGAGAGAGAGAGAATGAATAAGAATGAATGAATAAACTTATTTTTACGAAGGTAGTGGAGAAGACTCTGAGGTCTTTTTACATCCAGCCCTCGCCCATGAGGGAAACTACTATTAACTAAGGATACAATGAGCTACAGTATGTTGAGTACATGTACATTCATACAAACCATGTTGAAATGGACTACCCTGCAATGGCTAAAGTTGCACTACCTAGCAATGGAGAGAGAGAGAGAGAGAGAGAGAGAGAGAGAGAGAGAGAGAGAGGGGTGGTGGTGGTGGTGGTGGTAGTGGTGGTGGTGTCTCAGCAATTAGCCACGTGGCATCATGCGTATCAGAAGTTGTCCAGCCAATACAAAATGTATTTCCAATGGCACAAGACACTTCTGCCATAAGTCTGCTCCTGCTTACACTCAAGGGATTATCCGAGCAAATAAAAGACCATTTAGGCTCTCCGAAAACGAGTTCTCCGAACGGGTCATAAAGGCTTTACGAGCTTGATCAAACGATCTCTTGTGTGTCTAAGCAAGTGCAGATCGACTGAGCCGCCCACAATGCGAGAGGAAAAGTGGTTTTGGACTGACACCGATGAAACACATTGCACGCCCTCCATGACTGTCCTTATGCTGAAAACGGAACTAATTAACTATGGATATCACAGATTTTACGACACTGGCGAAAGCAGTACTACCCTGCAATGGCGAAAGTTGTACTACCCTACAATGGCGTAAGTTGCACTGCCCTGGATTGGCGAAAAGGCGAAAGTAGCACTACCCTGAAAGTTGCACTGCCTAGCAATGGTGAAAGTAGCACTGCCCTGGATTGGCGAAAAGGCGAAAGTAGCACTACCCTGAAAGTTGCACTACCTAGCAATGGTGAAAACAGTACTACCCTGCAATGGCGAAAGTAGTACTACCCTGGATTGGCGAAATGGCGAAAGTAGCACTACCCTGCAATGGCGAAAGTTGCACTACTTAGCAATGGTGAAAACAGTACTACCCTCCAATGGCGAAAGTAGCACTACCCTGGATTGGCGAAAGTTGTACTACCTAGCAATGGTGAAAGCAGTACTACCCTGCAATGGCGAAAGTTGTACTACCCTGCAATGGCGAAAGTTGTACTACCCTGCAATGGCGAAAGTGGCACTACCCTGCAATGGCGAAAGTAGCACTACCCTACAATGACGATCGTAGCACTACCCTCCAATGGCGAAATAGCGAAAGTAGCACTACCGTAAAATGGCGAAAGTAGTACTACCCCACACGAAATAACATCGACATGTGTTCATGAAGTTCTTGCATTGCAATGCTCAGTTGAGCCATTTGTGCTGTCAGTGAATAGTGATTGTGAGGTCTTGACATTGACAGTTAGCCTGCCGGCTGCGGCTAATTTTCTTTCTGTCCGGTCTACACGTCTCCAGCGGGTCTTGACACCGAAAATATTTGCAGTGTCTTGTTGTGTGTATACTCTCTCTCTCTCTCGCTCTCTCGCTCTCTCTCTCTCTCTCTCTCTCTCTCTCTCTCTCTCTCTCTCTCTCTCTCTCTGATATAACGGTACTGACGGTACTGACAGGGCGAAAAAGGAAAGAGAAAAAAGAAAAGAACAAAAAGCCGAGCTACTACTACTTTCCTCCCCTCCCCCCTCCCTTCTCTCTCATTCTGTCTCTGTCTGTCTGTCTGTCTGTCTGTCTGTCTGTCTGTCTCTGTCTCTGTCTCTGTCTCTCTCTCTCTCTCTCTCTCTCTCTCTCTCTCTCTCTCTCTCTCTCTCTCTCCTATCCTTGAATATCAAAGTTTTCGAGCTCGAGTTTGAGTTCTGTCTCTCTGTCTCTGTCTGTCTGTCTGTCTGTCTGTCTGTCTGTCTGTCTGTCTGTCTGCTTCTCTGTCTCTCTCTCTCTCTCTCTCCTCTCTCTCTCTCTCTCTCTCTCTCTCTCCTCTTCTCTCTCTCTCTCCTATCCTTGAATATCAAGTTTTCGAGCTGAGTTCAGTTCCTCTCTCTCTCTCTCTCTCTCTCTCTCTCTCTCTCTCTCTCTCTCTCTCTCTCTCTCTCTCTCTCTCTCTCTCTCTCTCAGGTCTCTCCGTGAACTTTGACCCTGTCGGGACGTTTCCACTGGTTTCGGTGCATATATCTATATATCTATATAGCGAAGCATTAGTTCCAGCTCACTGCAGCTTTACGGCCACAGAGACCACAAGCTCTCTTGCGGACTGGGAGCCCTGCAGGGACAAACACCTAGACTTCCACACAGCCTCTCCACTCTGAGACGAATTAATAGAATCAGTAATGCATGCTTTTACGTCTAAGTCTTCAGCCGTAGGCACAGGCCCGTGACCAAAGGCCTGTGCTTGGACAGACTCCTAGACTTTCACACAGCCCCTGGGCTCTGAGACGAAGCAATAGAGTCAGTAATACACGTTTGTATGTCTAAGTCTACAACCATAGGCGCTGTGTGCTTGGACAGACTCCTAGACTCTCACACAGCCCCATGGCTCTGAGACGAAGCAATAGAATCAGTAATACACGTTTGTATGTCTAAGTCTACAACCATAGGCGCTGTGTGCTTGGACAGACTCCTAGACTTTCACACAGCCCCTGGGCTCTGAGACGAAGCAATAGAGTCAGTAATACACGTGTTGTTGTTTTTACGTCTAAGTCTACAACCACAACCACCTAGCGACTTTCACACAACCCCTGAACTCTAAGACGAAGTAATAGAGTCAGTAATACACGTTGTTTACGTCTAAGTCTACAACCACAACCACCTAGAGACTTTCACACAACCCCTGAACTCTAAGACGAAGTAATAGAGTCAGTAATACACGTTGTTTACGTCTAAGTCTACAACCACAACCACCTAGAGACTTTCACACAACCCCTGAACTCTAAGACGAAGTAATAGAGTCAGTAATACACGTTGTTTACGTCTAAGTCTACAACCACAGCCATCTAGAGACTCTCACACAACCCCTGAACTCTAAGACGAAGTAACAGAGTCAGTAATACACGTTGTTTACGTCTAAGTCTACAACCACAGCCATCTAGAAACTCTCACACAGCTCCTGAGCTCTGAGACGAAGCAATAGAGTCAGCAAAACACGTTTGTATGTCTAAGTCTACAGCCATAGACACTGTGTGCTTGGACAGACTCCTAGACTTTCACACAGCCCCATGGCTCTGAGACGAAGCAATAGAGTCAGCAAAACACGTTTGTATGTCTAAGTCTACAGCCATAGACACTGTGTGCTTGGACAGACTCCTAGACATTCACACAGCCCCTGAACTCTAAGACGAAGCAATAGAATCAGCAACACGCGTCTGTAAGTCAAAGTCTGCAGCCATAGGCACTGTGTGCTTATACAAACCCCCAGACTTCCACACAGCTCCTGGGCTCTGAGACGAAATAATAGAGTCAGTAATACACGTTTGTGTGTCTAAGTCTACAACCATAGGCACTGTGTGCTTGTACAAACCCCTAGATCCTGAGCCGTGAGATGAAGCAAAAGAATCAGTGATACACGTGTTATGTCAAAGTCTACAATCATAGCCACTGTGTGCTTGGACAAACACCTAGACTTCCACACAGCTCCTGACAA
>JABMCL010003769.1:372500-392500 GCA_018857735.1 Alviniconcha marisindica | reverse complement strand
GGGGTGTCATGGTGATGAGGATGACCATAATGTGAACATATTAATAATAATAATAATAATAATGGAAATTTGTAAGCGCCCTACCTATCAAAATATTTTAACAGCAACTTCCGTGCACATTCGCATACACGTTTAAAACACGTGGATCTGTTGAGACCATGCCAAAAAGTTTCATCAATGGTCAATTTTATATTATCTTTTTAGTCTATCGCAGAGCTTTAAAAACAGAAACGCATTCGAGCGTGAACATCTGTACACACGGACGTTCTCTTTTCATCTAGGTATAGTGAGAGGTCCGAATTTGTATCGAGAAGGTACATCTCATAGTCACAGGTTTTTACCTCTTACACGTCCCCCACCCCCCACCCGACTACTCAGCAAGTTACTTCCATTTGTTTATTAGGAGTAAAGCAGTCATCATAGCTGAGATGCTGTTAACCACTTCACTTTCCCCCAGTCTGTAAAATTCCCGGGCTGAAAAAATGCTGATGTACACGCTCGCAAACAGTGTAATTTGATGGTCTGGTAACAAATCTACTGTCAATACTGTGAATTTTGACAGAAATCCTTTAACGTGATAATGTGAAGAGGGGAAAAGGGCCATAATCATTTCAAATTTGGCACTTGTGTCGGTCGTTTTCGGAGTGACGGCGCGGCAAGCATGGCGGTGAAAGGGTTAAACATGTAAAGCTGTTTAATGACAAAAGCTTTGTTTACTGATTACATTGGATATTCCCCGCCTTGACTGTACCCCAAATAATGTCCCGGTCTGGGACCAGAGTCGAGTGCAATGGGCCGTGGCTTATACGTCAGTGACGAGCACCATACTGTGGAGATGATTTGACGAGGAAGATGCCGTTTTTAACACTGCGGCTTTCTTTGACAGGTTTAATTCTCATCAGACTGTGGTTGTTGTTAGAATCTAAATATTTTCGTAAGCATTATTATTGCAGTTGTGGTAGCGCGCGCGCGCGCCTGTGAGCGTGTATGGGTGGTGGGTGTGTGGGTGTGTGGGCGTGTGGGTCGATGGGTGGGTACGTGTGGTTATGTTCATATTTTGCTGCAACAGTAAAGACTAAACTGGTCCATTTGGAAGGTGATAATGTGTTTTCTGATCAAAACAGGTTTCAGGAAAAGAAATATACCTTCCATTTTCTCTTGTTTTGTAAATCAACTGTTTTGGAGATATATTTTTATAGCATCAAATTGATTTTATTTTATTTTTTACATAAATCTTTATTTGTAATTAATGCATAGACAAAGATTTGTCCATGCTATATTTATAGGCAGGATACCTTTTGGGGACGAAAAAACAGCATTGTTGTGGCTGTTTCGTTATTGTTGTTTATTAACAGTGAATTTGCCTGATCGGGTTTAGTTGAAACGCCGTGTTTGACTAACCAGTTTGCTGTTTGAACCTAACATTGTGTTTTGCCTGAAATAAACTTCCATTGCTTTTTTTTATATATATATATTTTTTTTTATCACCGAAAACATTAAATGACGGTAAACTGCACAAACAATGTCCCACGATTTGAAAGTTATGAGTTAAAGCCCAACAATGATTTAATGGGCCTCAAGTGAGAGCGATGTGGCGTGCTTTTAGCGGGTGTTGTGCTAATTAATATTAACGCCCGACTGCTGTTTTCTGAATTGCAACATAACGCACCCCGTGTAACGTGTCCAGGTGAGCAGAACGGTGAGTTCCTGTTTGTGGTTGGCGTGAACAAAGTCAGTGTGTCGTGCAATTCTCTCCTCTTTTCTGTATATACACATCTTCCCTCCCCGTATCCCTTAGTCTGGGACTCCGCACCATGAACTTGAAAGACCTAGCTTGGACACACGATCGCCGCACAGTCCAGCAAAACCCGGCATAGGTTGGAAAGTTGACCATGATTTGGAGATTTTAAAAAAAAAGGCCGGGGGGGGGGGGGGGGCGGCGGGGGAGGGGGGTGAGGGGGTGTGGCGAACCACTGACAGAGCGCAAAACCAGCTGATGAGTGATGAGAATATAGCACCAGGCGACTGACTAAAGGCACGCAGTGGGCCGAATGGATGAAGCTGATCGAGGACTGATACACCTTGGCGATGGAACTGACTGTTGAGGCACTGTAAGCCGGGATGGGGGGGGCGCGGAGATAGAGTGTGCGAATTAACTGTTCCTTTCATCTCAAGGTTTACAGGCCTTGACGTTACGAAGTGGTTAGCGCAACGCACTGTGTCAAGGGCACAATGCACACTTATTGAAGTTACTCGCAAGCAATTGAAGTCATAGACCATCGCGAATTAGTCGAGCTTAGCGACGCTTTTATCGGCGGCGCTATTGAGCTCATTTAGGAGTATCATTTGATAGGTGCTTCTCTGCTAATAGCGTAGACGTATATATATATAGGTCCACGGCTAATAGCAAGTTAACACTGGGAAAGAATTCAGCTCCAATTATGGTAATACCCAAAGAAAATTCAGCTCCAATTACGGAGGTACCCGAAATGTGACATTGAACGAAACACGCATGCTGCGTGCGTGACGAATCGTATAAGAAGAGCAATGTCAAAGAAAATGTCCCTCGCTTGTCTCACTGTGAATCAGCGTGTTATTGCTCACTGGTTTGCCTTTTATGTGTTTTGCATGGGCGCCTTCCCCTGGGGCATTTATCTCGACTTTCAGAGCGTGTGACAATTAACCTGTGTCTGTTTATACGCTGGTCGTATGCTGGGAGGGCACGCGCCTCTGACACACGTCGTGTTGTACGTAGCGCGGGCACGAGCTTCAATCAGCACGCGCCTTGCCAGCCAGCGCGCATGCATGCTCACGACCCCGGGCTGTCCGGGGGGCGCGTGCCTCTCTTGACGTTTGTTCCACAGGGCGGCGCCCGAGGCGGCTGGACTCTCGCGAGAGTGAAGGAGACGATCGACCGCACGCCCCGACGCCGCTGCTGGCCAAAGCGTCTCGCCCGACCTCCGTCACCACCGTCGTCAGCGAAGCCTCCGAGCCTCCAGCCATCCGCGAACCTCGAGAGGAGGACGGGGACAGGCCCAACGCGCCCACGCCTCAGTGGGCAAGGAGTTCCCGGCCGGGGACCGGAGACCTCAACGAGGCTCCGGCTGCAGCGCCCCGGAGTCGGCCAGCGAGCGGCAGCAGGCACTGGGTAGACGGGAGGAGGGAGTACACGCACGCGCCCTTCTCTGAGGTCCTCCGGCGAGAGCTGGCCTCGGTGGCCGAGACGGAGCGAGAGTTTGCCTTGAGCAGGATGACGAGAATGACTCAGGACGATCGCATCCAGACCCCGCTTGTCACTGAGCAGCAGCAGAAGAATGAGCAGAAGAAACAAAAGAACCAGAAGCAGCAGCAGCAACAGAAGCAGCAGCAGCAGAAGCAACAGCAGCAGAAGCAGCAGCAGCAAAAACAGCAACAGCAAAAGCAACAACAGCAGCAAAAACAGCAACAGCAAAAGCAACAACAGCAGCAAAAACAACAGCAACAGCAAAAACAACAGCCCCAGCCGAAACAACAACAGCAGAAGCAACAACAGCACCAACAGCAACAAGAAGAAAAAACCGCTGGAAAAACCGAGTCCGGATCGACCGTGGAGAAGAAGGGTCCCGATAAACCCCAGAACCCAGACACCTTGAAGTCAGAACCAGCCACAAGCGACCAGACACCAAAGCCTCGGTTCCGGCCCGCTGGTCCAACCACTCCCAAGCTATCACTCACAAGGGAAACTTCTTTCGCCGGGTCCGTATTGGACGGAGACGGGAACGTTTTGGAGAGCAAACCGCCCCTCGACTACCTTCACGGATCCACCGTCAGCACTGCCATGGGGTACCGGTCCGGTGAGGCCACGCCTGCCACTCCTCTGTTTCACGAGAATGTGAAGGTTCGAGTCCAGGATATAATAATGGTCACTGGTGAGCTTCAGATCCCGGAAACACAGCCGGATGAAGAAGAAGACCAGGAAACGGACGACCAAACATCTGAGAAATCTGAGGAAAAGGAGAAGAAGGGAGACAGTTCTGAGAAGGACAGTAAAACAAAAGAACAAGCAAAAACGTCAACGACGAACAAAGAAAAGCCGAAAAAACTAAATGACAACCCGCCCAAAAAACCCAAGCAGGACAAGCAGACTCAGTTTACTTCTAATGAGGACGAAAATTCCCAGCTGAAGAATAGACCTGACAAGACGTTTTGGAGACAATCTCGCGGTGACGACGCTGCTGGAGAAAAAGCGAATAAAGCGGCTGGAAAAGCGGCGGATAAAACAGTGAAAGACGAGAAGACAAAGAAACAGGAAGGGAAAGATCAAAAACAAACCAAAGAAAATGTGAAACAAGAAACGACCGAGACGAGAAAGAAACAAGTAGCGAAAAACCAAAAACAAACCAAGGAGGTCATGCATGAAGCAAGGGAGAAGACAAAGAAAGGAGAAGAAAAAGCTCAAAGGGAAAGCAAAAACGACGTTCATCTTGGAACAGAAACCCAGAAAAATGCAGATGAAGATGGAGAGGATGGGGAACTAAAACACACCAACGACGCACGTGCTCAAGAGGAAAAGGCGAAGAACCTGGGAGAGAAAAACGGGGAAGAGGTCAAAGCAGATGCCAAAGACGACAAAGAAGCCTCCACAACCAAGCCAGAGAGGAATGCCCAGACGCAGTCACGTGATTCCAAAACCAGAGATGATAAATCGAGATCTCTGAAGGAAGACGCGGCAGATGAGTCGGACCTTCACGATGCCATTGCTGTCGAACAGCCGAACGAGACCCCAAAGAGTCAAAGTAACAAAGAACGAGAGAATCGACGACAATCACAACACCACATAGACAACGGCGATGCCCAGAAACAGACCAGTAAGTCAGATACGGACGACGACAAAGCCTATGGGACGGCAGAGAACCGATCAGAAGACGCAGCTGGAACCGAGAGAGAGAGGAACACGCAGCACAGTGACAACGATGACCAAGACGACGCCCTCAAGGAAGAAGACTCGTCCGTACGAGAAGCTTCGCGCAGGGGGTCGAAGGTTAGAGAAGAAGCAAGCGAAGAAGAGACACGAAGCAGAACACTGTCTAAGACAAGTGAGCGTCGCGCTTCAGATGCTGGTGGACGTCGCGGTTCAAAAGCAGGGCAAAATGTAGGAACTGGAAGGCAGCACAGCAGAGAGAGAGCAGAGAAACGACCACAGCGCGGTGAGAACAGCAGCGAAAGATCTACGCAGAGGAAAGCGTCAGTGACGACTGTTGAAGTTTTCTCCGATGACAACGAGGAGACCGAAACGGAGACAACTGTGGAACAGAAACGCACAAGGAGAGACAGCCAAACCTCTGTGACGAATGACGAACGAAGCAACAACGGAAGAAGAGTGAGAAAACTTTCAACCCAATCAGAGAGCGAGGACAAGACTGCAACAGCGCCTTCAGTCGTGGAAATTCACAGCACCGGGTTAGCGCTGATCAAAAGAAAGGACAAAACTGAAGAAAAACCAGTTCCGGCTGAGAGAGAACCCGAGAGTGAGAAAGAGTCGGAGAGAGTAGACGACAACGACGAAGAGCCGTCAAAAAGGAACAGACGAGCGAGCACAAACACTGTAGAAAGTACAACCACGAGTGTAGGAACGAAAGAAAAACGGAAAGCGTCAGTAGCTAAGTCAGAAGGCAGCACCAAACGCAGCACCGCAGCCGACCAACAAGACAGCAAGGCACAGCCGGAAGCTCTGACCATGGACGACTTCGTCAACAAGGCTGGAAGCCAAAAACCCGGCGAAAGGCGGTCGTCGCAAACAGAGAAATCGAAAGATTCCCGGAAGAGCTCTAGCGAAGAGACCAGCAAAGATAAGACCAAGGCAGGTCCGACCAAGCAGTCGAATGATTCCCGGAGAGATTCTGTCATCTCCCTCGACGATGAAGGCAAACAGAAACGGAGATACAGCCACCACGCCGCGCCCAGCATCTCAGAAAAGCTGCTTAAGGACGAGGAGGACCAGAAAACAGCCAAAGGCAAATCCTCGAAGGAGAAGAAGCACAGTGTTGAAGAGCCAAACGCAGCCAGAGGAAAGGAAAAGTCAACTGTTGGCTCTAAAGGGAAACACGAATCTCCTCGACGGGATTCGTCTCTGTCAACACGTGCTGATGGCAGAGAATCCAGAACACTACAAAAAGAAAAATCCACTGTAGGAAAATCGGAAACAGCTCGACGTGACTCTTCTCTGTCAGGGCGAGAGGAGGGCAGGGAATCGAGAGCACTCCTGAAGGAAAAGTCCACTGTTGGATCGAAAGGAAGCAACAAAACCCCAAGACGAGATTCTTCGCAAACAAGACGTGATTCTTCGCAAACAAGACGAGATTCATCTGTATCGAGACAAGATGATGAGAGAGAGTCTAGAAAGCTTCACAAGGAAAAGTCCACGGTTGGGACCAAAGGAAAAGGGAACACTCCACGAAGAGACTCTTCTCTGTCGAGACAAGACGAAGAAAGAGAACCCAGAGCGCTCCAGAAAGAAAAGTCCACTGTTGGGAGCAAAGGAAAGGCGAACGCCGCAAGACGAGATTCGTCTCTGTCAAGACGAGACGACGGCAAAGAACCGACCATGGCCCAGAAGGAGAAGACTGTCCTTGAATCGAAAACGAAAAAGAAACGCGATTCATCTCTGTCACGACAGGGTGACTCAGAGACCGAGAAAGCTACGACTAAGAAACAGAAGTCCAGCGTTAAGGCGGAAGAGCCCGCGCCCCCAAACGCTGACGATACCAGACGCAGCAACAAAAGCAAAGAGGGATCCACCAAGACGCAGCAAGCGCCGCACACCAAAGCAAACCTCGCTGTCGCTGGAGTTGCGATGGCAAATGCTGAGGACACGGATTCAGTGGACGCAGCCGATGAAAGACGAACACGTAGAGCACAGAATACAGAAGCCGACGGCAACGGCGACGATGATGTTGAAAGTACTGGCTGCGACGGAGCCGACAACAGAAGTCTGCAGTCCAAGACCCACACCAAGAGACAACCGACGCCCCGCAGCGAAGGCAATTCCAAACATTTGGGCGCGGACGAACCGTCGGAAAGCCAGCGGTCGCTGGCAGCCTCCACGTCCCGTAGGCTTGCACCCCAAGGGAGGGAAGCAGGGGACGAAGATGTCTTCGCAGACGATGAGGATGGGGATGGTGATGAAGATGATGATGAAGATGATGATGATGGCGACGAAGATGTTGTGGCACAGCCACTCAATGGTAGGAAACCTGCTCAAGATGTTGACGAAGAAGACGAAGATGACGAACATGGAAACGGAGGCGGAAAACGGAGCTACCCTGATGACGATACGACCACGTCACAGCGCGGAGACAGAAATGCTTTATCCGCAATCGACGGAGAAGACGGAAACTCGTCACAGGCTGATGCCGGAAGGGTTCGAAGGTATTCCGAAGAAAGGCGCTCGGAGAATAAAGCGTCACGTCGTAGACCACGCACCAGACAGCCCAATGACGCGGATACCAATGACGTCATTGAAAGGGAAGTCGAAACAACGCCACAGGCTGACGACGTTGATAGCGTGAAGGAGTATTCCGACAGAAGACACTCTCATCGAGCTGCGCGTTCACGACAGAGACCTCGTACCCAGCAACGTAGTAACACTAATGATGTCGCTGATGACGAAGACGTGGCGTCACAAGATGGGAGCGTCACAAGGTATTCTGATACAAGGCTGTCAGACAGAAATCTGCAATCACGTCACAGACCACGCACCCGGCAGCTCAGTGATGCGAACGTAAAAGACGTCATTGAGAATGACACAACGTCTCAGACTGATGACGCTGGGAGCGTTACGAGATTAAGGGCATCACGTCAAAGACCGCGCACACGTCAGCCCAATGACGTGGACACTGTCACCGAAGGAGAAGCTGATGCAACGTCACTGGCTGATGATGTTGGGAGCGTTACGAGATTAAGGGCATCACGTCAAAGACCGCGCACACGTCAGCCCAATGACGTGGACACTGCCACCGAAGGAGAAGATGACGCAACGTCACTGGCTGATGACGTTGGGAGCGAGACGAGATTGAGGGCGTCACGTCAAAGACCACGCACACGTCAGCCCAGTGACGTGGACACTGTCACCGAAGGAGAAGATGACGCAACGTCATTGGCTGATGACGCTGGGAGCATCACGAAACATTCTAATGGAAGACGTTTAGAGCGAGCCGCACGGTCACGTCAGAGACCACGCACACAGCAACCCAACGACACAGACACCGATGACGTTACTGAGACAGACGATGCAGCGCTACAGTTGGACAACGCTGGGAACACAGCGAGGCGTTCCGACAGAGCGTCAAGGTCCCGCCATAGACCCCGAACCCAACAGCCAAATGACGTGGACACTAATGAGGTCACCGAAGCCGACGATGACGTAACTTCGCAGCCTGATGACGTTGAGAACGTCAAGGGCAATGTTGATAGAAAACGTTTGAACAGAGCCGCCCGACCACGCCACAGACCGCGCACTCAACAGCGCACCGACGCGGACTCCAATGACAACGTCGGTGAAGATGACGCACTGTCAGATGTTGATGACGGCAACAAACCACGAGGGCCACATCGCAGAAGACATGTACGAGACACCGACGATGCAGACCTCACTGACGATTTCGTAGAAGATGATGACGCTGATCTAACTGACGCAACGCTAACGCTTCCTCATGGCTATGACGATGGGACACAATCAGTAGATGAAATGCTACAAACGACGACGACGACGACGATATAGATGATGATGACGCCAGCGCGTCCCGGCCCGGCTACACAAAGAGAGTCATCACACGGATCAGCGAAGAAGACATGATGGAAGCGAGCTCTCAGTACACTAAAACCTCGTTCCCGGGCGACAGCGAAGTCGACGATGACGTCGACATGGACGGCGACGAATACGTCCCCCTCAAGATGCGCGGGCATCATCGACAGCCGTCCTACGTTAGCGTGATGGACGAGCGAGGCGCGGACAAGGAAGGAACTCCACGAGACGAGAGGCGGCACCGTCACGAGTTTGGGCCCAGGACTCCCAGAACTAACAGCGAGCCAGGGACGCCCAGGGACAAGACCCGTAGCCTGGATCCTGAGGGAGAAAGCCCCAACATGCTTTTCAGGGAGCCCACCCTGGTGCGCATCTCCGAGGAGGGTGAGCAGATCGTCCTCCGAAGCTCCGAAACGACGGAGCAGGAGGGAGGTCGAGGCTTTGACATGCTCGCCACGCCCCGCCGTCGGTCTGACGACCACGACCAGTACGACAGCGCTCGAGGACTCCCCCCCGAGGGTCACCCGCATCAGAGGCATCAGCCGGAGGGCGAAGAGACTATGTTCCGGCCGTGGACGGTGCAGCCGCCTGACGAAGACGACGACGACGACGACTTCGACGAGCTGAACAACCTGATGATCCTGGAGAATCTCCCTCGCGACGACATAAACTACGCACAGAAGATTTACAGGCAGCTGGGCCTCGACACGGAGTCCCCGCCTAAGCCGAGGGGACTGCCGTCTCGCCAAAAGACTAGCGTAGAAACGCCGCGGGGAAAGTCCAGCAACAGCTCTCCCCTCAAATCCAGCAACACCTCGGCCATGAAGTCCTTGGAGAGCACGCCGAGGAAGTCTCGGAGCAGCTCCCGGCAGGCCGCAGACTCCTCGGGCAGGCCGGGGGGCATGTACAAAGTTCCGGCCTCCAGAAAGGCCAAGAGAGCCCCTAGCAGGAAGCAGAGTGACGCAAGCCCTCGCGAAAACGCTCAACAGAACGCACCAAGCCGTCGTCTCGGGTCCTACCCTTCCAATTCCACGTCAGAGATTGACAAGATGGGGATGAAGGGGTTGAGGAGGTCCAGGACCACTCTTTATTCCACGTCAGAATTTGACAGGATGGGGATGATGGGGTTGAGGAGGTCCAGGACCACTCTCTCGGAGATGGACCCCAGCTACTGGCGGAAAACGCTTCACGCGCAAAGACCCATCAGCCGAAGTGCCACTGACCTGCGTCCGATGAAGGAAGACTCGTTCTTCTGCGTCACCAACTTTTTCCGTGCTCGACCCAAAACAACCGCCGGCCCCCGTTCAGGTGATTGCTGCTGACGGATTTTTTTCTCTCCCGTTTTGGATGATAAGTATTTCAGTTTGCAGAGAAATGCATCTATATACAGAGAGAGAGAGAGAGAGAGAGAGAGAGAGAGAGAGAGAGAGAGAGAGAGAGAGAGAGAGAGAGATTGTTCATCAATTTGTACTTATTTGTTCTGTTGATGCTATGTATTGAGGTATTGCTAGTATTGCATCATTATTATGGTTATGATTACTATTATAGTTCTTCTTCTTCTTCTTCTTCTTCTTCTTATTATTATGGTTGTTGTTGTTGTGACAGGTTAATTGTGAAACAAAACACACACACACACACACACACACACCACACACACACACACACACAAACACACAAGAAACTACTGACATCGTTCGCATGAAATTTGTGTTTGCCCATTTCAGCTGTCATCTCCGTAAATGTATGATGCTATACGTTGTGAGTACAAATAAGGGCTATGATACTTGTTGCCACGTATCCTCTTGCTTCTCTGGAATGGGTGTGCAACATTCAGGTTAAACCATATACATATATGTATGTACTTGGACGTTGTACTACAACTCTGTATTGACTACCGCTTGTTTGGCTTCATGCGCGTGGTGGGAGGTGTATAATATAATAATAATTATAACAAGCGTGACCATTTTGACAGGATTTACCTGCTGTACCCCGCTGCCCCCCCACTACCCCCCCCCCCCCCCCCCCCCCCCCCCCCCGCCACCCCCCTCCGAGAGAGAGAGAGAGAGAGAGAGAGAGAGAGAGAGAGAGAGAGAGAGAGAGAGAGAGAGAGAGTTGAAAACATTATTTCGCAAGAATTAAGATTTTAGGCAGTAATTGGCTAAATTGCCTTCTTTTACTGTTTGTCTTTGCGAATCAAAATGCCAATAAAACAGCAGTAACAACATTGACTACCATAGTAATGGTGGCGATGGTTACGACCATGATTATAAATCACAGCTCAAAGACGACGAGATAGTTTTTGTTTGTTTAGTTTTTTGACGATGATGATGATGATGATGATGATGATGATGATGATGATGACGATGAGAAATATAGTTCAGATACATGATGATCAACGGCAATATCACACACACACACACACACACACACACACACACACACACACACACACACACACACACACACACACACACACACACACACACACACACACAGTAACATCAGCTTCTTCACTAACGTGATAAGTACACAAACGTTTCCAAACACAGCCCGAACCCTATCAGACGATCTGTGTCCCCTCCCTCCCCACCCTCACCCTCCTCCCATGTTGTTTAAGGTACACAGAAGTCACATACGGCTTATGGGGGGGGGGGGGGGGGGGGGGGGGGAGAGAGTAGGGGAGGTTTGGGCGAAGGGGGGGTAGGGGGGGGGGGCTGTCATATACTTATGAATTGCTCGTCCCTGCGCTCCGAACGCCAGAACAATAAAATGAATGGAATGAGAGAACAACTGCTGGCGAGGTTGACAAAATATACCAGATCTAAAGAAATGTACTCGCCTATACGACGAAACACAATCAACAATTAAACACACGCGCTTTCGACAGAGAGTGTTCGTCAGGCGCAAGAAGATAAATAGAACATAAATAAATGGAGAAGGCAGTAAAGAAGAAGATAGACAAGGAGTTGATGTTAAATTAATGTTAAAGGAGGTGGGGAAGATAGACAAGGAGTTGATGTTAAATTGATGTTAAAGGAGGTGGAGAAGATAGACAAGGAGTTGATGTTAAATTGATGTTAAAGGAGGTGGGGAAGACAGACAAGGAGTTGATGTTAAATTAATGTTAAAGGAGGTGGAGAAGATAGACAAGGAGTTGATGTTAAATTGATGTTAAAGGAGGTGGGGAAGATAGACAAGGAGTTGATGTTAAATTGATGTTAAAGGAGGTGGGGAAGATAGACAAGGAGTTGATGTTAAAATAATGTTAAAGGAGGTGGGGAAGATAGACAAGGAGTTGATGTTAAAATAATGTTAAAGGAGGTGGGAAGATAGACAAGGAGTTGATGTTAAATTGATGTTAAAGGAGGTGGAGAAGATAGACAAGGAGTTGATGTTAAATTAATGTTAAAGGAGGTGGGGAAGATAGACAAGGAGTTGATGTTAAATTAATGTTAAAGGAGGTGGGGAAGATAGACAAGGAGTTGATGTTAAAATAATGTTAAAGGAGGTGGGGAAGATAGACAAGGCGTTGATGTTAAATTGATGTTAAAGGAGGTGGAGAAGATAGACAAGGAGTTGATGTTAAAATAATGTTAAAGGAGGTGGGGAAGATAGACAAGGAGTTGATGTTAAATTGATGTTAAAGGAGGTGGAGAAGATAGACAAGGAGTTGATGTTAAATTGATGTTAAAGGAGGTGGGGGAGATAGACAAGGAGTTGATGTTAAACTAATGTTAAAGGATGCGGGGAAGATAGACAAGGGGTTGATGCTAAATTGATGTTAAAGGAGGTGGGGACCCCGCCAGAGCTTGCTCTTTCAACAGCAGTGCGGAGGAAAGTCACAAAGTCAAAGACAGTGTCCGAAAAGCAACTGCTGAAGAACAGTTAACTCAGCAGCAAGACAATCCGTCCTTTTCTTGTGAGAGTCCAGCTCCACCTCCCTCTTCCGGCCGCTCCTGTTTAAAAAAAAAAAAAACTTTTTTCTTTTTCTTTTCTTTTTTTAAATTAACGACATTTATAACTGCAGGAAAGAGGAGCACAAATTCAGTGTTATTTGACACACACTTTAATTGCTCCGTCATCCTCCCTGTCCTTGCATGCTACCCCCCCCCCCCCCCCCCCCCCCCCCCAATACCCTACCCCCTCCCCACCCCCGCCCCTCCTCCCCAAAAAAGACAGAATGTGGAAACGACGAAATTTTATAGGGGCAATAATAGTTTTTTTTAAAGCACAAACAAAACAACAACAAACAAAATACTACTGCCATGTGTAAAACGTAGGGTGATAGTGCTTTTTTGGGGGGCATGATTCTAGGTTAGTACGGTGTTAAGCCCGTTCATAACTGGGGCGAACATTGGCTTCGCGAACATAGTTCATTAAAAGCCAGTTAAAAAACGAAGCATAGTTCGTCGAACTGTCCGAACCATGTTCGGCGAACTAAAAGTTCAATTAAGAAACGAATTATAGTCTGAAGTAAGTTTGGCGAACAAACAGTTCGCCCAATGAAGAGCGCGTTGCGGTTGGGGGGGGGTGTTGCGTACTAGTCATGGTCTTTGTCGTGATTATTATTATTATTATGATAATGTTGATGATGATGGTAATGATGATGATTTTTTTTTGTTATTATCATTATTATTATTATTATTAATAATATAATTATTATTATTATTAATTTTATTATTATTATTATTATGTCTTCTGAATATTTGTTTCCTACGCTAGCCAAGAAAAAGAAAAAATAATAATTAAAAATGTGATTTTTCTCTCTCTCTATAAGCAACAAACTATAGGTGTACAGACAGACAGACTAAAGGAAAGATCCATATACCACATACGTATATTATTGCTTCGTACATGCTACAGAAATGTTGATGCTAACGGACTGTTGCAACATCGTGCTGTGACTAACTCAGTGTGACACTAATGCCTAACGCTTTGTTGCACAGTGTGAGATAAACAGTCGGAGAAAGGCCACATTAGTTTGTTGGTTCTTGGATTTTAACGTCCCTGTCTACCACATGGGGTCACCCCACAGAGAGACAGAGAGAGAGAGAGAGAGAGAGAGAGAGAGAGAGAGAGAGGAGAGAGAGAGAGAGACAGACAGACAGACAGACAGACAGACAGACAGACAGACAGACAGACAGAGACAGACAGACAGAAGACAGAGACAGACAGAGAGAGAGAGAGAAGAGAGAGAGAGAGAGAGAGAGAGAGAGAGAGAGAGAGAGAGAGAGAGAGAGAAGGGGGGGTGGGGTGGATGGGGTTGGCGGAAAACGTTAGTAGTTGGAGGCTGTTCTTATATTTATTAACGTTTTTGGTTTGCTTTGTTTTTATTCGGTTTTGCGTGCGTCATCGGAGTAGAAAACCGGATATGAGACCATCAGAAACAGTATGAGGCCTTCTAGAGGAAAGAAGAAAGGGGAAAAAAAGAGCATATTTTTACATCCAATCGGCCATGACGCTAATATCAGGTCAAAAGAAAATTGTTTAGTCCTCAGCAGCGATTAGACTAATGCAACAAGATAGATAATTGAGGTTTAACGCCGGGTCAAACGCGTGGATGATTTCAAGCATATTCACTGGACACAGAAATAGCGACCTGATTATATTCACATGCCATTGCTATTTATTACCTTCGTGCACGAAACATAATTATGATAGATAAACTCCACCGAGGTTAAATTCTCGGAAAGCTGGGAAAACGGCTTACTTTAACCTGCTTCAACGATAAGTTACAGTTCAATAAAGTTGATTTTTTGTATCTTTGTTTTCTCATTTCTGGTTCCATACGATATTTGTTATGCCCCATTGATTAGAGCTTTATTTTCAAGTTCATTCGCGTACTGGCTATTGTATTCTGTGAAAATGAAATAAGGAGAGTCTATGCTCATTTACTATAAGAACGAGATAATCACGCGGCTCCGTTTTGCCAACCTTGTATTCAGCGCTAGAAAGTGTTAGGCGGCTGACACTAGTTGGTATTGCTTGTTGCAAGAACAGATACTATTATGCCAAAGTTATAATAAGGCATGATACGTGTTTATAGAAAGTGGAAACCAAAACCTGGTGCCGATTTTAAAAGAAATTAGAATTATAAAAGCAAAAGAATGCAGAACATATTGCAATTGAACGTGCCGTTGATTTTATATCGATTTTATAATGTGGATTTTTTAACAGCGTTGCTGACTTTAAAGAGAGAGAGAGAGAGAGGGGAAAGAAGAGAGAGAGAGAGAGAGAGAGAGAGAGAGAGAGGAGAGAGAGAGAGAGAGAGAGAGAGAGAGAGGAGAAAATTATGCAGCAGACAAAACATAAAATAACAAAAATTCATATTTTTATCGTTTATTTCTCCATATTATCTGAGAAAGCTAATTCCTTTAAGGCAGTGCGTGTATCTATAAGGTTATGTTTTGCAGCATTCCTCGTGGGAGTTAAAACAAAATGCTTTTAATAATAATAATAATAATAATAATTTGTAAAGCGCCTACCCTGCGGCTCAAAGCGCTGAAGAAGCATACACACATAATGTACATCGAGATGGAAAATGTTATCCAAACTGTTTAAAAAAAATGTATATATCGACAAGTGTTCAAACAGAATTATGCAAAAGATGCACACACACACACACACACACACACACACACACACACACACACACACACACACACACCCCACACACACACACACACACACACACACACACAAACAACACACACACACACACACACACACACACACACACACACACACACACACACACACACACACACACACACACACACACACATTCTTTTCTTGATTGCTTTATTATTCTGATTTATTCATGATGCATTGCTGCAGGCAATTAAACGACAAACAATGCATCGCTAATTGAAAATGCACGATGGGACGTTGAAGAACAAAAACGAACATAATCGATGAAGTTTTTTCCTGCTTTTTTCTTTATATCTCTTTGTCCTCGTGCTTAGTGGACTGTGGCAAGCCTTAGTTGTCATTGCAGCGCCAACAAAAGAAGATTTTTCTTTTTCCTTTGGTCAAGTTCACACAGGTGCAATGTTGTACTGACTATGTAGCCATAGGATCTTACATACAAATAGAACGTTTTGTATCATCGGGCATGCTGTTGATCAGCATGACCGACGAAAACATTCCAATTTTTTTTGTTAGATTTGGGAGAATGCTGCAAAACCGCTTCATTTTACCTAAGTTTAAATTGTCAGATTGGTGCTTTTTTTACTGTAGCTGATTCAGTATAATTATGTATCATCAGTTTCATCGGGTTGTTTCGTCAGGGATGTAGAAGGCATTTATTTTCTTTCTGACTCGTAGAGCTTTGGTGTACCCCGTTATTACTTTTCGTTTCTCTCTCTCTCTCCGCCGGTCTTTCTGTTTGTCTTACACAGGTCTCTCTGTTACTTTCTATGTCCGTCTGTCTCTGTCTGTCTGCTTGTCTGTCTGTCTGTCTGTCTGTCTGTCTGTCTGTCTGTCTGTCTGTGTCTGTGTGTGTGTCTCTCTCTCTCTCTCTCTCTCTCTCTCTCTCTCTCTCTCTCTCTCTCTCTCTCTCTCTCTCTCTCTCTCTCTCTCTCTCTCTCTCCTGCAAGATCAAGCCAAACCAAGGAGGGAAGACTAACCAAACCAAACAAAAATTCAAACTCAACTCGAACCCTCATCAAAAAAACAACCAAAATAAGCCACATTATAGACATCCCAGTCCATCGAGATGCTGCTAAACCAAACCAAACTAAAACACATCACGTCAAAGCGCAACACACCACATCAAACTAAACCAAACCAAACCAGAAAACGTCAAATTGGACCAAATCAAATGACATAATATCTAACCAGACCATAAAATGAAACCAAACCACAAGCAAAAACATAAATGACACATGATTTTATGCCAAAGCAAACCATATTAAAGACATAATAAAGAAGCCAAATTATGTCAACCTGAAACAAACGACATTTATTAAAACGATACCCATACGAAGCGAAAAGAAACAATATAATATGCCTGGATAAACGATACTAAAAAAAGGCCAACAATAATTACAATAAACCAAAGCGGTCCACACAAAAAGGAAGCCTTTGGTACTTTAGCAAACCAAATTTTAATACCCAGGAAACGATGTGTGCCATTTTAAGAAATAAAACAGCAAAGGATGATAAGTAATTTTCTGTTTTATATATTATTATTTTTTTAATGGTTTCATTAGCGAAGAATTTTGGAACTTTAGTCGAATGGTGCCTGTTCAGTGTTGTGTTACCTACTCGAACAACACAGTTTAGCTGAGATAGGCTGTCAGATAGGTCTGGTATTAAACCGACGTATGAAAGAAAATCGTGAGCGCTTTTGTGCAAGGTGTTCTCTTAGATTTTTCTTAATATATATATATATATATATTTTTTTAAAGTTAGAATAATGATATTACCACTATGATCTCTTCGGTAAAATTAACAAGTGCATTTTGCAAACATTTAATGTTTGAGTCCGATATTCAGGCTGGTTTGTGAGTGTGTGTGGGTGTTTTTGTTGTTGTTGTTGTTGTTGGTGGTGGTATTGCTTTTTTTGCTGTTGTTGTTGTTGCTGTTGATGTTTTTGCCGCTGCAGTTGTTGTTGTTTCTTCCCTCCCGTCACTGATAGTTTCAATGATTTTTGTTTGTTGTTGTTGTTGTTGTTGTTTATTGTTGCTTTTCTTGTTGTTTTTCCTTGCGTATTTTTGTTCGCTCCGTCTTCTTTTATGCGAAAGTTAATTCTTCCGCATTTTCGCGTAGGATTGATATGATGAACGCACGTGGGTAACAATATCTGCAGGTAGCAGAGGTATCTGGGCTTTAACTAGAAATATATATGGCGCCTTTGGTAGCAGGCGCTCAAACCCCAGCCGTTGGACAAGCTGCGTTGATTGAAAAGACTGAAGCGCGCCCATCAAGATTATTATCATCGTTGTTATTATTGAACCGCCGCATGTTTGCTCATTCATTGTCTTTGCTAGCCAGCATGTCCCACGCGTGTGTTTCCGATGAGAATATGTAACGAAAATCAGGCGTAAGATGGCGAAAGAAGTAAGATGGCGTCATAGAATCAATTGAATGAACGCTGGGTCCTCATGCAGCCTCTGCTTCTTTGGAATGAGACACAAACTATGGTCCTGTGCGATGCAGGTCTTGGACCGTTAAGGATCCCACGGCAGTTGAGACAGCGTTGCCTTGACGGAAATGTATTGCACTTTTGCTCATGTCGCTTCGTAATTAGTAGACAAAAATAGCGTCCATGCGTCTGTAGCAGTTAGCTGTACTTGGGAAAAGAGACCCTCATTTTTAAACCGGGACAGTAAAAGAGAATAGACTAGGCTTGTAAATACAGAACAGAAAAGTGAATCTTTCTTCCCCGCTTGTGGCCTCTTCTAGAAAGCATAGTTCCTGCAGTAAAAGTCAGTAAAATAAAACGAGAGCTCTCTTGTGTGCTCAGAACAACACGGTTGCACAACTGGAAAGTAAATCTCATCAGACTAAGCAGTTTGCATGATAGCGCAGCCAGGCCGCCACTTCTTGACCATAGCCACTTGAAAAAAGAAAATGTCTCTGCACTTGTCCATTACTGTGTGAGAATGTTAAAGATTGTATTGCATAATTGAGTGGCTGCTGGCTTTTCTAGAATAAAGCGACCTGACCTTTTCTTAACAATTTCGTACTGACCAAGTCAAAATAAATAACTCCGTGCTAAAACTCTTTGGAGAGGAATTGGCGATTCATCGGGTTAAGATGTGGTGGTGAAACAAATCTGAAGCAAGGTTGATTACTGCCGTTCTGATGCAGGATTAAAGTACATCATAAACAACAGCAAGACAATACAAGACACGCGCTCAGTCTTTTCGGTGGAAACATCTTTTTCAAGCATCAGTCAGACAAACAGATAGCGTGCTAGACGACGATATGGATGAAAATTGTCTTCTTATCTAGCAGTTGTTGCCAGGATGTGTCGCACAATAAATGCACACTTTTCATCCACGTCATCGTTTATTAGCGTCTTATCTGTTTGCGCGTTGCTTGCAAACAGTACAATTATATTGATACTACGCAATAAACACGAATTGTATTGTAAACAGATGCTCTACCGAACATTTCCGCATGTTTTGCATAGTCTTATTAATGTCAGCGTTCGATTTGACCATTCTGCGCATTTTCCTATAGTGGTAGCAATGTGTAGGGCAAGTATCGTTGTTGTTTTTTCGTTTTTTTTCTTTCGTTTTTTTCTCCTCCCCAAATGCCTGTGGTTGGGTTGCGGATTATGATGATTCGCCACGCCTGGGTGGGTCTGGCACCCGACGCTAATCTCTTGGCACCGTAACACAGGGGGTGCCGCAGCAACGGGCCGCTCAAAGAAATCTACCCGGTCCCGCTCGGACACGAAATCCGCCCCGGACAAATCCGGTAAGCTTAGCGAACGCTTCTGCACGTGTTGACAGGCGTTTGTAGAGCTACTGTGCTGCATGCACGGAACACACAAGAGGCTTGAAACTCAACGCACTTTACAGTCTGAAACAGAACGAAGCCCGGAGCGCTCGTGCCGAATCAACACACAAGGGAGTTAATTAGCGGTTGAAAGACGTCACACAGAGGATGTACTTCTGGCGAAGTTTGCTTACCTTGTGTTTACTCGCATAACAAGTGAGAGTTACCGTGGGCGACTCCGGTCTTTGTTGTCGTGTTTGGGTGACGTCTTTTAAGCGCTAATTATCTCCCTTGAGTGTTAAATGCACTTTAGTTCGACAGAACCAACCAAAATTAACTTTCTTTTGTTTTCTTTTGTTTTGCAAAGCTAGCCTTGCCTAATTCTTCAAACAACAAACAAGAAAATGGGGAGGGGGGAACAGGAAGGGGGCGTGTTAATGAACGCTTTAAAAAATATACACATTTAAAAATAAAAAAATTTTATTTTATTTTAACGTCCCATCAATCGCATATTCACCCCAGGGGAAGGAAAACACAGAATAAAACATAACTAAAACAAATAAATCCGAAACATTCAAGTAACATATTTTGCGGCATTCTCGCGAAGATTAGTCCATCCAGGACATTTTCAATAAGCTTAGTGAATGTTACGTTATTACACTGTTCGTATTCTTTGTCGCGAGATGGACCAAACGCCTGAAGAAAACTACTTTTTCTGTTCCCTTTTATTTAAAGGCTTTTTTTTCTTCTCCATATCAGTGATATT
>JABMCL010003769.1:357500-365000 GCA_018857735.1 Alviniconcha marisindica | reverse complement strand
GTAATCCAGTTATCCTTCTCAGTCGTATGCAAACTGTATGTTTTATCGCTGTTGAACAAAGCTGACGGGAACAGTCTAGAGGGAGAGAACTGCGGATTGCTTATCTCATCCATAACTGCCACAGTGTGTTGTGTCCCTTAGGTCATAACTGGCTAAATTATTTTCCCTCGCCACATCGCCAACTGAAGAAGAAAAAATGCATCGAAGCTTTTTACACGCGCGCAGAAAAAAGGTTGTACCTCTGGTGGAGTTCCTGTAGTTTGAGGATGTACCTCTGGTGGAGTTTATGTAGTTTGAGGCTGTACCGCTGGTGGAGTTTATGTACTTGTACGATGTACCTCTGGTGGAGTTTATGTACTTTGAGAATATTCCTCTGGTGGAGTTTATGTACTTCGAGGAGATTCCCCTGGTGGAGTTTATGTACTTCGAGGATGAGCCTCTGGTGGAGTTGATGTACTTTGGGGATGTACCTCTGGTGGACTTTATGTACTTTGAGGATATTTCTCTGGTGGAGTTTATGTACTCTGAGGATGCACCTCTTGTGGTGTTTATGCACTTTGATAGTATACCTCTGCTGGAGTTTATGTACTTTGAGGATGTACGCCTGGTGGAGTTCATGTACTTTGAGCTGTTACCTCTGGTGGAATTTATGTACTTTGATGATATTCCTCCGGTGGGGTTGATGTACTTTGAGGATGTACGTCTGGTGGAGTTTATGTACTTTGAGAATATTCCTCTGGTGGAGTTTATGTACTTTGAGGATATTCCCCTGGTGGAGTTTATGTACTTTGAGGATATTCCCCTGGTGGAGTTTATGTACTTCGAGGCTGTGCCTATGGTGGAGCTTATGGACCTTGCTTTACATGCATTCCAGGTGAGAGTTACCGGAGGCGACTCAGGTCTTTGTTGTTGTACCTGTGTTACGTATTACGAGCGCCAGTTAACTTCCTTTGCGTGTTGCTGGTGCAGGAAGGAGCTGAAGACCAAGTACAGTTCACAGGCCCGCAGCAAGGTCGACGCGGACTACAAGCGGACCCAGCAGGACTTCTACCGCATGGACCTTGACCGTTTGGACCAGGTGGCCCCAAGCAGCAGGCGACACCTCACCTCCACCTACGTCGCCTACCTGCAAAACACGCCCGGAAGTCGACGCGCTGTCAACGAATGCGTGCGAAGCTTAGAAGGAAAGGCAAACTGAACCTCCACCTAAAAATTGCCTCTTGGTGTTTTGTTGTTGTTCTTCTTCTTCTTCTTTCCCGTTAAAGAGTTTTCTTAAACATTTATTATGCATGTATGCTTTATTATATCTTTTCCTTTTTTTCCAATATGGTTTATGTTGGTTTATGTTGATGGTTTGATCGTTGCATGTACCTATGTGAAGCATAATCAGACTTCACGGAAAGCATGAAAGCTCTTTTGCTGCGAAGGAGCAGTCATCTGAAAGATAAGTTTTGAAGTTAGAAGTCTAAAGTGATAATTTCTAAAACTGTGTGCCAGGTAAATGAAAAACGAAAGCTTTTCTTTCTCAGGAAATATGCTACAGAATAAATACAAGGAATTGTGTGTATGAGTCTCTCTCTCTCTCTCTCTCTCTCTCTCTCTCTCTCTCTCTCTCTCTCTCTCTCTCTCTTCTCTCTCTCTCTCTCTCTCTCTCTCTCTCTCTCTCTCCATATATATATATATATATATATATATATATATATATATATATATATATATATATATATATATATATATATATATATATATATAATATTCTTTTTTGTATCTGTCTACATTACACACAACACTGATGAAACGTGGACAGTTGAGCATTAACTAAACATAAAGAAACAAGAAGGGACTCGCGGTTTGAGATACTGCTCTTAACCATCTAGAGACTCGACCAGAGTGCGATAAACATCAATAGAGAACTTCATGAAGTTCAAAAGTTCAAATTTCCATAACTGTATATTGCCTGAGGGTAAACTAACATTAGCCACTCTGTTGCTCGCGTTCATTCCGTTGGTACATGCAACGTCTAACCTTCCTGTTATTTGATATATATATATATATATATATATATATATATATATATATATATATATATATATATATATATATTATATAAATCGGAGAGGATATTTGTTTTGCGATATGTTTTGTGTTGAGCTGTATTCGGTTTTTGGAGATAGAGGTACTTGCAGTAACAGGGAAAGACATACTTAACGAGTACCAGTTGATATGTGTCAACGGAACGTGGTGTATGTCAGCTTGTACTGTATGTCTTTTCCTGTGGCTAGCTTGAGACCATTCCGAACAGAAGAATTACACGAGAATTCATATTCACACTACAGCTCAGCAACGCTTTTCTCAGCGTGGGCCTGTGGTTGCTGGTCTGGTACCATGCACAGGAGAGCGATTACAAAACTCCGTTCTTTGCGTCTGTGATGTCCTTGTTTGTTTTGTTTCGTGCATATTTTAAATGTTTTCCCACCTCCCCATTGTTAGCTTCCTCTGAATATAACTACAGGCATTGCAATCTGCTTTAAATTCACGCACGTTGATGTACAACAATACTAACTGTAAAATAATATTATCAAGGATTTAAAGATGTGTATTCCTTTGGCCCATTGTGGGTTAAAAATAGCACGAGAAAATTCAGCAACAGGACCAGTCATGCAAATGAAGATCAAGATGTATAACCTTATTATTCTTAACACATAACCACAACATGTGATTTAGGATACACAAGTAAAGTATAAATTCATTACTGATCTAATTCATTCACGAAAGTATATGTATATATATATATATATATATATATATATATATATATATATATATATATATATATATATATATATATATATATATATATATATAATATATATATATATGTGCATCGTTTATGATTTTATGTAATTTTAGGTTCTTTTTTATGAGGTTCGCCAAAAAGCTCAAATACCATTTTTCTTAGAGGAAGACAAATATACAAAGACATATGCTGATGACGGTTGAAGAAACTTTCTCGGGACAAATTGTGTACGATAATAATTATATGCAGGGCATCGGAAGAGAACATGACAACACACAGAAAGCGATCAAAAGAAAAAGAACACCATGTTAACTCGAGAGACTAAAACCACACAGATCACATTGTGCATCAGCTAGAAACCGGTCAAACGACAAACTAATGTGCAATGACAAAAGATGAAATGAGAGACGTAGCTTGTGTCGCAAAGATGTTTAACTTCATTCAGGTCACATTCATGTGGCCATGGATCTCACTGAACATATCCAGCTTTACTCCGATTTAGCTGGGGGGTATAAAATAGGGATCGTTCGTATTCAACGTATTTGAATAAGTAGGATAAGAATAACAAGAAGAGAAGAAGAAGAAGAAGAAGAAGAAGAAGAAGAAGAAGAAGAAGAAGAAGAAGAAGCAGAAGAAGAAGAAGAAGAAGGAAAAGAAGGCAAAATAAGCGCTGGTTATTATCTTGCAATGCAGAGAGTTTTCCCTGCAGTAAGTGTTGCAAAAATCAGTTGCATAATTATGAGAGGAGACAAGCAAGTTTTGTTTGTGTGAGTACGTGTGTCATCCCAGTAGTCACATCTGTTGTACTTCTGTATTTTACAGCAGTTTATGTACACACTAAAGCGACGAGCCGTGCACACGTCCTCATCAATGTAGTTTATTCCATTGCCTCGTATAATTGATATATTGCATAATATATGTTGCGAATAATCAAAACTTTATCCAGCTTTAATCTTAGGAAACGTTGGAAGTTTTAATCGCCTTAAGTTCTTTTGCAATTCAAATTTATGCACAATATTTATCGTGTGGTTTGAGGTGGTAAGGATTGTTTAAATTTTAATTTGTATTTGATCCCCGTTCCATTTTAGCTTGCATTTTGTCTTTTTTCATTATAGTCTACATTTCCTGGGGTGAAATGCCATTCACATTGCTAACGATTTTTCAGCCTTGTAACTATAATCAGATCGTTTTGATGTATAAGACTTCTAATCGTAATAAAAATAAAAATAAATGTTTTCATTGAAAAGAAAGAAGAAAAACAATTAAACATTACAGCAGCAAGAGAAGAAGATGAAGAGGAATATGTTAGTTAGTTAGCAGCTATATGTCAACGTGGTGTGAACCGAACAGGTCACTCCAGGACAAAAAAAAGAAGAAGAAGAAGAAGAAGAAGAAGAAGAAAGATTATTTATAACGAAAAGCACGCCAATAAAAGAACATCAGCGGCACCAAGAAAAAATCCAACAAAAATACTTTAGGTGAGTGATTTTATCATCTTGCAATTATGTTCGTTCAGTATTACCCTTAGTCGTATATGCAGTTTAGCACCATTTCATGACGAAGTTTAGAGAAACGAACGTTTAAAATTTTCACTATTTAAAACATATAGTGATAGAGTCTAAACTGAACAGTGAATGTTTACTCACAAAACTATTAGATCTGTTTGTCCATTAAAGTTGGTTTAGACAGAACTTTGATTTTACATTGAAGGTGCATCCGAACTGGTATATTTACTCTGGTTAGGTCTAAAAAAAGAAAAGAAAAAGGTAAGTTCCAGACAGTAGACCGAAAGATGAAAAGGTTCAAAGCTTTTTTTATAGACTTTTTTTTTTTAAATTTCATATAGAAAATCTGTCTTTGTGTCGGCCGGAAGTAAAGAGCACATTTTTGTATCTTGTCTAGGTCATTAAAAAAAAAAAGCGCCCAGTTCTAATAATTTGTGCCTTTGACCTGCTCGGTCTGTCAGTTTTACTTCCTGCACGTAAGACTACTGTTTCCGCTTTTCGGCTGATTATGTTTTATTGAGTCATATACTGTTCCTCTTTCATCTTGATATAATCAAATTTGTGTGGCTTGTACCGTCTCTTTTTTTACCGCCTTTCTTTCTGTATCCCAACCTTTCTCTTTCCTCCTGCCCCCTTTCTCTCTGTTTGTGTGTTTACATATGTGCCTATGCTATTTTTGTTTCTGTTTTAGTTTTTACTGAACATTTCCAAGTTTTCCCGAAGAGCACTCGCCAAGAAGTTTAGTGCATAGCTATCGAGCGTAGAAAATCGATGAAACATCATGGTGCAATTTACTTGTAGGATTGTGCGGAGCAGTTCTTTGTTTCTCGGTTTCACCTGACGGTTGAACAGTTGTAAAGTTTGGCCTACGTTTGCTCAGTAACGTATACATATTTGAACAGTAACGTTCCCCACATTTGAACAGTAACACGCCACGTTTGAACTGTAACGTATGCCGCATTTCAACAGTAATTTTCCCGGCTTTTGAACAGTGTTCCCCCTACATTACTTTGAACAGTAACTTGCCACATATTTGAACAGTAACTTGCCCCACGTTTGAACTGACACTTAACCCTCATCTAAACATATTAACTCAAATGCGTTATGCTCCAAAACCGTCCCAAGACTTTGGGAAAAGAGCTGGAAGTACCTTCTGTCTTGTCCCTGTGTCTTTACACAGTGGGCTGTTTTCTCGCGGTATTGCGGCATAATTTGGTAATGAAATGTTCACCCGTTTGGCAAATTAGATGGACAGAGGATCGCTCAAATATACTGTGCAATATAGGTTGCATCAAAATGTCCGGCTGATATTCTAGGTTTGATAGGTTTGCACCACAAAAGGACTGAGTGTGCTTCGGGGATTTATACTTTACTTTGTTATACTTTACCGTTCCTTTTCTTTTCTGTTCCAATAGAGAGTCCAAGAGGCAAGAAAGCCAAAAAGAAGTCCAAGAGATAACAGCTGCTTTCTCGTTAGGTTTTAGGGCTTGCGATAACTGCTTACATTTCCTTCCTGGTTCGGACATGTGCTGCAAACATTAAAATTTAAAAACTAAAATTTTAAAATGAAAAATTAGATAGATAATGGGCTGTCACTACAAAGTTAGTGTACAGCTCTGCATCGCTTAATATGCTGGGTCGAGTGTGTGAACCACCCGCTGACCTTGGTAACCAGAGGCGCAGAGAATTCTGTCACGTGAAAACGTGCCTGGTTATATCCGGTTTGGTTACACCACCTAGGATGCTGTAGACAGCTGCGACTGTGCAAATCCTACACGTTAGAGTCGAGGATTTGGAATATTCCGTTGTCGTACTGCCGGCATTTTTCACTGTAATAACATGTCGAGGATCTGGAATATTTTGTTGTCCTACCGTCGGCATTGCTCAGTGTAATAACATGTCGAGGATCTGGAATATTTTGTTGTCCTACCGTCGGCATTGTTCAGTGTAGTAACAGGTCGAGGATTTGGAATATTCTGTTGTCTTCCTACTGCCGGCATTGCTCAGTGTATTAACATGGTCATGAGCTTGATGTTTGTTTCAAATCCACAGCGCATTAGCTGAATGTGGTCTGGCCAATCGTCGCATTTGTTTTTAGTTTTAACGGTAGCACGCTTTTGTTGTTGTTGTTGTTGCTGCTGTCTACACACGTCGAAAAGACCGGTCATATTATTCCTTGCTCCGCGTCAGTGGATATTTCTGACGGAGGACGAATTAAACTGAGGATTACTATATTCATACGTTTTGAAGGTTGCGCTTTTTTTCCTCAAACTGTTCATACCACAGCCATGCGACTGATTGATTGATTCTTGACAGCCCATGTGCACCGTCTTAGTAATAATGACTGGCTATTTTGACATACTTCGAGATCAGCATGCTCGTACCTTGCAAGCGAGGTGTCCATAACATTTTATGCCGGTAAGAAATGACTATGATAACAGCAATAACAACAACAAAAAAGAAGACAAAATCGCAGAGAGCATCCTGCGTTGCCGCATAATTCCGTCTTGCTTGTTTTAAACACACTCAAACGGGTTTCCGTACAGGGCAACAAAAGTGACTAGGTACTCGTGGATTCTGCAGATCATGTCGAACAAAAAGAAAAGACCTGTTTTTCTTTGCTTTTTTGACCACACCTGCTTCATACTGTTTTCCTATGTACTTTCCCTAGTTGAAGTGGAAACCGAACCTTCTAACTCTGTTTAATGGTGATGGCTGACACACTTTCCCGTTCTGTTTGACTTGTTGCTTTCTAACAGTGTTGAATCTTTTTCTTTCTTTGTTTCTTTCTCTTGTTTTACTTCACTGTCTGGATGACTGACTGTAGTATTATAGCTAACTACTGAGGCGCTGATTACGTTTTATTTATATATATATTATGTCTGTTCACTTGAGTTCGATTGATGTGACAAATTGCCGAACGAAAGCAAATGTGTGTGTGTGTGTGTGTGTGTGTGTGTGTGTTGTGTGTGTGTGTGTGTGTGTGTGTGTGTGTTTCATCCACCTTTCTTGATACCAATATACACATTATTTGCATTATTAAAAAAAAAAATTATCAAAAATATTAATCACGGAAGTCTATGTTTATATCACATAATGCTCAGTGCATTTCATACGATTGTCCAACATCAAATGTCTCCAGTCTGTGATAATTGTCCTGAATAAAACTCAAGCATGTAAATACTGGACTGTTGTGCA